>MU399561.1:250832-589076 GCA_022578875.1 Hypoxylon crocopeplum
TCTCCTCCCTTCTTCTTGTTGGGCGGCGGGCGCCCGCCCCCCGCCCGCCGGCGCCGGCCCCCCCCGCGCGCCGCGGCCCCCCCCCCCCCCCCGCGGCTCTATGAATTAATCATGAGTTAATCTGCATGCGTATCAAATCTCACCCTCAAAGCTTTAATAGGGTTCTGCCTTGCACTAACCAGTTTTCCATGACAGTTTTCCCTTCTCGGCATACATGCTTCTTATTTCCTTGGCAGATACGAGACTTGGCGATAGCGGGCCGGCATACCTATGAAGGTAGGTATGAGATTACTGATTGGAGAAAGTTGCAAGGATCAGACCTCACCCGCTTCTGGAAGGTAGATTTGCACAAACATTATAAGGTGCAGATCGTATGTGGTGACCACTGCGATAGGAAATATACCCACCTTATATATATCATAGGTCGTGTTCTAATAGAACGCGAGCGAGTTTTGACTTTCCTCGCCCGCTAGCACTTCCACTATGAATACGCTCACGAACTTCCTCGTCGGCGCTGCGACTACTGGTATCGCTCTTGGGCAGTTCTGCGAACATCAGTGGGAGGGGAAGTTTGCAGACCATGAGGTCGACGGCGTGCCGTATCTGCAGGCCAGGCAGAATGTTCCACCACCCCCTCTGGAAATCCAGCCCCTCATTGTGAATGGGCCATCGAGCAACCGGGTCGATCTCATTTTCTTCGGTGATGGATGTACGTATACGAGATGTCATAGTGGAGTTGGTTAAGTGCGCCGAGACTGACCTGATCCTGGCGGCGGGCAGATACTGAAGATGAAAAGGACAAATTCTTTGCCGATGCTCTGACCCTCGCGAAGAACGTCACGGATGGGCAAACATTCTTCGATGTGCTCCCTCTATTGAACTTCTGGGCTGGGTTCTCCCCAAGTGTTGAAGTACGTCATACAATTTCATACGTAAATGATATTTCTTGCATCTGACTTCTTGAAAGAGCGGCGTTGGAACCGGTGGACAACCCTTGGAGTAAGTTCCCCTTTTTGTGATTTTCGTACTTGCTTAAATATTCACGATGCATAACAACAGCACTGTCTACGGACTTTACCGCGATGGCACCGAACTGCGTGGCGTATACTATGATAAGCCTGAAGTAGCGCGTGCTGCTTGCCAATCAACTGACGCATGTGACTTTCCCATCCTCCTTGGGAACGATCCATTCTACGGAGGTCTGGGTGGAACTTTCACGTAAGCCCCAAATTGCCCCTTATCCTGGACCCTTACTAAGACTCTCAGCGTCATAACATCCTCTCCCAACAATGGGCCCGTGATTCTTCGCCATGAACTGGGCCATTCTATTATTGGCGTTGGCGAAGAATACGACGGCGGTCAAGTGTATCGAGGCGTCAACGCCGCCCAATCCACTAGTTCGGTGCCCTGGACTCAGTGGTACACCAATCCGCCAACCGAGCCAACGATCCAGCGGTCCAATATGCCGATACAAGCATACCCTTGGACGTTGCTGAACACGTCACAGAGCTGGAGCCAGACCTTTACCTCGGCCGGCACGTATTCCACCTATCTGCTTCAGCTCAGCGTGAGCGGCATGACAGCGAGCAGCGACTTGCGAGTGGAGGTCGACGGGGAGGATGTAGGCTGGGAGATAAACCCGGCGGTCGGAGTGGACCGCTATATTTATAATATGAAAATTGACGAGGCACTGGCCCCGGGAGAGCACGATATTAGATTCACGCTGTTGAACCCGGAGATACAGGGGAGCGCCCAACTTTGCAACCTCGAGGTGATAGAGTACGGAGACGAGTGAGTTGTTTGCTATTATGTGTGAAGTTTTTATTTCCTCGGACTTACTCGCATCTAGGTTCAATTTTGAGCCGCGATATCATGGATTCTATCCCACGTGAGTCTTCCAGAGCCGTCCCATCTCGTTCTACGGATTATACTTATGCTCTTTAATTTCCCTCTAGATTCTCTGCCATTAACAGGACCAGCTACCGCCCCACCAATGACCTATGCCTGATGCGCGACACATACTCCGCAAACTTCTGCGACGCCTGCATTGAAGGCTTATGGTTGTCCCTCCTTAGCGGGCTCTCACTCGTCGACAACGTCACACAGGTCGCTCAGCCGGACGGCTCGACGAATGTCACTCTTGGTCTCATTCCTCTGGCGCAGTTCAGACAAGTCCCTAATCCGCACGAGGAGGCCTATACGATCCTCTGGTACGGTGCCGATGAGGATGTGGTCCTAGAGGAGTGGACGAACAGCACCAGTGCGCTGATCGAGCCGGGCGTCACGGAGTTCGGAGTTGAAGTTAGCTTCTCGTCGGAGCAGATAAGAGTTGACAACGACGGGGTGCTAGTGCTGAAAGAAAGATATGTGGTGGACTAGCCAGGCTGATGCAGAAGTATAGAATTCGTTTCTCTCTTCCGGTAGGATTGGACTAAGAGTTGAAATGACCTATGTGTTACCCCTGAATGCTTGTCGACTGGGCCTTGTGGATCTTAGAGGGACCAGAACTATTGATAAGTACTTAGTGGCATATCGTAATTTCTATCTAGACATATATTGAAGTATGTGATCCAAAACACTATTGAGAGCAAGTGTTACATTCTAATCATTGACTCATTAATACTATAATTATAGAAACCGCCGACTTACATGCTACCATCGACCCAGCAATGGTAACTCTCTTCGACGGACGCGATCCGTTCTAATTAATTCAATCTACTCTATTCATTTCTTTAATGCTGGCCTTCTATTCCTGGGGTCGCCCGTTCTCATGGTCTGGCGATGGGTTTACCTCCTTTGGTACCCTGACAAAGAACAGGAGGGAACCCGTGACAGTAACCAGGATTGATAACCCAAAATATGGCAACCCAATCCAGCCGTCTCCAAGATTCATCCCAAGCGCGAAGAGTCCTGCAAGGAATGGCTGAGCGTAGATGCTGCCGATGACCTCCACCATTCCCACCATACTGAAAAGCCGGGAACGATGTTCAGGGTCAACGTAGAGACTCAAGAGGCTCCTGATCAAACTGCTGAAGCAAGAACCAATGGCCATCAGGATGAGACCGAAGATAAAGCCTGCGAGTGTCGGCGAGATACCAAGGACAAATATTCCCAAGACTAAGAACCCAAGTGACCAGCGTGCGATGGACAGGTCTCGGTGGTGCTCGTCGGAAGCCCGTAATCTGGCAGGTGTTGTGCTCTTCATAACATACCGTGCAATCCAAGGCAGCACTATAAGCGCTTGGACGACTTGGGCGACGCCGTAAATAGTCTGGACGTAGCCTGTCTGCGAGAGTTTGATGTGGTATCTCTTCGAAATAAACTGAGCCATGAATTGGTATGTCCCATATAGAACGGGGGTCGTTCCGAGGCATGCCAGAAGAAGAAGGATTAAGGAAGCTGAGGAGAGTATTGATAACGACTCTTTAAACCGAGCGATGACATGCGACGCTTTCGACTTGAGCCCTACATTTTCTGCTTCAGGGTCTTCTGGCTCCGGAACGTTTTCGTCTTGGGTATGTCGGTGCTTCAGCGTCTCCGGGACGAAAAGGAAGGCAATCGCGCCTATAATGACAACAAAATTGGCGGCCCAAACCGGCGGCCATGGGCCCAACTTTTCCATCATGGCAGACGCAACGGCGGGAGATCCGAGGGTCCCACACAAGGAAGCGACGTGGAGACGCATGAATGCAACGGCTCTATAAACAAATTAGTCATCGGATATACGAGCCTTGAAGCGAAACATACCTCTCTTCTTCATTAGTTGCATCGGAAGTCATGCTCAGTATAATCCCAGTAAGGACGGCGTTACCACCACCGACGAGAAGACCAGCAGACCCGAGCCAGATCAATTCGGTCGGGAATACAGTATGGAAGTACAGCACCACCATAGACCAAGAGATATTGATAAGTATTCCCAACAGATTGAGGACGAATACAGGTTTTCGTCCGATTCTGTTGTTGTTAACCGATGTTAGCTTGTAGGCTACCTAATCGACACTGTGTAGCACATACCTATCAGCAGCGAGACCCCAGGGTAATGCCGCAAGGAATCCGACTATGGCATCGACGCTACTTTGAATCGCTATGATGAATGCCACCTTCTCCTGAATAGCATTCTCCTTGCACAGCTGCTCGTCAATGGGGACACCCGTGCTCTCTGTGAGGCCGTAGTACTTTCGACAGACCACATCCTCCAGGATACGCGTTTCTGGGATGACGGTGAAGCCATTGGAGCAAGAGACGATAAAGGAGATGACGCAGAGCAGATTGACGATGGTGCGGCCACTGTGCACCTTTGGAACATGGACGCTTGTGATTGACGTCACCGAGAGAGTCGGCCGATGCGACGGGCGACGAGGCCGCTCCTCGGGTAGTAAAGGGGAAGATTCAGTAAACTCATTCGAGTTACGGCGGTGCCGCTCGTCACTGCCCGTCATTGTCGAAAATAGGTCGTCTTTGAAATCATCCTTCGTTGAACCGAGTAGCGCCAATTTAATCAAGAAGAAAGGAATCCAAACAATGCCCAGTCTCGCGGCATCCGTCCAGTTTTAATGGATACTCCGGACAAGTCCAGACTCAAAAAGGAAGTATTCCGAACTCCGTGCTGACGTTGCTGACGACCCCTGACAAGTCGCGACTTGGCGAATCGGAAGCAGCCATTTATCTCTATCTTACCGGATTTAGATAGGGTCAGAATAAGCATAGCTTCGCGTCTTGCATACGCTCTACAATCACATATAAATCGAGGGTGCCTAGATGCAGTGCGATGGAGCGAAGAACGCGTATTCTGTCATTAACTCGTCATCTAGATCTTTCTCTAGACAATTCTTGGTCATTTGATGACGAAAGCCTTGATCGAGATGCCTCTTCCATGCTAGGAACGGTACTAGTTTTGAGGATCACAGCTAAGAGCCTACGAAGCCATGCCACGCCATTCACCTATCTCGACTTTGATAACAAATCTCCAACTTCGATTAAGATGCTAAGATAGATCGAGCATTGGTACCTATCTGCGAGCGGTGTGTCCAATATTGGACCTTTCGCGTTATGAATTTCATCTCGAAGACAAGTATGTTAGGACGTTTGTAACTGATATGAAAGTATAATAAATGCTCATCATGACACCAATACGCGTTACTACCGAAGTAGGAGGCCTGTCAAATTCTTGGCATAAATCGATTTGTTCAACACTCTTTCCCCCTTTTGAAGCCAAAACATGTAGCGGCGGCTGGTCTCGAGAGACCCCTTTAGACGAGACTCCACGCGCAAGCCCAGCTACTCCACTTGAGCCCTTGTATGTAAATAAGAGTGAACTAGAATTAGGTACCTGATATTTCCTTGTTTTTTTGGGGGGGTTTTTTCGCTGCGCTGATGGATCTCCATTCCCCTGAATCCTACCTACTAAAGACAATTTTCAAGCTGAGAATAACATCGACGAAGACTTCATTAGGCATTAACTCACTGAAAGCCACAAGTGTTATGTGGCTGCCAGGGCATGGCGATGATGAAAGGAAACTGAAGGTCGGAAGCCCGAGGACAGGAATCGCAATTAAGAATGGCTGCTGATAAGTCCGTCACCCATGCTTCACTGGGGCTCTTTACTTCCTCTACCATATCCCGACTCAGTCGTTGGGATCGTACTATATGTTGGAGGTGTGGTCGTTGTACTCGCTCCTAACGTTCTGTGCCCCGGAGCCGGAGTCGTAGCCGGTTTCGAGTCGATTACCGATCTATTTCGTCAGCACCAAGCACGTAGATATTGGGGCTTTTGAAGGGGGTTGAGGCTTACTGGGTCCCTGAAGTCCCCGACTGTGGAATAGTGGCTGATGTCTCAACCGTCTCGTGCGATTCATCCGACTTTAGTCTTTGTTGCAAAACATTTGAATCGAGAGCAGTGACGGCCTTAACCGGAGTCCAGTACAGCAGCACGATGGCAACTAACCAGGCGCCGAGGAACACGGTTGGAATTATGATGACTACCACCGTCGATACGGCGGTGACATCCGGGCTCCAGACAACAAATTCGGCCACTCCATCCTCGATCTGGCCCGAAGGCCCACGTGCAATGTTCCGCAGCTGCCTCTCCGCCCCAGTAGGATATAGGGTTAGGTCGGTCAGACAATTGACGGTGGCTACGTACGCCGCCTGCACTAAACGCTCGAGGTCGTTGTGGACACTGCTCACCTCTGCGTCGAATACTTGGGCGCTAGCCGTCAATGTTGATTGTAGAGCTGAGGCTTGTAGATGTTGACCGACCGCTTCTATCATAGGGCTACCGAGGATGGAATTTAAAACTATTTGAAGACTGTCTGATAGTTCCAGTCCTGGAAGTGCATTGCTTGTCAATGCATCGATGGTGCTATTGTGTCCTTGATATGACCATACATCATCCTGCCAGCATGATAGCACTGGCCGCGCTGTTCTCACCGCGTACTGGGCGCCTGTAGCGCTTTCCAATGCGGGCCCTGTGAGATACCACTGTAACAACAGGAATTAGTAGATAATCCTTTGAATCAGGTCTAAGGAGTTCAGGCATGTGTCGGAAGTATCAACTCCTCGAGGCAAACTAGAAAGGGGGGAAAGAACTCTCCATGTTACATACCGGGTCTGTTCCGGGGCTGAAGCTAGTTCTGTTGACGGACGAGACGACCGCTGCCCAAGTCGCATTGCTCGTGGCGAGTGTACCTTGGGTGAAGTTTCCCAGATAAAATCTGGCTACTGGTTCTCTGCCATCGAACAAAGACACAGTTTCGACCAATCCAAAGACATCGTAATAGTCTACAGCGACCGCAACATTATCGGAGATTGTGAGGCGGGTGAAGATGAACCATCCATAGTCCGTAATGCATGAACCTGCGACGTTGAGGGTCAAGTCTGGGAATCGTTGTAACCCAAAGTCTACCCCAGTAGCACGGTACGAATAATCGATTCGTAAAATGTCCTGACCGTCACTAGTCTGTCCCACCGAATTCGCTGCGCTCACATTCACTTTTTGGCGGAGCTCTTCGTCTACTGCTGTGCTGCCCAGCGCACGAATGAAGCGCGGCACTTCTAAGGGGAAGAGGGTCGCTGATGATACCAGGCCTTCGTTTGAGCTATCAGGGACGTAGATAGCCTCCGGGTTCACTGGCGCCGCATTGCCGAGGAGGATATGGGGAGGAACTAGGATTCCCGTCGCCGTCTGTCCCACCCAAGCTACGAGGACCAGGAGTAGAAACAATGGGACCGCTGGGCTCCTCCAGTTTGTGGCCGAGAACGTGACCGTTTCCCTTATCAAGTCGACAAGATCGGCTCTTTTGTTCCAGATAGTGGGAGCTAGAGGGCTGAGTTTTGAAACATCCATCCCACGCCTCCGCATATAAAGGTAGAGGACGATACCAAAGAGTATAGACCAGACGTGCACCAGTGCCATCTCTATGATGACGGAATAAGTGGAGTTGAGCTGATCGCCCACCAATTTCGGCACTGCAATAGCATCTGTAGGACCATTTGGGCTGGGATAGGTGAACCGTTTCCAAAGTTGGTAGGTTGAGTCGAGCTGTTTAGCCGTTGATACGACCATTTTGAGGAGTTTGGATGCAAAGTCTTTGAATTGAATCTGGTTTCAGAGAAATGTTAAACGAAGGCAATCATCTCAGTACCTCCTAGTAAGAGGGCACACCTACTTGTTAAATCACGATTACTCCCTCTTTCGTGTTGCTCCGCACTTGTCCGTTCGCGGGAGGAGTGGATGGATAAGAGCAAGTCCTAGAACACATGATATTTGCATTTTCGGCTTTCAGCAGAGCCTCTTGGATGGCGACTTATCAAATTCTCAACAATGAGATGGCTCCAGCTTCAGGTCCCCGAAAGTATGCTTACGTGATTGCCCGAATTGTAGGTAGGTGTCAAGGTAGGACTAGACGGCGATGTGACAGCAGAACCCTTACCAGGCGGTGACTGATCACCTTCATCTTTCAGCTGCAATGTATGCCGATGCCAAGACTTATGTGAAGTGGTAGGTTATCCCCTAAATCCTACCTTTGGTTCGCGAATAGGAGAACTTCACGCAAACACATAGATGTGGTGTTGACCTGCATCGCTGCCCTATCACATCAGGTGCATAAATCAAATATTGGCTCAGCTGCATATGATGAAATTCAGGTACACGCTTGACACATTGAGCGGTAGCCTCCACGCGTGAAGTTGTGTGTCTATGAGGCTGAATAATCCCGTATCGAGCTGCTCAAAGCACTGCAAGCTCTGAAAATGCTACTATGGCCCTTCCTTCTCTTGCTGAATTTAAATAAAGAGCTCTCCGCGACTCGTCATCATGGTCTGCTCTTCACTTGCCCACTCCAACGCTCGCTTTTAAACTTGTTACGCCCTCGGAAGAGACATAGATCCCTACTGTAGCGCCGGATCCCTCTCAGTTCTCAGAAATCAGGAATTGGTTACAAAATGTCACCACCACTCTTCGCCATCGTACTTCTTCTGATGGGCATCGTCACCTCGGCGGCGGCCCAATCTGCACCCGGTCTTATAGACGCCCTTGTGGCGTCTGGAGCTTCTCAATTTGCAGAATTCATTCAGTCCGATTCCGAAGTTCTACAGCTATACCTCTCCGGACGAGTCGGGACGGTCTTCGCCCCATCGGACTCAAGTTTGAGCAACGAAACTCTGAGAATACGAGACCTCTCCCCGTCACAACGACGAGCGGCGGCATTCCAATCAGCTAGAGGGTTAACAAACCTAGAAAGTGCCAGTAGTTCACTGCCTGGTTCGACTCTCGAGACTAACGACGAAGCTCCGCTGTTGGACAACCGTGGACAACGAGTAGTGTTTGACGCGAGACCCCTCAACGTCACTTCACCTACGAAGCGATTTATTTCGCCTTCTCTTTCTCGACGTCAATCCAACGGAACGGGCTCGTCATTACTCAGGATTGCTTCCGGCCTGGGGAAGATCACGAATGTTATCAAAGGGGACATCCCGTACGATGGCGGCATCATCCACCTCACGGACAGGTAAGCCAAGTCCCAATCCCTTCATGAACATAAGGGTGGCTGTCTGACACGTGCAATCCACAGCTACTTCACCATACCCGAGTCGCTCTCGTCCACATCCGAAGCCACCGGCCAGACGGCTTTCACCAACTTGCTATCCAGCAGTAACACGACGAGCACGCTGGACACCACCCACTCCGTCACCGTGTTCCTACCTTCCAACGCCGCATTCGCCACCGCCAACTCAACCCTCTCCGCCTCGCAGCTAGTCTCTGACCACGTCGTCGCCGGCACCGTCAGCTACCTGCCGGACCTGAAAGACGGGTCTGTCCTGACCACGCAGCGCGGCGAGACCCTTTCCATTAGCGTCCGCGGCGGGCGGTACTACGTCAACGGCGGGCTGATCACGCAGGCGAACCTGGTCCTCGAGAACGGCGTCGCGCACGTGGTTAACCAGGTACGTCTTAAGCAGTCACGATACTTTACAGAACTTAAGCTAACGTGTTTGCGACTATCTAGGTCCTGAAACCGACTCCAGCAGCGCCCGTCAAGGGGGCCGCTTCGTCTCACTTGATGAGCTTTGCCGGCTTGTTCGGAGTGGTCTGCAGCGGACTGATGGCTTTCGTTTAATTTTTGAACCGGTGTCTGAGGTAATGGAGCTACGCAAGGGATGACTCTTAATGTTTAATCATGTTCACTTCGTCATATTGGCTGGGTTGGTTGAAAGGGCTATATCGAAAGATCCCATGTATCTAGACTGCTAGGTGAATGTGTAGCAGAAGAACCTCCTAAATCTTTCGTGAAAATTTGACAAGCAATGGCCGACAGCCTGCCTTCTTGACCATAGACTACCATGTGAATGTGACGATGCATGAGGTATCGAGGTGGTTACCCAAATAAAACTCGTTTTTGGTAGGGTAGATCCGATGTCGAAATATTGGTATACATACCTAGGTACACAATGCAGGATCTGGCTCACGGTAAGTCCATGAAGCACTAGATCTGAAGATGGCTGAAGCTGTGATTTGTTGCGTCGTGGTATTGAGGCTCTAGTACCTATTTTGCTACCCAAAATGCGTGTCCGTCTATCCGGGTCGCTTCGTGTCTCGGCCTCCACTTTCAGCCGCAGTGCTTGGTTGCATTGTGCTGCAAGTTCACGGCAGAAAAGAATTCGACCTATTGGCCATTATAGCTAGAAAGACACGAGCAGTGATCAGGCTGCATATGTCAAGTCAATAATTCATGCAGGGTTTCGAGCTGAATCCACATACATTACCCCATTCAGCATCGATCTCCGCGTCTTCAGCTTTCCCACATCGATGTAACAGTCCGGCCAATGACGGTAGTGCACATCACGATGTTTCATCAACACGGAGATTTTCTAACCATTCTTCATGACATAGTTAGTGGTCTACACGAGAGCACTATGTCTCATTCTGTCATCTGTGCATGCTATTTTATATTATTCTACAAATGGAAGCCAACGTCAGAGAAACATGGTTGTTGAAAAAGAATCATAGGTCAAGCTATATAATCGTAAACTGGGGAATGAAATGTCGGGCTCTTACAATTGTGTGCTGCTAATGCCCGACTTGCTCATTTGTCTACGTGCGTCATTGTCTACAGCGCGGTGTGAGGGCGAAGATAGCCTAGATGATTATCAACGCGCGAAGATGAGGTTATCATTGGTCATCGATGATAAATCTCACAGCTGGATAGGGGCATCTCTTGTCACATTTCTAAGATCGGTCTTGCGTCCCATCACGGAGTGCTAAGCGAATTATGTAGGACTTCAGGCTTACCACCCCTCGTAATTCATCAAGTAGGATATTTCTATGGTCTATCAGATTGGAAACCCCTCTACTGGCTGATGTGGTAAGCTCTTCAACTCAGGGACGGCAGTTTTATTGACCACTAAAGTTGGTCCTCTATCAGGTAGGCTCCACGTATATCACGTCCCCGCCCACGTACTCGTCGCGGATCCAATCGAGAAATTTCCATCCGAGTTCGGTGATATTCATGGTCCCCGAAACTTCGACGTTGGCAAAGCGGGCAGGTTTCTCACTGGGGAGTAAGTGTGCACTGGAAGTACTGTTGTCGTCTTCGAAATATGCCTAATATAGCATTGAATGCTTCGTATAGACATCGATTCATAATCTAACATTTGCGAGTGTTGGAGGAGATTCGTCGCAAGGCTTCATTACCAATATCATGTTTCGTTCCGGGTTTCACTACTACAAAACGCTGCGCACCTACAGCCCTCAATGGCTGTCTAAAGCGTTGGGAGACGCTTGCGGCACAACGAGGATAGTCAAAGAAAGAAGGGGGTAGAGACGTGGTTCTCATTAGAATGAAGCGTTCTGAACTTACTACGAACCGGCTAGGGAATGACAATTTATAAAACTCGAATATCTCTCTCGGACGACATGCTAGAGACTTTATGGAGGAGAATGAGGGTGCAGTTGTTTGTGTGACGAGGACGTATATCTGAAACCCTAGAACAATATGAGACTGAGAGGAGGTATGATCTATCTGCTAGCTCATCTGAAACTCTGATGTCATGTCCAGGTGGGTAATTGTTTGAGCTTTCTTGGGGAAAGGTGGTCCTCAGCATAAGCTAAAATATCTACCCGAATGTATGGACGAGAGGTACCGTACATATATGTAGTACGGTCGCACAGGCGGCTGAGGTTAGAGACAGATCTAATGCAACTCGACAGTATTCTCCACTAGGTAAAGTTGACCTCAGCAGTGCTACATGTCTTGAATGTCTTAAATGTATACTGTGTTGCAGCTCCAACCAGCCTTGCTTACATGTAGTAAATGGTGGTTTGTGAACGTGTCATGAACGAAATATTATATAAGGCGAGACCATTATTTAATGATTTCCCTCGGTCTATTGTTGCAGCAGTTTTATAGATCAACTTGAATTGAGAGATAGGGGTCGTCTTGCCCCTGAAAAAGGGGGTGGGGTACTAAAACATTGATAACGACCATTAAATCGAAAACCACAGTGCAATTATGCAGTTGCCTCTTAAGGCGCACGGTATTCTTGTATTGATTTCCCTTATCAAACCCCCCATTGTATTCTCCTGTCATCGTCGTCTTGATAGTTTTGAGCTGGCAAAATCATTACCCCAACTTTGCCTGGTGGTGTTCCTAAGAGTGCAACTTTAGAGCGTAGGACAGTAGTAGCAAGAACGGCGATGGAGGATTCTTATGTTATTCACCAGAGCAGCGATCACATGGAGTAGAAGATTGTTTCAAAGCGTTTCTCACGTAAGCGCTAGTCAGGTAGACCAGGGATTAGACGGGATGGGCCGTGCAGATAAGATCGGAATGACTTTGCCCCAATTGCCATTCTGCCCCGTTAACCATCCTGCCATCCTCAAGCTTCAATCTCTCTTCAATGAGATCATCTCTGAATGATTCATGACCGCAACAAGTTGATCAATGTTGATTTGCAGATCTAGGCTTGACCGCTTGAAATTCAACTTTGTTGGAGATAATGAACCTCATGAGATTGGTTGACATGGGTGTTAGATCAACCTAACGAAGCGTCATCGGCACGATCTATCGGGTCGGCACGTCAAAGATTCCATCAGAAATCGGCAAGCCGTGTCTAGGTACTTCTTCATTGATCTCCCCGTTACTTTCCTAAACAGGATGCGTGGTACATACTGTACACTTATCACACCGATCCGATCCGATCCTCTCGGTGAATGCAATGGCTATCTTCAACCACTTACCAGTGAGTTGGGAGCTTCTTCTCGCAACCAAGATTGTGAAATGCATTGAGCATTTTCCATCATTCAACATTTTCTTGCAATCCCATGGAGATTTACCCCCTATCGTACATCCCTTACCATGATCTAATGAGATTATTGGGCCACCCCAGATTCGAGACGACGACTAAAAAGCAACACTGGTCTGCTTCATTCGGATAAGACTCACAAGAGGTATTTCCCCATCACAGCGTCCCACACTACCTAGTATGCCGGTAGAGTCAAGTGACTCCCAGCAACCCTGGCAACCCATGAACCTGGACACCGGACAGATATCGTCAAATATCACACCGTAATACTCAGAGACTAGATGGGTACGCATGGTTTTCTTGGCAATATTAAAACTTGTACCAATCGTGTACCAATCTTTGAGAAACAGCTTTGAAGATGACTTTTAATTACCGTGGGCCAAACGTCAGAATCCTATCTGGGACTATGAGATCAGTCATGTTTTCACTATCTAGTCGTATTCCAAGGATTTGCACTTTATCCAAGGTGGCCACCCCTGCCGGGTCTAGGTGGGCACTGCAATGTGCAAAATGGGCTGTAGTAAGAGCATTCTTGTCGTCTTACCCAGTTAACTGTGTAACGGGAGACGCGTGGTAGTTCATGTCCTTGCTTTTAGCTGCAAGTGCCTCACGCCACATTATGCAAAGCTCACTACCAAGGTCAGGCTAAGCTAAGCACTAGAGTTGATTGGTACTCAACCTTGCATCAACTTTGGATATTGCCTCAAGAAGTCATGGTCGAATTTGTGAATTGATTAGCAGTTACTGAAGGGATTTGAATATCTATATGGACTCCTATCTTTCGAGCTGCGACTCTGCAAGACTGCACGAAAGTATGTTGGGTTTCGACCCTTTCTGGTTATCAAGATCAAAGATCATCAGGATCCTGGGGAATGATGTACTGACTTATCCACGCTGCCCCCTAATTTAATTTCTCAAACCTGGGCCCAGACACGTTCCGCATACCTCTGCAAATCTGGAATACTGATGATAAAATCCCCCTCTTGCGGGGCCGGATTTCGAAGGAAAAGAAGCCTAAACTCGAATACTAATGCCCTGGTGACATTGTATGATACGGGACTTGTTGCTTCATTACGACTAATCGTAATTGTTTGTTGTAGAATTGGTACGGCCGCGTCTTCCTCCCATTTCTCCAAGATAATATTCCGCTGCCTTCTATCGAGCTTGGCGGGTATTACAATCTTAACATCATGGTCCGAAGCCGCAAACCACCATTGCATATCCATATGTAGATGATCCAAAGATTCCGAGTCTCCAGCCTCGATAGCTAATGTTGGCCATTTGTCGAGTCCGCCGCGTTCGGGAACTGGACCACCAGTAGAGCCACCCTCTCCAGCAGTAGAGTCATCCTGTCCACTGTCCCCTTCGGGATAACTTATACGAAATATAGTAGAGCCTATGGTACTCTAAGTCTCCTCTCTCGCGGGAAGCTGGTGACGGTATTTCTCATAGAGTAGGAGATGGAGTTTCTCGTGAACGCGAGTAGGGATCGTGATGGTTAGGATTCGAGACTCGGCATGATAGCGGCGCCATCGAAATTCACGCCTCCGGATTGTTCGCTGTTCTTCGATATCGGTGAAATTACTAGGAGATACATCTGTAACGATAAGAAAATCTCCAGAAGTGCAATTAATTACCTGGAAGAGATCTTGCGTATTTGTAAATTTAAATAGTCGGATCTTCGTGATTTTGCTCTGACGTGAATCCCGACATGGTTGATGTTGGATTATATATGCTGGATGCCGTTGTGCGTCCTGTCTAGGTCATGATACACTATATTCGTAGCTCCCAGTATTATTGATAATGTCAGAGCCCGATGAATCCTGTATATGTGTTGACCTTTATGATTCATTAGGTACCTAGGTAGGAAGGATAGTTACGATACAGGGTCAGAATCTGTAGGTAATTCTAGATTGCTCCACTTTGCAGTTGCCTTGAATCCCAGGGATCCAATCCAGTATCCACAAGGTTGGTACTACATACAAGACTGGGAAGGGAAGGGAAACTTTAAAAATAAAATAAATGTGTAAAAGTTTAATGCATTATTAGACTCTGGGTGGTTGAATTGATGTTGCAGAATCTCCAGCTATGGAAGTTCCAAATCTTAGAATTCCACCTGCCAGAAGCTCATTTATCTTAGGGGCACACTCCACTCCAGAACTCACTCCATTTCTGGACGTTGTGTTCGGAATAGAGGAATAGAGGTTTCTATATTCGCATGGAGGCTCGCAGGGCTCAGAAGGGGAATGCGCAATTCAGCTCCTAAAACCTCAAATTCTGGACACCTCTATACCAACAGGTACACAACGTTTGTATGCAACATGATATCGAGATACGAACGATACGAATAGCCGGATCTCGATTGTGCCATTGCTCACTTGCTTCGACTAGGATATTGGCGCTGGAGCCCTGGTCTACCAATCCTATAATGAACTGTGTATCGCCATAAAAAAAAAACGCCATCGCATCACGTTGCAGTGTTTGCTCCGGTGAGCGTTGGCGTGGACGCGTCGGGCAAGCTTCACGGTTAGCGTTAACTGCACAACATCTTGGTCCTTGGACACTGCACGTAGGTGTATTGGCTGCAAGAATAACCCCACGGACATGATCCCATTGGCTGCGGACACGTTTAAGTTGCTGTAGGTATTGGAGTCGCTATTCCTTGATGCAGCTAACTAGGGATAGCGGCGGGACCTACCGTATAGCCCTCATCTGCTCATTTCTGACAGACTTGATGTGATCACAGTCGAGTGGCCGGCAAATGACAGATCATGCTGACGTTTATGCTCTGCATTGTCTTAGCCAGGCTGAATCTCTATACAGTGCTTCATCTGCTTTCAACCAACCCTTGAAATATCTTTGCGGCCTCTTCCGTCAAAACAAGGCTGCATGAATGCCTGCGTAGCTCACTCTTTCTAGAAAGCACCCGTCTTAAATATCCAAGTATAAATTCATGTAGATCTCGTTTGTAAAAGACTCAAGTGAACTCTGTCATCATCGTAGCAGTTCTTGTAGCCCCCTCCTCTTACCAACATATCAAGGAAACGTCTCTAATTCTATACCAAGCCCTACTCTTTCAGGCTCTAGCTTTCAACATGGCTATACAAACCGAACTAAAGTTGGCACAGCCAACTCTTTCACTAGCAAACATCAACGCCCGAAATGAACAATATCACCAACAACAGTGGCTTCGACTGATATCCACCCCAAGCCGAGAAGTAGTACAAGAGAGAGAGAACTCCCAACACTCGAACCAACAACCGCCACTGTCACTATCAAGCCAAGACCCAAGTGCGGCCCATGCACGCGAAGTCCAATGGTTCGCGTGTCAGTTATCCAAAGGAACTCTCCGCCAATACCTCGATATCATACCGGTCCTGCTGCCACTACCGAGGGGCAGCACGCGTCTCGACCTCCTCCCGCAAGACGTGCTCAACCGAATATGCCAGTACGTGCCGTACGAGAACCTGCTCTGGCTCTACCAAGAGTCCAAGACGCTGAACCAGATCATCGACCCGCACCTCGCGCCCTACGAGACGAAAATCTCCTTCGTGCTGCGAGCCGAGCGGGACTTCCCGCAGCACTACGGCGAGAAGCCGCCGAGCCTCGGGTGCTACATGTGCCACCGGGTGCTGCCGCCGTCCGTCTTCGCGGCCGACCAGCCGCTGCAGGCGCTGCTGCAGGTCACGCCGTCGGCGCAGCAGTCCGTCGTCAACCTGCGCCGGTTCTGCATCCCCTGCGGAATCCGGTGGGGCTGCCACGGCGCCGGCGACAAGCTGAGCACCCGCACCGGCGGCCGTTTTTGGTTGTGCGATTGCCTGCGCGTCCTCGGCGACAAGACCCCCGGCTGCAAGGACTGCAGGGCCCTCTGCCCCCTCTTGACGCGAGGGCCCGACGATGAGATGGTGTCGCGACGGTCCGGGCATAGGGTGTGGAGGTTGATGAACTAGCAATATGTTGGGAAGATGATCACTCTGCTCACTAGGCTGGGTTAGGAAACAAAGTGTGTTGTCTAAGAGCTGGGGCGTCCTTTTGACTCATAATTTCTTACAAGGCTAGGTGTTTGGGTAAGATGAAAAGTAAAAGTTCTTCGTTTCTTGGTTGATAGGCGGGGAAAGTGTGTCACAGGAACGGAAAGGCGATGGATGAAAACGAGGTTATTCGGGTACCATATGGGCGGTAATCTTATTCTTGGTATCTTATACTAATGAGAGGGAACATCCGCATTATACAATAACAATATTTATTCAGTCATACTCTCGTGGCATGTATAGAAGACTAAAGCGAAATTTTCGAGATGTCCCGTACTTGCTATCTGCTGTTGATATGACGCATTGGAGTGTGTTGTAGCCATGATACAATATAATAATAAGTCAAGTCCTGCTCGTGTCATCTCTTTCCTTTCAACTTGAAGCATCTCTTCTTCGCTGGATTTCATCAACCGAACTCCTTACTGTCGTGTCTGTGGTCTTCCTAGGGCTAGAGTCTAGGAAGGCACAGTGCTAGGTTCAAGGATGGACAGGCCGATGCCAAGGATCCAGTATTCGCCTTTGCGACGCTGCCAGTAGCGATGATGGACCGAAGCATACCTAAGAATGGCGTTTTAAGCACGATCATTCTCTACTTACTGATAAGCTCAATTGTTATTATTAGCACTGTTAGTCTCGACTCAATCACTCTAAAAACCAATGTCGTAGGACTCGAACGGAGCGCGGACCACGGACCGCGGGTGGCGCGTGAATGAATCCTCCAAAACGTCAAACATGAGACGCATTGGGATACTCGCTATCTTTATATGCGCTTTAGGGGATGATAGGAGGATAGAAAAGCTAAGGGCGAGGTTATGAATCACTAACGGTACCTGTTTAGTCAATTTCAATCCAAAAGTCGATAACAACCCAATTCATAGTAGTGAACTTATACACTAATCGGTGTATAGAGAAACCCTCCACGTAACTGAAAGATGTTAGTGTTTGTATGCTAATAGGAGTGACACCGTTGTTGTCGTGGGCCTAGGAAAGGACATCTAATTTACACAGTCTAGTTTCCGTGATCATATAGGTTACTCAACAAGCATGATTCACAAATAATGTGCAGCTGTCTAGAATCACGAATGTTCAATCTCTCTTGCTGTAACCCTTTGGTATGCTCATAACCAGCTAGAACACAAGTGACTATGGATATGGAGAGCACATCGGCCTCGTTTCTACTTAACCCGACAATGTCTTCAACAACTCAGGTACTCTAAGTCTTCCCTAGTTCATTCGCCCTTCACAACCCAAGAAAAGGCCAAGCAGCGGATTCACGGCAATGTATGCTCTACTAATCCTACTCCTGAACCTCTATGCGGTCGTCGCCCTGGAGAAAAGACCACGGGATCCGAATAACCATTTTATTTTCCCTCCGGCACCCGGATTCAATGTTCTTGATCATCCTCGCATCTTCGAATCACATCTCTCCTTCACGGTCGGCCAACAGCCAAATTTGCCCTTCAAGTGGGTTTCTAACTTGACCAGCATACGAGTAACACTGCATCAGGAAGGAAATCAGAATTCTGTTAGCGAGCATGCAATCACCGGTTCGTTCTCCTAAATCAAGAGCTTCTATGCTGTAGTTACTCAATGTCGGCTAATTCAAACCAAGATTGCATTCCGGGTTCGACGGGACGGGTCTACTGGGACGGCAACATAAGCGGTATTGACCTCAGCAACGGTTCGAAGGCTTATCTGGCTGCATGGAATTGCTCTGACGACAAGGACGGCAATTCCCCTATATTCTTCTCGCGCTACATAAGCCTTACCAGGTCTCCTCCGGTCACATCTACTGCCTCTACAACCAAACCTGCGATCCTATTGTCTCGGTCTGATGCATCTACTGATCCAAAGTTTTGGATGTGGTTAGCTCCGCTACTTGTGTTTTTCTTCGGTCTTATAGTATGGTTCGCATGCGTTTGTTGCGACTGCTGCCGATGCGGGAGGAGCGGGAGAGAACAACGGAGAAAACAGCGAAGGCAACACCGAAGACAACATCAAAGACACTCATATGGTGCATCGCCTCCGGAATATCACCAAAATTGGTACGGGATGGACTCGCTTCGAAACGTAGACTCTGCAGAGCATGTTCGCCGACCTCCGCCAACTTATACCACATATTAGGATATGAGATATCCTATAGATTATCTAGTGTGTTTTCACCCTAGGCTGATATTGTACGGCGATACGTAGATGGGACCGGACGCTATGGTAGGTTAGGTACCTCCTAGCGAATCGGGCTATTTCGACCATTGTTACGGGTTGGGTTACTTACTAAAGCCAGCGTGGTAATGCGCAGGTAGGTAACCAGGTAGACACATCTCTTCCAGTTCAATGGAAATTATATGCGCTTGTGTACCTTTCTACACCTCAGTTTTGCGCATTGCCTTTCGTCTAATGCTTATCGTGGATCTAAAGTCCAGGGGTGACCCCTATTCGCATCACGACAGGAGTAATACCTAATTCACCGCGTAGCCGCCGCAGAGAACCGGGCAGCCGGTTGCAAGGGTCTTCGCAACACCGCGATCGCGGGTTTAATTCCGACGCCATGTTGGACGAGACCAAGGTTTCTGACATCCTCCCCTATTGCGGATTTCGGAATCGTTCGTAACCGTGCCATGCCGCCCTCCCGCTTACCCACTCCACGTCCGTTGGTTGCGGCGCGGCGTATAGGTAGTCGTGTCATCTGCATGGAAGGATGCGAGCCGCGCCGTGTGCTTACATGTCGCATCCCGCGTATCCGCCCTGCTCGACGGATAGCAGGCCGCCGGGCTTTCCTAAAGTAGAAAAAAGATGAAAACATGCTAACATATATCAAGTATTTCCGAGACCGCATACCTGGAGGATCAAGAGTCTGACTAACTTTCGGCTCAACACGAGGATGGTCACTGACTAATGCAATGGAGGATATCAAATTAGATGCTCTAGAAGCGTCTATTCGTTTCGACGTATTCGGGGCAATGGTCCGTTTTCACCTCTTATCCCGATGCCTAGCACGATCTTGGCTGCACGTCGTCGGAGACTTACTAATCAACGGGTGAGCTTATAGTTAGTCGGATCACGGTCGGCGTCCGAATTCAACGACATGTCCGCTCCGTAACCCCTGGGATGTCACGTCCCGGCATGCGTGGTCATCGGTTGGTGTTTACTAAGCCGTAATGCAGAAAGTCCAACACCAATCCCTTCGGCAGGACTAATTACCCGCGCATCGGTGTAGAGGCAAGGAATCTGGACCCTACGTACATGAGTTAGGGTGACTGGCCACGCAGTCTCTCGCTGATAGATTAGGGGTCCTCGCTGGTCTATTAAGGGTCTTTGTTGGTCGATCAAGGGTCCTCCTTAGTTGATCAAGGGTCCTCGCTACCAGACTCCTTGACTGAGCGGATCGGTCAGGGAACGTCCATAGGGCGGCAAGTTTAGCTCCTTCGTGGAAGGATCCGTATCACGCGCATATTCATCGGGGATCTCTACTAAGCCACTGGATCTTTGCGGGATGGCCTGTGGAGTCAACGATATCAGTGCTTCTAATGCTTTCATGCCATGCATCTGTGACTAGAAGAGTCATAGGCATAGGTGCTTCCCTCACCCTGATGTCACTTGCTAAGAGAGAATCCGGAAGATACAGTCCGGCGTCTGATCATGTAATCAATGATTAGATTCAAACAATATTTGTAAGCTTGTCGAGCCGATATGATATAGTCCCGTAAGTCTAGGCGAATAGACGCCTATCTCAAGACCCTCTAGTTCTAGGCAAGCTTAATACGACGCTGAGGCAAGGAAACACACTGATCTTGATGTGAGGTAGTTAGTTTTAGGGCTGAGACCGTATCTTGTTTCTTTAATGAAAGCTTTCGCCAACCACGTCTCAAACAGTCATCATAGACTCACCCCTGATGCATCCCGAAACTGCTATTCGAGTCATACCTAGTCTGCTTTGAATGTAGGACTTAGACCTCGGAATAAACGTGGCACTGCTGGCGAATTTGGTAATTTATCATATGTATGAGCGATATTCAAAGCTGCCGTGCTCTGGAACCACCGTCTTCGTCTGCAATAAGTCCTTTCGTGATAGATAGGCGAGCTTAGCAGATCGTTTCGAGATGTGATGAAGCGAAACTGCGTCTCTGCTTATGGACACAATATACGAGATAGCGCGATACATCTAAGTACCCTGAAATGGAAAAGAATGTCGCCATGCACTAGGGAACAGACGGTCAGATTGAGCCAAGTCTATTTGCAGGCACTTACTCTACCCCTTTAGTTCATTTAATGCCACCAGCAGCCGTGACGCGGTCAATGATACAGGATTCGTCGCTATTTAGAGTCTCAGGTGCCTCCGGAGCCCATCATCCGATTATGTATCGCCTGCGGTATAAGTTAGATCAGTGGTTTCAACAGAAATTCGGAGTCGCAAACCTGCACGGTCAACTGGGACTAATTTTGGTCTCCATTTTACGTGTGTCGTCTGGACAAGAAAATCGCGCGCTCAACCGATGGTTCTAATTGACACAACCTCAATTCTAGCAGGATGAGGCAGTCATTGTCGATAGCGCGGTCCAGGAATAGGGGCTATTGACAAAACATATTCTTTAGCAGCCTTACCGCATAGGCTATAATAAAACCTCAGCTCTCGGCAAAGGGAATGTAAGCAAGGTAATGATGAATATTACATAAGATGAGGAATCAAGATTGCATAGATGAAACCAAACATCCGGATACCGTAACATCCTACCTACCTTAGGTACCTAAATGAGGACGGGTCCCCTTGTAAGGGTAAGCTTACCGAAGGGTACGTAATCTAGGATGGGGGCGGCTCTTCCCGTGCGGCAAACTTGGAAATTAGAATCACGAACTTCCAAGGCGGGTCGTGGCCTTAGTCAGCGGCACAGGCCGGCGGTGCACCTCCCGAAGCTGTGTTTAAAATACCTACCCCCAAAGGCTACGAGTCATGTTTTCTATAATAAGCGCCCCTCCAGGAAAGGCAGATTCTGTGTATAGGCAGAATCTTATCGTGTTTCTCGGGTAGGTTAATATCTGTTGGAAAGTAAAAGGCTGTCTAACAATTTCGGTTGTCATGGCTGTGCCTTTCATAGGTATAGGGGCACCTGTGTCACCCTGACGCGTCATGAGAATTGTGAGTACAGAAGGTTGCGCCGACACGACAGAGATGTCAAGTTGAAGCGTACTAGCGAGGCAGAGAGAGAGTGAGATGAAAACATTTATTCTAGATTGTGTGTGCTATTGCTTGCGCAGGTCAGGTCGACCTTGAGGAGGAAACCGAAACCACCGTCTATGTCTAGGTGTGTACCTCCAGATGCAGAATCCCGCCCAAGATATCCAAGATATAATAATCCATTCTAGAAATGACAGCTCTTCAGAGCTAGAAGAAGGGAAATACTTGGAAGTATGGAGAATGCGCCTTGCCATGCAGAACCCAGTTCTCCTAGACATCCTCCGAGTCAAAGGTTTTGAAGGTGGGGAAAGCTCTTCTGAAGAAAAGCAGAGGAGCAAAAATAGAAAAGAAATCCATCAAACCCTAAACTCCTCCTTTCCATGCGTGATGCCATATGTTGATACAGGTGAGATTTAGTTGTAGCCGCTACGGCTTCTCCCACGGCTAGTGGTGTCCGAGCCGCTGTCGGGGCTGTTGGAGCCAGTGTCGTTGGAGGGAACGTCAGAGCCGGACTCAGGCATTTTGTTTACTTGCTGTTCGGAAGCGTTGATTGGCGGGTTAGTTAATTTGAGTGGTGAGGTCCGGGTTTCGCTCTTTACGTGCGAGTTTCACGGCTGTGTGCTATCTTTCGTTTCGGATCTTGATAAGATAAATCCTCTCTGAATTTGACTGCTCAGGTATTCGTCGATCAGGGTGTCTTGGGCAGGGATTTATCCTTGCAAATCGGCAGACTAGGATCTTGTGTTTCCTCTACACATTTGGTGTTAGCATCTGCAGGAAGGCGGAAGAAGGCATGAAGAAGAATCTCCTGGTCTGGAGTCACTACAGAGGGAGAGGAGTGGGGAAACATACTCGATGGGGTTGGCACTTGGCTGGCGTTAGATATAGCTGACTAGGTCTAATACGCTTGTCTAGAGACTGGAAGGTCGACTGTATATGGGAATGGGCGTTCTGAGAGAGACGGTGAAGATGATTGTAGTGGACTGGGATAGATTCAAGGAAAAGGATCAACGACCCGGGAGAGGACGCGAGGGTTATATAGTGTATTCACGCGTGACCAGACGACTTGATGTCTCGACGCAAGTTTTGCAATGTAGCAATTGGACACCTACGGTATATTAGACCACTCAGCCCTATGGCAGGATTCCTTGAACCACACCCCAGATCCGCATCGGTAAAACTGGTGTATACTCATTCTGGATATGATACCGGGACTAGTCAGCCTACATCAGTATGCCTCACCATGTGCACAAGACGAATCTAGACCGGACTGCGGAGTATGGTCGAGAAGAGGCTGCCAAAGTTCGATGGCGTGGGCACCTATGCCCAAAAAAAGCAACAACCTAAGCCGAGTTGCTTAGACAAGACCCAAGAGACGGCGGCAGCCTAGCCATGTGCCGCAACGGCTCCGGACTGAAAGCCGAGGATTGCCTTGACATGTTCTCGGGGTGCTTGATAATAACTTTGAATTCCGGTGGTACTAGAGCAACCGGACGTTATCACGGCTGAGGATGTTGGTTGGGGTCCGGGATTCGAAAAGAACTGCGCCTTGTGCCTAGCTCATCCACCTGGCTAGGCACGATATTCTGCTAGGATCGCATCCTGTAAGCAGTTAGAGGGGTTGCATTCCGAGGTGAGGATGGGAACAGAGTGGGAAGGGGATGTTAGTCATTGCGGCGGTTGAGGCTAATGCGCCGGTCACAGAACTCGTGATACCAACAGAGAACATCTTGCGAGGCATCGGAGGAACGGCCATAAAGTATATTGCGGTAGCATTGGACAGATGATCTGCGGCTTGATACGACGCACTTACTATGGACTATATGACCCCCTGGAACAACAAGCTAGAGTCATGCCAGCTGAATATAGGGCTTGGTAAGACTTGATATACCTGCATATGTAGGCACTGCAGAAAGGAACATGGCACATACGCTCTTACGGCGCCATAGGTGCAAGTGAAGCTAAGCTTGCCTCGGCAGTCTCTGGATTGGTTCGAACATGGATCATAATGCGAACCTCCTAGCCAGGTACGGGACTGAACCCTGGTACAGGTAAATCTTGAATTCGTCGCGTTGGTTGGTAGCCGCTCAACTCCATGCGAATAAAATGCGGGCCGTCACGAAGCGTGGCCATGACGGACGCACCCGCGAAGGGGGGGAAGAAATAAGAATTTAGAATTTATCATCGGAGAATACTCCAGATTAGGTAGTTGAGTTCAACGTGCGACCTCCAGGTTGGATAAGGCCAGTGTTGAGGATCAGTAAGGACAGTAAACGATGGAAGAAGGACGATGTCGTGCGTGGCACGTCGTCGTGGGTTACGTGTAAGCTAAGCTAAGCAGAGCTAAGCGTTAAGCGACGTTAATCAATTCCGTGTGCCACTGTTACATGTAACCTGCACCTTACCTAACTTTAGGTACCGGGGTATTACCTTGTCATCCATTGAGCTAATATGGCAATCGGAGGTCCCATAGATGCGTTAGTGCACCCTAAACGGGTAGACCCAGGCGAGACCGTTGTGGCTGATGCACTGTACAACATCCCCAGACACAGCATAAACGCACCTAATCGAGCCGGGTGGGGGCGGAGGTAGTTTCAGTTTAGACTTAAGCCACAGCCTTCCGCCAAAAGTGTCAAAAAGTGCTGCGCGCGCTTCCGAAGCCAATAATAACCTTAAACGGCCCCCGACTCTCATCTCCAAAGGAATCAATCTCAGAATCCTCAATCCTTTCTCAACCAGCATTTCCCATGTCAGCCGTTGACCAAACGTCAGCCATTTATGTCCAGAATCAGTACCTAGGTAGTATCCCTGTTGCCGAGTAGGCCGGACCCTGTCCCAATGCAGTACACCAGAACAGGCGAGCTAGGCTCCAAAGTTCTTCATCCGTGCCCTAGAAGCGGTACAATTCGGTGCCTCCCGCTCATCCCACCGTTAACAAATCAGTCAAGTGCTGACTACGTTCAGAACCACCACACGTGGGTATGGCCAGCCGCTAGGATCCTAGCTACCTAGCTATGCAACCTCTTAAAGGTACGCTGAGTGGGATGACGGAAGAGTTACTGATCATTCCCGGCAATGAGAGCCGGCCACTGGCAGGCCAGAACAGAAGTTTCTATTTTTCTTCCAGAACGAGTCAAGGCAGCCTCAAGGACCCCTTGAAACGGTGAAGAGTTCAGCGAGCGACGTTGCATCTACACGGCTCGCGACAGACGTATAACTGCCATCTTAGGCTACTATTCTCGGCTCGGAATGAGGATTAGTCGTTTCCTATTTATTGCTCCTAAGTTGGGTTCACACGGCATCGCTAACATGTAACCTCTATGACCGCAGTGGAAGCGATGGCGGTCTCAGCCGAGATCGACTTCGTGATCTTTCCAAATATCCAGAGTTCTCAGTTTGCAACCTTTTCTCCAGATAGGATCTCTCTCCAAACCCCCACAACGACCCCGTTCAGGGAGCATCTTACATATGGTACTTGTTTACATCAGGTCAGGATTGCAGTTGAGACTAAGCTGTATCAGATCATCACTCCGTCTACAGGCCATAAAAAGAAAAGTGACTAGCAACCGCAATAGGCGACATGAAGGCATCCGAATACGTTTTTGGCTTCCGCAACGATGTAGAACTAAGATCGGAGCAGATAGCCGTTTCCGCCTCGCGGGATTCAGAAAACAATCTAAACGTCTGACTGAGACGGCTAGTTATCGAAAGGCTCCAAGCCGCACCAGCTATGACTTGCTTGCTAGCAGCAGGGGGCTCCCCTAATGAATTGAGGATTCTGCCGTCAACCCCATAGGCCTCGACAACCATGCTAATCCTACATGCCATCACGCCCGGGACATTTACAGCCAAGGTTCACGATATCAAAGAACCATGGCCTTGGTGACGGAAACGAGTCTGGAGATCCAGGCCAAATCACCGTATTACTACATGTATATATGAGCTGACTAAGGGTTCTACAAGTACCGAGCACCGCGATCCCGATGCGACGGACAACTCGTTACACTGCTGGAGCCTGCAGCCATTGGTAAAAACAACCTGCAGATCATTCTCAGACGCAGCTGCAGCCGTCCGTCGCACAGAGGGTTATCTATGTACACCTCAGCCACCCTCGATCTGCCTTATGCAAGGAACATGTGTGCCCATATCGACGTCATTCCTGTCACATCGCCGGCAGCCTCAACAATTTACCGAGAGCTGCTATAACTGGACTCGCGTAGATCCACGAGAGCACATATGCACAACACCAATATCGTTCAACCCACGAGATCATTCCTGTTACAAATACATTGCATATTCTTCACAGAGAGGCTAAAATTGATTATACAGAACTCGGATGTTTGCGAACCAGATTTAATTCGAACTGCATCGGTGGCGAAGTTCATTTTCAGCGTCTCAGTCGCATATGGCCGACATCATGAAGCAGTACCCCGGATCGATACGTCGTATCCGAGGACTTTTTAGGTAGCTTTGCTGGCGCCTCTTCTCTAATAATATAACTGGCGGGTTCGCACTTTGCTAAATCGTTTCAGCTGCAGCTCACCAGTCAGGCTCGTGATCGCAAATTACTTGCATTGTCAGGTCTGGCCACAACTTACAACCACATTGGTCGCCTTTCCGTGCAAAGTCTGCATTGTGTCACATTACTCAGCAACTCGCTGCCGCATCATCTCGCCCTCGTTGTCCCTATCTGGAAATCATGGTCTTACTTGAGCATATCATTGTGCCGGCCCCCTTTCCCTTTCTCGCAAATCTGCACGTTTCATGTTTCATGGAGGCTTGATTAAGAACCACATGTGATTGAAATACGCAAGACATGTCCATTGACCTAAACAGGGCCGAATGTATGCTATGCTCGTTACTCCAAAACTCGAGCCTCAAACATCCCAGGATACGACGTAGGTATCTATAGGTTTGCCCCTCATTCTGCAAACGAGGAACTTGATGCGCCATGCTAATTTAGCCGTGTACCATCTTCCTTAGGTTGCTGGCGATCAATTCGCGCGCTTCGAGGCAAGAATTTGTCCCACGCCTGAGCTACATGTCAGCGCCTGTTGCAACCGCTTAGGGTACCGCAAGCACAACAATCGACAGCGCCAAGCTGATTATGATTACTCATTTTTTACTAATGCACTCCTGCATTGTTCTGGACCCCTCCCGTTCGGCAGGTCAATTCATACCTCGGAGACCGACCCGGACTCGGTCCCGAGAAGATCATCAAGCTACCCTCCCCATGTTGAGGTCCGGGGAATTCCTCCGAGCGTTGCCAGCGTTGTATGTCAGTTAATCCTTCCGCTATTTTTGCCAGGATCCGTCATATCTCTAGGTCTGAGCCCGGCAATCTTGCGCATAACGTTAGTCCTGAGCTCACGGCTTCACGTCGCTTCGTCTCATCCGCAAGGAATAATACTTCCTCCAATTCCTCTATTTACCTAGCTGCGAAAGTGACTCCTCCGTCTTGGCCGCTTGATAGTTACCTAAGCAGCGAACGAATATTAAGTAACACGGCTTGCAATGTTACGTTGGCAAGACGTCCCCGTACACAATGCGGACGGGAGGATTGTGCGAACCAATACTATCAGTGTTTTGGTATAAGCCGCCTTCGGGATTCTCATCAGGCCACCTCCGGACGGAGACCCTTCTTTTTTCAACTGTCCAGGTATACAATCAAGGAACCCGCGATCGCCAGCCCACAGTACCTAATCGATCTAATCCTGGCAGATCAGTCATATAACTCCTGTATTAAGTCAGCCAGAGGTCGACAACACATACTGCATGATTTGGTCGGCGACTTTTCTGGAATGATCCATGGTGATCGTGGGGGTTACAGGAGTTAGGTAATGGACTTTTGCTGGCCCGGCTATGAAGCGAGTGCCAAACCAAACAGTTGTGGTTTTGAGTGCAGATATGATAAGTATAGGTGGAACCTACCCTATGTTGTTCTCCTAATCCGGGAAGTATTCGGTCTCATATAAGCCTTGTCCCTGGCCATGCATCCAGAAGAGCCATTAGACCCTAGCAAGACTCGGGACCGAGATGACAATCACGATCTTATGTCTTATGATTCTAATGTTATCATTACTCGTGCTTGTCTAGGTAGCAGCTCTTTCCAGGCAGAATTTACGTGGGAAGTTAGTCCATACCAAATAGGGGTTCATGGAACAGACTCCGAAGGAACTGCCGCCGCCCCCAAAAGCTAAATGCTCCCTCTTAGCAATGTTCACGTACTAGTTTAATGTCGTCTGCTAATTAATTCGGTAAGCTCAAACTCCTCTAGTGTGATGAGGTGTGCATTCTAGTAAGCCTAAGTCATCACGCCTTGCTAGTAAAAGTAGCAGAGCCTCATCTAGTCGAAATCATATCATAGGAAAACAGAACAAGTCGGAGACTTCAGTGTCCCGGATCTGTCTTGAGACTGTTCAAGACGGGAGGAAAGCCGAAGACAACGGCATTGGCCTGGACGCATTGATCCTTACCGTGGTCAAGCTTCAGCATACCACATCATGTATGATTGAGATCGGATGAAGAGGGGTGTGCTGCAACCTCTTACCTAAGAACGAGTATCAGATCGTTCCAGAATATTCGTCTGAAGCCGGCTTCCCTGCGCCGTTTCGGCTGTCTACCTCTCTGTTGATGCAATGCCGGCAATGTAGACGTACACTAGGCCGAGCTGATCTGCCAATCATGAAATTTAAGAATCCGTGCTCTCTCGTGTCCCCTATATCCGCAAGAACGTCGGCAGATGATGTCTTGTCATCTTGATGTGAAAGGATTGGACATGATAGGAGTAGCATACCTAACTATCTAAAATAATCACAAAATCATATACGAGCGCCCCTTTTTTTTATACTTTAATTTCCCATCAACTAACTTGTATACTTCAAGCTCCAATTAGTAAATGTTATAATAATCATCGGAAATATAAGGTTAATGACTGCTTTTATTTTTAATTAAATGGTTAACAGTTCCATGACTCAAGGAAATCTGTATTGGTGATTAAAACGAAGGTGCGCAGCAAAAAAATAAAAAATAAAAGATAAAAATATAGTTCTACCTACCCCTAAGTAGAGACGTCAGGATTGGCAAAGGGATGCTCCCTTTACCCGAGACCTTAGGTTGAGATATTTTCCCGAAACGACGTCTTCTCGCTCCCTCTCCCCTTTATAAGCTTGCATCGTGACAAGTGGTCCTTGTAGTTTACAGTATCTCGCTGGATCGAGGTCGAGCGCTAGTAGGTCTAGGGCCTAGATTGTATGAGTGTACACCGCAACTATAATATTCTGATCCCCCATTTGCAGACAGTTTCTATGATAGTAGGCTACCAAAAGGATATGAGGAAAGGTGTATTGACAGTCATGTCGTATTCGCTGACTCATCATGGCTGTACAGCATAGGCCCGGAGTCCAGTCGGAACACGTTTTTCCGCTGAGGAGCCTTACATAACGCGTAATACTTTCCTGCCGTCCGTAGCCTCGCACTCTTATGAGTTGATAATTAAGTGTTGCCTCGAAAAACGAGAGATCATGGAGACCTTGGAGCTGGGTCCTTTGCGTATACCAATGTCGGACACGGCTACTACTCCTTCTAGCTCTACCTTTCGGCCGTCTCAGCTCTACGACCATCTCCCAATCACGCCAGGTGGACGCTACATTCGAGTTTTAGATCTGGAGTATCAACTTTCTCAACCCGACGCCCCGTTGGGTGGTACTCCGAGACCAGTAGACCTCGCAAGCCATCCGAATTCCGTGGCACTGTCGTATGTCTGGGGTTCAGGGTCATCTGGCGCAATCACCTGCAATGGATATGCTCTCCCAATAACTGACAATTGCAGAGAGGCTCTGTTATCGCTACGCCGTCTATTTGGCCCGATCAGCATCTGGGTTGATTCGACATGCATTAATCAGGCCAACGAATCCGAAAAGACAGGTCAGGTCCTACTAATGGGAGAGATATTTAGCCAGGCTCAGGCTACTCATATCTGGCTGGGTACTGGCGATCCTCAACTTATTGCAACAATAGAGGCATTGAACCAGTTGTCCTGCCTCGGACCGCATCCTGCCGGGTTCCCTTGGAACAGAAGAAATGTCTTCCGAAACAGTATTTTGGTTTTCATATCGTTAGTACGGGAAAGCCTCGCTCAGATGGTGAAACCAGGTGCGTGAATTTCTCCAGTGACTACAAGAATGGTTCACTAAGTATCACAGAAATCCTTTACCCGCACTTCTACAAGTACCTGAAGGGGAACCCAGAGATCCTACTAGACGCGCAGTGTCTCCTAGACTGCGAATGGTTCTCCCGAGCGTGGACCTTCCAGGAAGCTCTGCTTTCACCAAATCCAGTGTTCGTTTGCCGTGATAAGACTATCTCCTGGGCCACCCTGAAGCAGGTTCGCGATTCAACTACAGGCGGCTTTGGGAAACACCCAGCACTTTTCGCAAGTTTTTATCCCCGTCAGAATGGCGCACACCCACCTCCGACAGTCCCTTGCACCGGCTATTAAAGCGATCAAGGGAGCCATCTACCAGGTTATGGGGTTTGGTTTCCATATGGGCCGCTTTATCTCGCCCAGCGAGTTGGAATGGTTCAGTGTCAAGAATCAGACCAAGAAGAGGCGAGCCTTGGCAATCCGTGGATTCCTACAGGAGAACGATCGCCACCATACTTTCGTACTTCGCGGCCATCGTACTTGCTACTATGCCTATAGTTGCTACCATGGCTTTAGTTGCTACTATATCTATGGTTGCTACTGAGACTATACTTGCTATTATTGTTATAGTTACTAGTATTTCTATAGTTAGTGCTACGGTTACAGTCATTGATATGGTTATAGTTAGTCCTATTACTGAAGTTACTACTTCTATTGTAGCTGCTATTATTTTAGGACTCGTTATCTTGATGGCCCCGCGTGATAGGGAAGAGACTATACTGAGTTATCCTAGCTCTGAGCTTTTCCTTGTTGGCATAGTTCTTCTCTTTTCTCTCTTCGGCTAATGGATGATCTATCTTGCTATTCATATTTGGATCGAGAACCTTGCAAAAGAATTGAAGGAAACAGATTACCCTGTGGCAACGGGAATCCAAGATGCCCTCCGAATGCGCAGAACGACTGAAAGCGTCAATAAGTCCTTCTCTATGCACGGAATCCTTCGAGCTTTGGACGTGCCCTGCTCTGATCCAGACTATCGAAAGGCCGAGGCTCAGGTCTATCGTGATATTTTTGAGGACCTTCTCCAGTGGGACATAGTCTTCATCGAGCTTCTCGCCGATGCCGACAGGCCCGTTACAAAACATCAACCTGGGTTCCAGACTGGGGAGAATTTGGGAAAGGACTTGGTTACCGTCGAAACCTCTCGACAGAGAGTACACTCAGCAGTGGCGCCCCATATATCCAGACCGTTTCGCAATCACTGGGAATGAGATGATAGTACATGCGAAGATCATCGACATCGCGATATTTTGAAGTGGAACGCTACCCCTGATCGAAGTTCATGGTCATGATGTGGATGCCATCGTGTCGAGGCCAGGGGAACTCATCGATGCAATCTCTTGCGTACGACTGTGGATTAGGCGTATTTGGCAAAAGGCCCAAATAGTTCCAGGATATGAGACGATTCCCAAGTTAGTCCTAGACGTGTTTTCCGCCCGGGAACGAAGAAACGAAAAAGCGCCGTCTGCAGGCACAGATTCGCCGCTCAGCGAAAGCACAGGCAAAGCATATCATGAACCAGACGTCTTGCTATTCAACAAGTGGCATAGAATTCTCACGAAACAACTTCAACGAGATGTCATGGACAGGGACCAGTGGTTTGTGGAACACCTCAAGGAAGATCATGAAGTATTCTGGTCATTCGTCGAGTTCTGGAATTCGTTAGCACGAAAAAGGTGTCTAATTTTCTCTCGTGACGGTTTGATTGGATCGGGACCGCCTCATATGGAGGCGGGTGATATAATCGCTCTGATCCATGGAGTATTAAGACCTATGGTTTTCCGTTCGGTAAGGAACAACGACGATATCAAACGTTATGAAGTGATTCGCGACGCTTTTGTATGTGGGTATATGGACCAAGGACGATTTGAGCCGGAACAGGATGACGTGCTACAGCGCTTGGTCTTGGTCTAGTCTAATACTTACATACCCTTCCAAGAAGTAATATTGAATTAAATGTACGCAAGACTAGAAATTAACGCGATCTACTACTATATTCAGTAGGATTCTAGCTACACGTGTTATGCTTTCTCAATGCAATTAGATACCTGGATACTTAATCATGTGTAATCATATAGATGTGGCTGCTTCTAATAGCCACTTGGCTACCAAAGTTTATTAACATGATTTCTGGCATATATACTTTGATAATTAACATGGATTATAGCTATGTTTGAAGCAGTGTTGGTATGGCCCTATGATTTGCTTTATGACGTTGAGGAAAACAGGGAAGCTCACAATAACAAAAGCAATATAGCAAGCGTATCAGAAAGCCACTGTATAGAATAAAAGAGCAGTAAATACCTCGTGTATCTAGTAGATCATTACATGGACTAGATCCCTTACTTATTTCATCTCTAAAAGGGCTCGACCATATCGAGATTAATTCGCAACCCCTATTATCAGGATGTCCAACACTCGGCCCCTTTTATGATATCAAGTTTAGATTGACGCTCCCATAAGTGCTCAAAACAAACCCAACTCTTTAGGTGCTGAAGTCTAAATTAACTTAAATCGACAAACAATATAGGACAATCCTTACATTGAAGACATTAAATATTCAATCATCCCCTGACATCAGCACGCCTTACGGAAACTTCAATTAACAACATAATAGTGACAAATATTTCACAGGGACGGTCCCAAGACATCAGTCTGTTCCCTAGGCAGGTAATAGAAAAGCATCTAGGTACGTCTACCCTTGATGATGATTCTCAACCTAGGCACATTTGTTCATTCATCAAATACCCACCTAATGTGCAGAATTCACAAGTTTTCACAACATTGCATTTGTTTTCTATTTGTTGCTACCAAACTTCAATAGGATCTTTATATCAGAGTATTTGTCATACCATATACTATATCCACATTCCCTATTAAAATTCAATGCATCATTATATGCCGTTCTAGAGTTAAGAGCATCTACGTATATATGAACATGTTTGTCACCCCCGATTAAATAGATCAAACTTCAATATAGACACATCCCGTTCTTCTCCCATCGTTCTTATTTCAACTTCTTTAAGCCATAAGAGCATATATATGCCCAAATACCTCCCGCGGGACAGTCGAGCTTGCCATAGATCTGACTGAACTCATTCTCCATCTTCGCGACTTCCATAAACGCGTTCTACTTCCCAGTATCAACTAAGGAAACTCAAACTTCAATTACGATATCACGTCGTTTCCTTTCAGCACCATCTCCATCCATACAGTGGCATATTATCTGGACTCCCCTTGGTCACCCGTTCCTTGGCAGCTCGTACGTGCCTACGACACATCCTGGAAAAGCTTAGGTTCTTTCACACCAACCACCGAGTGGGAAGGAGATACACACATGTCCCATACTGCTGTAGCAAGTCCAGCTCTACCCGGACGCTGATTAATAGGACGCCACTTCTTTCCTGTACAACATATCCATCTCTATCACGACTTCTCTGCGCCTCTCCGGTTTCATCCTCCGCCTCGCCGATACCTTCCTCGTGCTCGCGGACTCCTTTCTTGATCGTCGCCTTCTTTCCAACTGTCGCCTTCCCCCTAGTCGCCGCTTGCCCGTTGGTCGCAGCTACTGTCCTGGACATCCCCGGCACACAAAATACCCCTCCGGATACTGCCTCACAGTGTGCAGCACTAGCAAGTCGAGTCATACCTTACATCTTTCACCGGTCATTCACCTGGAACGAGATTTTCTTTAACATATATCTCCGCCATCCTTCACCCAACTATGCTTACCTGCTCCCGTCGACCACAGGACTATCCAACCACCAGTCTGTGCCTCTATTTCTCCCTATACATAATTACATTCCATACAGTAAGTATCTACTGTCGACCTTAGATAATCGTACACGATTGTATCAGCTCAGCAGACCGGCATCCCATTCAATCGCTCTTTCCCCGTCGAGGATTTCTCTCTTTTCTCCCTATTATTTATTACTTACTACATCAGGTCCTCACATTTCCTCATCCCTCTCCAACCTATACTCAATTTCGCCGCCCCAACCTCTTCTCGCCATAATACTACAAATACTAACAGAGTAGAGGCAGCATCCACAACAGCTAGTCTCCCTCACCCTCAAACACCGCACTCATAGCAGACCGGAGCCAGTACCATCAACATCTCCTCCATCACTATCGCCAACATAGATATCTGAACACTTCTCAGTGTATCCTTTAGGTACGTTGCTTTGTCTCCCACTTCACGTCCAGCATCCATCCTAGAGCGGCCTTCGAATGGTCTGTACTCTCTATCTGTGAGCCTTGTGCCCAACATGTCAGCACCCTTGACTCCATCACACGGAAGGGGGTGTGACGCTGTTCCTTCTTCTATTTATTACCCTATGGCTCCTGCCTCCCTCGGCGCAGAGAATAACCGGACCTGCCGCCCCGGTTGCACATTATTTCCCCATAGCAGTTTAACAGCCTCACAAGCATCTCGTATCCATAACAATCTTCACTACTACCTCCGTCTCTTGTTATTTTCACATCTAGTTTCTCATCCTCTTCCCCTTCCTCCTCAGTCTCCTTTCATTTTATCCTAATTCTGCACAACATGGTCAACTGACTTAGACATACATACAATTATAGCTTACCATTCTACCACGACCTATCAGACCATCGCCCTTGCTCTACATACAAAGATATCATATTAAAGTGGGTCAAAGCCATCCAAGTACGACACACTTGGTACCAATATTTACTCTTACTAACAGAGAATTAGTATCTTTATCATGTCTCAACAACGTCCCATAGATAACGTCGACCGTGAAGTTCTAGGCAAGATGACTCACGAAGAGGTACCCCAAAATATGTCCCAACATACCGTTGAGGACTCGGAATCAGATCGGAAGATAGTTGAGAAGCAGCAGGCCCAGTTCATTGAATGGATGGCTGGATTCGAGTTTCTATCAGTATACTGCTACAGCGGGGATGAAAAAGTTGCAGAGTCAGCACAATCTGCAGAGTCTCCAGAGTCGCTACAGTCACTAGAACAAGGTAACACAAGCCTTGAGAGTAGCTGTGACAGCTCAGACTTGTCTGCCAGTCCGCCAAGTCCCGGTACACGTACTCCATCCACACCAAACGACCAAAACAACGAACCCGCTGAAGGAGTCAAGGCTAGGAATGAGAGCAACGGTGCCAGTGGGCTAGGGCCAGGCACGACCCAAGGCAGCTCGACCAGCAACGACGAGACGGCAAAGTCCCTCGCATACGGAGAAATCCCATTTGAACAATTGGCTGAGCCGGAGAAGTTCTCCAACGACTTCTTCGAAGTCAAGAAGAGCTCCCTAGGCGGTAATGGGGTGTTTGCGAAGAAGGATCTAAAGTGCGATGAGGTGATACTAGAGGAGCGGCCCCTTATAAACGCCATTCCCAGTACTCTCAATTGGGAGCTGGAGAAGCTTGCCCCAGATCTGCAGGCTGCATATTTTCGAATGCACCGGTGCGACAGATATCAGGGTCAGGAGCCACGTGAATCGATATTGTTCACTAATAGGTAAGCCCAGCTCTGAAAACTCATTTCGTTTTATTTGCTTTACTAATAAAGACAACTAGCTTCTTGGTACCGGGCGGATCGTGCGTCTACCTCATCGGAGCCCGATTCAACCACGCGTGTGCACCGATACATTCAGTCGACTATAGGCGGAAAAGGGGCAACGTGATGGAGTTTCGGATGCGGAGAGACGTACCAGCCGGGGAGGAGCTTACCATCACATACGGCAGGATGCCCCCTAAGAATCTGTACCTAATGTGGGGGTTCAGATGTGCTTGTGGCGGCTGCAAGTCGCTCACAGACGCTGAAGTCGCAAGAATCAAGGCTGCGACCGAGATCCAGTGGTAGGGTAAAGGGGTAAAGGGGTAAAGGGGTACCTAAAGGGGTTAAAGAGGGGTTAACGGGGTGGTTCTTTGGAGGGATGAGGCGTTGAAGGCATTTGATTTGGGCGAAATCACTATCAAATTACTCTTGCCTTTACTTTCTATTTGGAGGCTCAGTTATTGCGATGCAATGAAAATGAAGTTGGCAAGATACCTAAGTACTTATGATTTCCAATTTAACAATGAATTAAACAGGTCACGTGCCTTCGCGTCTCATCTAATTGGTTGTCGTGATGGCAAACGCGCCGCGGGACTTCGGTATATACTTAGGCAGGAACCCGTGTTGCACCCACCAGCCTAACGTTATCGAAACCCTTAACTTTTCTTTTTTTATTGAACAGAAAGAAGGTACGTATTGCAATGAAATCATGGTAGGTACCAACCTTAAGTAACTACCTAGGTACCTACCGTACCTTTTGGGCAGGTAGGTACGCACCTTAGGTACCAGCACCTCTAAGGTAACATCTATCGCACGGTCCTATTTCTTAATTCTATTCCTAAGGTTACCGGAGACATGTACCGGAGACAGGTACTGTATTTCCTACTTCTAAGTTGAATTTGCAACTTACTGTATTCTTCCTCTTCCTCTTCTGCCAAACATCACTGTCAACTCATCTTCAGTTCCAGTTTACTTTCAACCTCCTTGTACATTCAATATCGTACATTTGATTTCTATTTCTTAGGTTGCACAACTACCTACGCAGACAGGTTATACATATACCTCATATGCTTGGAGCACTGACCCGTACTTATTCACTCTCCCCATCCTCACGTCACATAACTATTGGCCCAGGGTCTGAGATATCATCTCACATTACACCGTTTCCACCTCTTTGTTCCATTCACCGCTCGGCCTAGTCCCAGCCTTCCCGGCTATCACCCTGATAGGTCCATCTTCATCCCGTTATCAGGTCTAGGATCTCGACCGTTTACCCATCATGTCTCCCAACTTGGACCACTACTCCACCCTCGAGGTGGAGCGCACTGCTACTCAGCAGGAGCTCACGGCATCCTACCGCCGCCTAGCTCTCATCCATCACCCGGACAAGAATCCCGACAACGTAGAGGCCGCAACTGCAGCCTTCCAGAAGGTAGGTCTTCCATTCCACTCTACGCAGCACACCACCCAGACTGACCTTCCATAGATCCAACAAGCATATGAAACCCTCTCCGACTCTGCAAAGCGCTCTGGATATGATGCCCGCACTTCAAAGGGTCCTAAGCGCGCCCCTCCTGGATCCAGTAATGCTCGCGATCGCGAACCCTTCACCCACCACGCACCCCCTATGGCAGACTTCTTCCGCGCTGGACCCATGTTCGGCTTCGGCTTCGGCTACCACTATACAGGCCAGTCTTCCTACGAGAGCCGCGAGGAAGCGGAACGCGAATACGAGTTCCAAGAGCGTGCGGCCAGAAGAGCCGCGTGGGAGAGGGAGCGTACAGAGTGGAAATGGGCCAACGAGCAGCGCCGCGCGCGCGACAAGGCCGAGGCAGAAGCCAAGAAGGCGAAGAACGAAGCTAAAAAGGCCGAGAAAGAGGCCAAGAGCACGGAGAAGGACAACCAGCGAGCGACCGAGAAGAAGAAGCAGGAGGCGCATTGGGAGATGCTGAACGCGCGCACCAGGAACGAGAAGCTCGCAGCCTGCCTACATTCCGAATTCTGCACCAAGGCCCAGCAGCGACAGAAGTTCAAGTGCGGCGCTTGCCACGTTAAGAGAGGCATCACTTCATTCGAGTGCCCCCATTGCTCGCTCTCCATCTGCCAGCAATGCGTCATCGACTTCGCCAAGAAGCGCGCAGCGGCCCAGGTGCGACCTGCCGCGAAGCCTGAGCCGGTCGTCGAGCCCGAACCAGCAGCTCAGCCACAGGCAGAGCCGGACAACAATACAAACAACGAAAACACCACGAACCAAAAGTCCAAGGGCCCCAGACCCGGCTCTCGCAAGACCCGCTGTTACACATGTAACAAGTTTGGCCATGTCGCCAAAAACTGCCGCAGCCGCAAGGGCGATCAGCCTTAACTACAAGGGAAAGAAGGACGGCGATACGAATGCCTGAATGACAGGCAATGTGAGGGGGCCAAATACCCCCAGCATATGATTACGAGGAGTACTGAGGATATGAAAAGGAACGGATAGGCTAGGAAATTTGGCGTTCTGGATTTTGCTTTTCTGAAGGGGATGAATGGCGTCTCGGCACATCTTGATCATCTTGCTTTTAGGGCGTGGTAACTGCGATACCTAGAGAATAAATGCGATTCTTGCTGTATACCACTACGTCTCGTGAACATCATGTATGTTCGTCACATGTGTCTACTGTCCCTGATTACCTGTATGCCACGCCTGTGTCTGTTGTGTAGAATGGGTTGCCATACCCATACTCTGAAGCGCCCAGCTTCGTAATATTGGCGTATTAAATGCGCCTATCCGCCTTCCCCCTTTTCGCCATAAAATCTTCACTAACAAGCCTTACACGAGCCCGTAGAGGTTTACCTTTACGGAAGCCATAAGGCTTACTTCTCACGCCCCTACGAGGTTAGAGGGACTTCTCGCGCCTCATACAAATTTACAAGTCTTAATTTGCAATCATGGTCGTCCCTGTAGTTAACCAACGACGATCGCCCCTTGAGGAGTGAAAATGTAGGGCAGCCAAATCTATCTTGGAGAAGCGCATTTAAATCGTCAACAGGCTGATCTAAGACAAGTTCCGGAAGCATGCTTGAATGACCCTGTCAAGGATCCCTTGTGTTCGTCTCGCATATGTCTGACTTGGATTTATCTGCGAGTTTAGGTTGGATTCCTATTGGTGTCTCGCAGATAGCTCAACTCTTTAACCTCCAAGTCTAAGTTTGCGCGCTAGGGAACTACCCGCTGGCGGGCCGTATTTAGCGTCTATTACGAAAGGGGAATATTATCATTGGTATCGGATGAGTAGTAAGTTTGACCAGATATTTACCTCTACTTAGGTAGATGACCCTTCGATAAGTTGCTAGAAAGTTTGTCATTACATGTCACGGCCCATCGCTTTCAGCGCAACATGTCTTTTCCATATACCCCAGCCTTCCATGATAAAGCCAACAAAGTGATGGAACCCGGCCAGAGTCGACTGTGCCAACACCGTATTAACAAGATATCCAGCCCAAACCGGTATGGAAAAGTCTGTTAATAACGAATAAGAGAAGACAATGCCGAAGGATCCGGCCCCTATGATTAGAATAAACCACAAACTAGAATTGTCCATCAAAAATAGAAGAGAAATTAAAAAGCAGAATTCGGAGACTGGGCCCTTGGATATTTCCCACAGTATACCATATCTCCCATTAAACCCTAACCACAAGTTCAACGGCGAGTTGTCCTCATTGGCTTGATCCAAAGTACCTGTTTCAAATAACAAGTACGTGTACAATACAATCATTGTATAAATACCAGAAAGAAGGTACATAATCTAGGGCGGCCTCTTCATATACTTTGGTGTCAGCGCTTTAGCTAAGGTAGAATTTGTCATGTTGAAAGGGTAATGAGTATTCTCATTAGATTCCGAAGTAAAATTCGAAGAGCGCTCGCTGTTTTGCGTATCCTCCTGAAGGCGTAGATGAGAATCCTTAGTAGCCTGTGAAGCGAACAAGCTGGCCGTAGTAAATAGAGGAGCTACAAGGAGTAGAACTGGGAGTATTTGACCAGTTGTCCACTGGTTTTCCTCGTCTAAGATTGTCACCCGGTCAGTTTGGTTACTGCTAGCGAGTAATCCGGTTCCTGATTGGAGGGTCATCCATGCGTGATTTCGAGTGCTAAAGATCCTCATAGTACCCCATACCATAGCGGCAACTAGCCAATACACCTACACATAGTGTTAGCTAATCAAGACGGGCGTTTTCAGGTTAATAATAGATAATCATGTTACCGACCTCGGCTAACATCGAGCTGGCCAAGCCAGCCATTAACCGACACGAAATGAATAGCCCCAAGAGAGGCCAGAAAAAGATTATCCGCAAAATGTTGGCCTTGTGCAGCGCGTGAAGCTTCTGCTCGTCTTCTTGCTTCGTTCTCTCAGCCAAAATATTCTGAGAGAAGACGCTTAATGGGTGCCTTAGGTTAGAGTTGCACGTTTTGGAAAGGGGCCTGAACACTTTGCCAGACCGCGTGAGAAAGCCGAAGGCAAGAAGGAAAATCGAGATCACCATGGTCTGAAAAGCGGTGGTATACTCTAATGGGTCATCTTGGCATGCGTCAGCGCGGCCTTTACTACAAGACCTCGCATAGCGAATGTGCTTTGAAAGCTCCACGTCGAAGTAGCAGAGAGCAGAATCAGCCATATTGATGGGTTTAGGGCCGAGTTCCTCCCAGCTGAAAAATCCTGTCGGCACGAGAGCGACTATGAGACCGACCAGGAGAATGAACATTAATCCAAAACGGATGTTCCTCTTCCAAGCATGTGCGCGAAGGTGATTCCGAAGAATGGTGAGGCCAGTTAAATGAGTAACACTGGAGAACCATGTCAAGGATACAACTATTCGCCAGTGGTAGGCTGCCAGTCCACAACTCAATGACGAAAAGCCGCTGACCAGTATGCCAATACCGGTGAGAACTTGGACGTCGCACATATTAATAATAGACTATAACATTCAGCATAAAAACCAAATTTAGCGAGTCCGTCAGAAACTAGACACTGACCTCATCTAGCACAGCTTCAAGATTTGGATATCTCTGGTTCACGTATCGAAGCAAGCGAAACTTTCAAATCGGCTCCAGTAACATGATGTCGATATTATTTGGGTTCCACCAATTCGTCTCGTGCGATATCGACTGGGTATATTGCGGGCTTGATTCATCACTAGTATTACCATTGCTGGCGCCCAGCTGAGGTGATGCCTTGTCCTCAAAAGGGTCTTTGTTCGGATCAAACACAAGGACATATTTGACTAGGAGAAGTAAACCGGTAAACCAAGCTGTGCCGAGGAAGCCAATGATAACCTACCTGGTGCTCAAATTAATAACTCGATTAGCATAGGATGAAAGTATTACCCCCAAGCCAGAGATATCCCCATAGGGTTCAAGTGGGGGCGGTGTTGTCAAGTTTCTGCAATCATCTGGATAATGTAGGCGATTACAACCCATCGTTTTGGCTAGGTAGTTTGGCGTGACCTTATATTCGAGTCTTACTAAACTTGGCGCAATGACCAACGTTCAAGGCTCGAAGGGTGTCCGAGGTCGATTTATGGAACAAGGTGAGGCTTAGCCCTGCTTAATTTTGGCATCCTCTTTCGGAAAGCCGCCTCAGAGCTGCATGTGTATTTTGAACCTGGTTGGTTCATCTAGATATACTCATTGGCTCACTATCATGCAGCTGCCTTGGCTGTGTATCGAAATACGCCTGACATATGATGAGCAGAGCTCTCATAGGCTGCCTTTCCATTTATCCAAGAAATACCATCGCATCTGCTTTTCCACGTCAGCATTTGAACGCATAATGCAGTATAAGGACTTTGGAGTTAGGTAAATACCACCAATCACTACCTTAGATGCATATATAGATGTTTCGTATAAAAAGAGGGCTGGCCCGATGACGACGGCCGAATAACATGTGATTAGTATCTCTACATAGAATGCGTTTCGTATCATTTTGCTGCAACCCAACTCCGTCGACGACTTGCTAGGGTTGAACTGTGAAGAAAAACGCTGAGAAGCGCGAACTGGAGTAATGAAACCGAGTAGTCGTAGTTGGTTCACGCTATGAGGGTGTTGTATGGGTGGTTATAAAGAAAATGGGGGGTGTGTTACGAAGAATGTGGCAAACGCTCAGCCTTAAACCTACGGCCGCTTAACCCTGGTGAACTAAGTACCTCGTACCCGAGAAGGCAACGTTCTCGTCATTCCTTTGAGAACCACGCCTCGATTAAAGGGTAACAAAGAACGTCGCAAAGCAATACGGAGGACAGAGCCCAGGCGTAGTTAAGACTGGTCTTTTATTTCCAGGGTTTATATATCAATTTGGGAATCTGCCTCGGTTGGCGTTGTCTCGAATGGACATATCCCCCTACCGTCTTCCTTTTTACGGACCTAGTCGAGTCAAGCTGGCCCCGAGGAGCTTACCTGTGAGCTCTCCGGCCGCAACGATTAAATGCTAAAAGGGACACCCGTGTGATGCTGTTCTGTGACCGAATTCCAACTAATCCGTTTTTGCCATTGTATCCTCTTCTCTTTTTGCTTAGATCCCCCTATCTAGTCTGCTAGCAGACCCCGCTCTCTCCTCGCTCGCGTGTTTGATGCTCAAAAGGCACCGCTGAAAATAACAACTCAACAAATGAAAGAGAACAGATACTTTGTATCGATATGAGGATGCGGTAGCGCCGTTACCGACCTCACGTGGGTAAATCCATACTGCTCCGAACCCTCCTCTTATCGAATATCGGTATTCAAACGATACTTATGTTACCTGGGATCACTCCAGGTCATCAACATCTCTCGCTTATCTTGAAGTGGAAAACCCCTCTTGGGATGAGCAAGTCTGCGGCTATGCTCTAATCAACTTGGGCGGTCCATCGAGGACGGGGAAATAGGCAGATAGGAGGGTCGAGGGAGCTCACGCAACCCAACTCGGTATATAAGATTAAACAGTACATATACACCAATATTCGAAGTTACTGTTACCAAACGCCCGCCGCTATGATAGCTACATAGGTAGTGGTTCGGCTCGAGTTTTTTCGTTCTTGCAGAATAGAATAATTAATTGAAACTTAAAGAGTGACATCGAGAACCAGGCTGACATCCTGGACATTAGGTCCCGCCAAGTCCTCGAGAACGGGTATCAAGTCTAATAGCTCATTGTCGTGCGCATCCGAGAACCAACTGCTGATGGGCACGGCGTGCTGGGGATGGAAGATGTATGAGGTAGGCGAATTGTCAATAATTATCGTGTCCTTGAGGTCCCTGCCGATCTGAGAAAGATCCTTGACGTAGTTGCCTTGGTGGTTGTAACAGCTCTCGCGGAATAGTCTGTGATGAACGACCTTGTGGATATCGAGCTGATCTAGTAACGGGTCGCCATACTATTTAATGCGGTTAGACATGAGACAATAATCAGGGCATATATCGAACATACCTTCGAGACAGACGCCGTGAAAACTACAACTTCGTAAAGCTCGCCCACCCGCTTCATAAACTGGTCGACACCTGGTCGCTTGATCACATACACATTATGATAATTGCCCTCAATTTCGACCGGTATCGTGAAATCGGCTTGATGGAGGATCTGCGACCGTTAGCCTACCGACTATATCTGTTGTAATGATTTATGATTTACCTTGAAAGAGCTGTGTACTAATGTCTCGTCTAGATCTAATACGAGACATTTCCTACCCTTGAGATGAGTTTCGGCGGGTCCTAAAAGGAACTTCGGCTGGCCCTCTTCCACATCCACCGATTTTTCCTCTGATGGGAGTGGAGCAGCAGCGGTGATAGGGATCGGTCCAGGAGGGGGTGGAGGAACTGGCTTCGAATATTGTTCATCGGTCCCCGTACCGGGCTGTTTAGCGGGTTCACTCGTAGCTGGATCCACATCTGACATCTCGATATCCCCATCAACGTCCCTCGTAGAAGGTGCTTCAATGGGGACCCCCTCTGCTTCATGGTCTTCTGCAACTGGAGGGTTAACCGTGATGCTGGGCCCACCGACTAGAGTGGTCTGCTTCGAGTCGCTCTCACGGTCGCCAACTGTCGACTGATCCTGAGTCGTGGACGCTGACGCTCGTTTGGCGGATTTAGAGTTGTCCTGAGCAGCAGCGCTAGCTTGCGGTTGTGAATCTTTCTCCTTCTCGTAGAGTTGAGTCTTGCTGCCGCCAGTCTGCTCGGAAGGTGTTATAGTCCGTCGACTAGACGTTAACGGCCGTTGGGGGATTTTATCCAGCTTGTGGGAAGGGAGAGGATCTTCGCTACCTTCGAGGGTGTTGGCGTGATTTGGAACAACACAGCAGCCAAGAAGTGCTAGCAACCCGCCCTTTTTTCGCCGTTGAGGAGCCCCAGCCGGAGAATTTGGCTGCGATGTGCTGGGTGTAGTTGTAGGATTCGTGGCAACCCCAGAGTGATTGCTGGACGCACTGCCATTCCGACGCCGGCCAAGCATGCTATGCTTTGATTCCTTAGAATGGCCACCAATGCTATCTCTCGGATCGTCCGCCGTTGTTCCACTCAGGCCTGTTGTCGCCGGCGACGGCTGTATCTTCTGCGACGACGATCTTGATGGTACGTTTAGGAGACCACGGCCCTTCCTCGCACCAGAGCCTTCTTCAGGAGAAATCATCTCTTTTTCCCGCGAGCTTTCCTGCTCTACCTGTGCTTTCTCATCAGCGCCTTTAGACATCTTCCTCAATCAAGCCTCGATGCTTGCTGGTCGGGGACGGCACGCTATCGCACTAGGAAAATAGGGTTAGCCATGGAATCGCAGCAAAGCGCAATGCGATCCAAATGCATAGAGGTAATACTAAAGATTCTCTACAGACTAAATCAAAAGTATCATGAAGTAGGCAAAGCCTTGTTCATAATTACAGTGACTTCAACAGAACCGAACAGATTGACAGGCGCCAGTTGACAAGCAAACAGAGATTGCGAAAGGGAATCAGGACGGCCAATTGAAATGACTCGTGTTCCGAAACTATACAGCAAGTTTCAAAGCGACCAGTCTGAAAGATCAATCATGAAAAGGAAACAGTACTAATCATCTCTCACCTCGGTATTCGACGGCTGTTCACCTTGGATAGCTGCCCAAAACCCCTAACGCAGCAATTGGCGGCCTTGGACGGCCAGGTCGGTATTTGTGGCCGTGCCCGCGACTGCGCCCGGAAAAAAGTAGGTTGGCGAATACGGCTGAATCGGAATACAAGCAGGAAGCCGAGTTCCAAAGGTAACGCGAGGGATGCAAAACGATGCGATGCGATGAAGGATATCGAGGAAGTCGGCGCGTTCGTGTAGGAGGGAAAGCTTATTGGGATAATTCGGGGGGGATGAGGTGAAGTGGGTCAACGGCCGCTTAGGATTAACCTTAAGAGGGACTGGCGAGCTTGCGAAGAGCAAAAAAGCGATTGAACCTCGACGCAGATGACGAGCCTTAGGGGTACTTTAGGGCGGGTATCTGAACAAATAACTCCAAATCCTAGTTGCTGTAATAAAAAATGGCCCAAATGCCCAAAATCACAGAAGTCTGTCGGAAACCTAGGTGATAGGAAGAATGAAAAATAATAAAAAAGTAGGATGGAAGAAGTACAACACTGGAGATAATACCTGAGATAAGGTTAGGTAACAGAGCTGGTTGTAAGGAAAAAAGAGAAAAGAAGGCTCTCTCTGTTTCTTGTCTCCCTCTCTTCCACTGTGTCTTGTGTCGCGGAGGCTGAAGAAAGTCTGGAATCGCAAGCGAAATGATGTCCGCAAGAGAAACTACAGATTGGGGGAAAGGCACGGAGCAATTCGACCAGGGGGGGTGGGGAGCCGTTAGCGTGCCTGCTTAAATCACAGCGACAGAGCGAACATTGAAGGATGTGACAGGGGGGAACCCGCCCCAGTTGATTGTTAGCCCGTTAGCGGCCATACGGCCAGAAGCTGGGCGCTTTGGGGTGGGTCACTGTTGAAATTGGCGACCAATAAAATTGCTCATCCGTACAGTGTACTCCGTTCAAATGTCACTGAAACGAGCCAGGGCGGAACATAGGCATATTAGGATTTGTTAGCAGATGTATAGGCATACTTTACATGTTCGTAACATGATGCATCCCGCTTTAGTACCACGCGATGATGCCCCATCTGCTACCGCTAGCTCTACATATGTACCCCTACTGAAGTGATTTCAATATTGCAATTTCGCGGCTTGTAATCAATTGACTATCATGTCTCTATCTCTATTTGTATCTATTTCTCAACAATACCTAAGCATGTAGCACACACACTTATTATAGGGTGTTGGTGTTCCAGGGTAATAACAATGGTAGGCTGAATCGCCCACGAGCTCTCACATTTGTCATTTGGCCACAAACGATGATCTAGATGCCTGGCGTCCAACTTGCAGATTTGGTGTCACTTTAACGCTCGACCTACCAAGTTAGGTCCCTAAGTGTTCGCATACAGGCCATGCGGCCTCAAGGCTGAAATCAAAGGATACCACGGCCATCCCAGACCTAACCTCTTCCCAAGAAGTAGATGTCAGGCAACAGGACCGTACCACGGTTGCTGCATTAGAAGCAGTTGGATATGCACACTGTTTCAAAGCATCGTGGAGGCGAATGGACGGTGGAGGGTCATCTACTGCATGACCTTCCTATCGCCCTCCGCACTCAAGTGGTGTACACCGGGGCATCTTCCGGTACACCAATGCCTCCTCCGCATAAGCGGCAACAAATATTCCCAAGTCGCAGGAAACCCGAGCCCATCTAGGCAGTGGCAGGCTCTAGCGCTTAAGAAGCTAGGGTAGCTAACTGAGTATTTGTGTTGAGAATGAGACTGTAGAGTAGGACGAGGTATGCAACTACTCAGTGCCGACTCCTGATTGGTCGTGTTGGCGCCCGTTGCAGTGATGGCTGAAAAGGGGAACTACACCATTCGTCCACTTAGACAAGAGGCCCGGCTTTCGCTTTTGAGGGGCCAACCGGCTTCGCATGAAGTGCAACAACGGTGAGCACCAGCGTCCTAATGCAGGCCTTGCTTCTATACCTTGTACGGGCGTAGGCAAGGTAGGTGAAGGGGATTTATACCACCACCACGATGTGATTCGAGGTCAAGCTCGTGTGTTGGTATGACGAGCGGTAAGATTTAGTTATTTTTACTTTTTATCCCCAAAGATCCGTTCAGTCGGGTCTTAAAACCGCGTGATATTGGTCCGTCAGTCTTTTTACCCATTAATCTGAGAGCGTTTCTCTCTAAATTGTGGCAACGGCATTGATGATTTCTTCATTGTCATGGCCGAATTCGAACAACTGCGGAAAGCTTCAATGAACAGGAGAGGAGCTCCAAAGTACCTCGTACCTAGATTAATTTCCCCGGACTTAGAGCTCACGTGCATCAATGTAATCAAGCCTCCATGCTCAGCCATAAGTCATCTAAGGATCGTGGGGAAATGTGGCTCAAGCTGGGGACATTCCACATGATCCAATGTCTTTAGAGGTATTTGTACATCAGGGATCAACCTCGGGTCGTCGTCACATGCCTCAGCTCAATCATGTTCAATCGTCACCAATGACGGAGTTGCGACCTCGACCTGTCCCGGCTGTTCCTCTTTTCGTTAACTCCATTCCAAGGCCATGTTTATAACAGTTAATTATATGCTTTATATCTAATAGATCTCATTCTCTCTTCCTTCATCTTATATAACTCCGAAGAGTTGATTAATAACCCACTCCATTGGCCTTCAATGGCACCGGCCAAAGAACAGACAGGTGTTATTTGATGTAATGCCACGATGGCAGTGCAATCGACGCTTCGTCATTCGGCATCCGAAGACGTCCTCGTAGCTTTCCTCGAAAAATACAAAAATCTAATTCGCGATCGTTTACGAAGAACCTCTCGACGTACCAAGCTCCTCGCAACCCTCGCTCTCGCCGCATCCATAATACTCAGTGCAGAAGGTTGTCGGAGATGGTGGAAGCGGAGAAGACAGGAGAAAGAGCAGGGCCGGAAGCTTGTACGAACGAACTCGTGGCTATTTAACAAAGATGGATCGCGAACTATTTACATCCCGTACAATGATGGGACGTCTAAAGTGGTCATTCATCTGACGAAGCCTCTGACCTTCGAGGCGCATCGCCGGCTCTTTCTAAACCCGCCCAAAGTATCAGGGCTCGGCGACGGCACTGTCCCCTCGGCGCAGACCAAACCAGGGCTAAACCTCGCCTTTCTACATCAGTTTCTAAGCTTGATGAGCATCATGATCCCGCGATGGACCAGTAAAGAGGCTGGGTTGTTGGTCAGCCATAGCGCGTTCCTGATGCTGCGCACTTATCTTTCGCTTGTCGTAGCGCGCCTAGACGGTGAGATTGTTCGAGACTTGGTCGCGGGAAACGGAAGGTTATTTCTCTGGGGTATAGTCAAGGTAAGTTGCGAAGCTATTATCATCTTAGCCATGGGCTCGTTGTTAATGCTCGAGTATAGTGGTGTGGACTTGGCGGCTTCGCCTCCTACACTAATTCTATGATCAAGTTCCTTGAGTCGAAGGTGTCGATTGCGTTTCGCACCCGATTAACGAGATACATCCACGATTTATATCTCAATGACAATCTAAACTACTACAAGTTGTCGAACTTGGATGGCGGAGTTGGGCAAGGAGCCGACCAATTCATCACCCAAGACCTAACCCTCTTCTGCGCTTCTGCTGCGAATCTATATTCCTCGTTGGGGAAGCCTTTTATCGATCTTTGTGTTTTCAACTATCAACTATATCGCTCCTTAGGTCCCCTCGCATTAACGGGTCTTATGAGCAACTACTTCCTGACTGCGAGTATTCTGCGAAGGATGTCACCGCCTTTCGGGAAGCTCAAAGCAGTGGAGGGACGCAAAGAAGGAGATTTCAGGAGTTTGCACGCCCGATTAATCGCCAACGCTGAGGAAGTCGCTTTCTATGGCGGCGCCGAGATGGAGAAGACGTTTTTGAACAGGGAGTTCAAATCCCTCAAGAGCTGGATGGAGGGGATCTACTTGCTCAAAATTCGCTACAACATTCTCGAGGACTTCATCTTGAAGTACAGCTGGAGTGCTTATGGCTACCTCTTGTCATCATTACCAGTCTTCCTTCCAGCCTGGGGAGGCTTAGGCGGTGCGATGGAGATGGTCGAGAGCGCTGAGAAAGGCGGACGGGAGCGCAACCGCATGAAGGATTTCATTACGAACAAGCGTCTTATGCTTTCGCTCGCGGATGCTGGTGGGCGTATGATGTACTCCATCAAGGATCTTTCAGAACTAGCCGGATACACGAGTCGCGTTTACACCCTCATCTCCACACTGCACCGCGTGCACGCCAACGCTTACTTCCCGCGGCCAAGTGGTAATGAGCTGTACTCGCTGTCTGACGTTCAGGGGACCATCCAGAAGGGCTTCGATGGTGTTCGATTTGAGCACGTACCCATTGTCGCACCCGGACTATGGCCCCAGGGTGGCGAGGAGTTACTAGAGTCGCTGTCCATGATCGTTCGCCGAGGAGAGCACTTGTTAATATCCGGTCCCAATGGTGTGGGTAAGAGCGCCATCTCAAGGGTTCTTGCTGGGCTTTGGCCAGTCTACCGTGGCTTGGTGAGCCGGCCCAAGTCTATTGGTCAGGATGGAATTATGTTCTTGCCTCAGAGACCGTACTTGAGCGTCGGCACCTTGCGTGACCAAGTCATCTATCCAGATGGCGAGTTGGACATGCGTCTCAAGCGCAAGAGCGAGGATGAACTGAAGCGGGTGCTAGATGCTGCTAAACTCGGTTATCTCCCTGACCGAGAAGGTGGCTGGGACACCCGTAAAGAGTGGAAAGATGTTTTGAGTGGTGGCGAAAAGCAGAGAGTGGGCATCGCTCGGCTGCTATACCACGAGCCCCAATACGCTGTTATCGACGAGGGCACAAGTGCTGTTTCTAGCGATGTTGAGGGCCTTTTATACGAGACGTGCAAGGAACGGGGAATCAGTAAGTCGGGCAGCATTTATTTCTTCCGTCCCCTAACTAATGAACGACAGCTTTAATCACCATCTCAACACGTGCTTCCTTGAAGAAATACCACACCTTCAATCTCATCCTCGGTATCGGCGAAAACGGTGACGAATGGGAGTTTGAGCGCATCGGGACGGAGAGGGAGAAGATGCAAGTAGAGCGTGAGCTACAAGAACTTCACGAACGACTCTCGCAAGTCGAGCAGTGGAAGCAACGCCGCGAGGAGATCGAGAAAGAGCTAGCGCAGGTTTGGGTCGAGGGCGACGCTTCTTTGGATCCGCCTCCTTATGTGGGGAACCACGAACCTGTAAAGAGTGAGGCTTAGTGAATGTGACCTAGGGGTTAAGGAGTACGAGCATGACTGCGAGTTGCTCTATCGCGTACGCGAAAGGTGGTGTGCAACAAAGATGTCTTGCTAGAACACAGCGACAAGCTCTTCAGCTTGAAGGCGAAACTCGAAAACTTATAGCCTCCCTGTACAATTGCCATGTATGAGTACTTTAGAGCACGAGGCAATTTAGGATATTGAGCATTATCAATAGAACATTAGACACCGGTCTCAAGAACAGTAACCATTTCTACCTATCCGCTCAGAGGCACTCCGCAGCGGTGGACTACAAGAACGTAACGTACCAGAATACCAACTACTGCCAGCGCCAATTCGCATTGGGTACCGAAAGTTGTATAGAGCACCTTAGCCCAAATAGAATATGTTTCTTATCAGAGACACTCTGTAACTCTAGTGGAGGAGACAACTCATTCTAAAACAGTCAAAGGGGGTGCTTTGCGAAAGGAGGTTCACTCACCTTAGTCACACTTAACCACGTGTTAGTCACTCGTTCCCGATTTGAGACAGAGAATCGTACATACCACCTACCCCCTTAGGTAGATAACTATATACCTTGTAGTTCCTTGCGGCCTTCCCCTATACGAACACAGTTTAATGCTCTCGCTATTCCTTGGGAACTAAGTAGGGTTTATGAAAATGTCTTCGTTACTCTTGGTCTTATTTCTTATCCTGCTCTTTGCGAGCAACCATTCGCTTCTTCGGGACTTGAACGATACCCCTACTCAGGATCATGAACTCGAACCAAATCAAATACTTGTACCGAATGTCCTCGAAACGACTGATAGAAACGTGTTTGCAAGATGTAAGTTATCTGGCCAACAACTTGGATGATTTTCATCAGGTACCTACTATAGATCAACAGAGTTGCAATGCACCTCAGCCAGCACAGCCCATCCAACGCCGAGATCCAGATGATGAATTCAGGGATCTAGTTTTTGAGTGTGTAGATATTTCCTTACATCGGAACTATCATCCAAAACTTCAATTGGAGGCGACCATCCAGGATTTCCCCATGGAGACACCATTAGGAAAGACGGATGTTTATCCACATCACCTCAGAAATGACGAGGATTTCGAATGGCCTTTGAACAAAATAGCTTGTATGGACGCCGGGAAATTTAGGCTCGAGATGCCTATCAAAGAAAATGAGACTTTCGATTGGGAGGGTCATATGAACTTGACGTGGCCATTGCCTAAAGATGTTTCTAGTATTCTCGCAAATGTATCGCGTAATCAAACGGATCCCATACTAGAGGATGGTCCCATAAGAGCCATTTACGTGTACAGAAAAAAAGCTCCTAAGCTGCTCTGTGGTGTGGTCATTCACAATGGCACACGCAAGTTTAAGCAGTGTCCATTAAAATCAGATCCCCAATAGTTTAATAGGAGTTATAACAAGTTTTCGAAAGTTGTCTCTTATGTATTTCGGGAATAGCTATGAAACATACGATCAACTTGTTGGTAGGTTGAACAATACAAACCAAATACCACTTTGCAACAACATTTGAAATAGAACCACAGAGCAAATTTTAGTTAATAGGCGGTATGCTTTAGAAATTTAGCCTTCTAGTCACAATTAGCGTGAGCATTCGCTTAATGTTGATGAGAGACTATTGATGGTTAGAACTACCATGAGAGCCACCAAGCATGTGATAGTTTAATCCTCAACCCGCGTTACCATTCCTAGGTAATTCAGGCGTATGATTCAATTAAATATAATTTTGAGGTGCTAACAGGCCAGTTTATCTGTAAAGTCATGAATTGACGTAGTACGATTAATTCCAACCGTCTCATCTCTATTCCTACATATGTCACTACCTATGCATCATGCCACATATCGTAGTCACAGAACAACTGGAGAGGAAAGGGAACTATATCGTCACCTACCTAGATGCCCTGCGTAAATATAGCTCTGGAGAATATCTAAGCAAGCTGGCGTTATATCTTTATTAACGTTCAATACTGCTCAACCTACTTGGTGAATACCTGACCACCTAACTCCGTAGTATGTCAATGTTATATTCACATAGCCTCAACATTTAAGGCTTCTATCGAGTCAACAACCTGCGGTCCATCTCTTAACTTTCCATCACTCATCCCATATTCGCGCAACAGAACATAAAAATTGTATCTGAACTTCAGACCGCAAGGTCTCATCTGGAGAACGACAACATGCCAGACCGTGGCCGAAGTCGTTCTAAGAAGGCGGAGCCGAACGACGTCGATATTCGCCCACTAGTATCCAAATCAGAGCTGTCGAAGTCGGACACGGATCAATACGACTTGCTATCATATACAGAAGTTATCGGAGATGACTGGACTGAGGTGAGCTCCAGAAACGAGGAGGAATACCTGACTTCGAGGCAAGATCCCTGCAAACATAAGGCAGAAATGGGATGTCAGAGACCTACTCGTCGCGGGACGTGTTGCTCCTGCAACGACAAACGACGCGAAAGAACTTCTGGGCTATATCCGATATACATCAGTGGTAGAGGCTGGGTTGACAAAGCTACGAGATGGCAGAATTATTGCCCTAGCTGTCGAGGTAAGCCTGTACAACCTGCTCGTTGCTCGTAGCATGATACCCGGGCTAATTAAAAATAATTAGAGCATTTCGATGCCCCTCTTAGGCCAAATATTGTGCGAAATTGGATCCCGTGGGCGGAGAGACGTGTCCAGCTTGTGTCCGACGGGGTGGAGCAAAAGTATCTTGACCTGTCACGCTGGATTCAGAAGGCAAGACGTCGCTTTGGATTCCGTGGTTAATCTATCATGGTATCATCTCGTCATTTCAGATGCTCACGACTCGCCGGCAACACCGACACAAGTCTTATAGCAGATTCTACAAGGCTAAATTTGTTCTACTGCAGAACTATTGACGGAGTTTTTGAACATTGGCTCTTGGAGACACAGGCCACCTATGTACCTAAGTAAGGATGGTGCGGATTTAACATCTAATTCATGTGTATAAGGCGGAGACGTGTGAACCGGCTATCTATCTTAGGGGTGTTCCTTCGGTCGTTGACATTAGACACTTCCCCCTTAGGTTGTTCTTTAAATTTAGGAAATCAGAGTTATATAAAGGCTGGCAACAAGGAACTTAACTTGATCTCAATTACTGTATATAAATGATGCTTACGCGATATACGAGTAACACTAGAATTGACAATACTGTGACCTCGGAAATCCGCTAAGAACCTGATCAAGAAGAGGATGGCTGGGAGCTAGTATGGGAAGAGGCTCACCGGGAGTTCCATTTTTACAATCGCCTTATAAGGGCAAAACAACCAGTCCCTCCTCGACGTGTGGACTCTCTGGCGCCCGGCGATGCTGCGATCCATGATAGTGCTGATCCCACTGCAAGCTAGAAGCAAGACGTACTTGAGGCAGCATTATAAGCAGTACATAACTACGTTGTCTTGGAGCTATTGGAATACGGCATGGGCTTGAACATACGATTCTTTGGCGATAAGCGAACAACCCTGCTGCAATGGGCCGCAGAGCACGGAAATCTTTATCTGACGAGACTTTTCCTTGACAAAGCTGCAAGGGCGCCGATGCGAATTTCCCCAATTCCGTCGTGTGCGGAATGCATCAGGAAGGGCCCGCATTGATTAAGGCCGTGGAACGAGGGAATGTGGAACTTGTTGAGATCCTGGTGCGGAAAACTGACCGGGTGGCCTCGACGAGAGCGCTGGGCCTCGCCGTGGATCGACGGGGTATCGCGGTGGTTAGACTTCTGCTGGCGAACGGCGTGCGCTGCGACTTCGAAGACGCGGATCGACCGCCTCCGCAACACTCCCTCGACAACGGCTGCTACTTCCGAGACCTATCGGAGCCGGAGGAGTTCGTGCCCCCGCTCGTCCGGGCGGTCAAGCTGGGCGACGTGGAATTGGCGGGGTTGCTGCTCTCACACGGGACGGATGCTAACGTCGGTTACCACGATTTAACGGGGAACCTGCTTGAGATGAGCCAAGGACGAGAGGAAGTCATGTTCTCGTGCGGTAGGGTTGTCGAGCTAGCTATGGAGTTAGGACATCGAGAGATAGTCCAGTTGTTGCTCGTCGCTGGCGCAGACATTGGTCTTGCGCAACCCACCTGGTCCATGCCCGGGCATGACTGTAAGCTGGTGCCAAGGGCTGTGCACCAGAGAATTACGACGGCAGCGGCAAGAAAGGAAAAGAAAAGAAAGAAAAGTAGTAGCTACTTGATCTATCGACCTTGTGTAGGTGTTTGCTGATGGTGTTGATTTCATTACATAAAGTGTAAGTTCTCACAGCGACTTTAGCCCCTAAAAATGGAACATCGAGTGGAGCTTCAGGGGCCTTAATAAGCCGTAAAACAACGGGCTAGAACGGATAACGCCGCGTCTTTGCATGAACTTTATGTTGACAACACAAACGCGATGGCGTAAGGAATTGCTCATATCTTTCTTTTTATCTATGGCCTCGTCTCCTGACATCCACGTTTTACCAATACTATGATAAGTGATCATTTGTCAGCGAATCACTGGTCCGCTGCAGTGATCGTTGACCCTATCAAAGCCGAGAAGGCTCCGTCGCGATGTTACAACAGGGCAACCCTACGTCTCATCTTGTATTTACATGTACCGACAGCTACCAGCCTCAACCAGAAATATCTCATTAAACCAGATCTTCTACGTACCACAGAGCCTCCGAAGACATGAAGACGATCATGAAATCATAGGATGACCTCTCCATCTGATTGGCCAATATACCCTGGACGACACCGCCAGTGGGCAGGTCGTGACGGATGGGGTTCGTCTTATCTTACTTATCTCCTGCGATTCATATCTTCAGCCAAGGATCAACAACCAGTTGCATCTTAGCTGACGGCTCCAGAAGAACGAGCGTGTCCATTTTCTTAGCATTAGATCTCCCATGCACCTAATCGGGCCTGCATATGTCCGTAATAAGTGCTTCACATCGCTTATCTGACTCCTCGGAAATCTCAACCATTCTTTGCATCTCGTTTATACAAGTTTCTACCACGTTGCGACCTAATTACATACCTTATATACAAAGGGTAAGAAACTGATATTCATCAGTCTCACCATCATCTGTCATTGCTAGAAAGGCCAGCGAGAAAGCTATATACACGCTCACGCGACAAATATAAGGTGTCTTGGCCTCGGGCGTGATCATGGCGGAGACTACACCCGCCCTCGATGAGAAAAAGAACCCAGAGCTTGGAGGATTAGACGATGAAACTGTTGCCGCAGTCGACAATGGCACCAAAGTCAATGCCGCCGGCTACAGAGATCAGCTAAAGCGTCAATATGGTCTTCTCGGAATCGTCGGCATTGCTCTCACCGTCGACAATGCCTGGGCAGCCTTGGGTTCATCGATATCCGTTTCGATCCGTAAGCATAGCCTTATCCCGAGCAGACTCAAAACATCTCATGGATTGGCATTGAGTTGGCTAATGTGACGGCCGACAGTCAATGGTGGGCCGCCGGGCCTTATTTTCGGACTCATCGTTGCGGTCTTCTGGTATTCCTTCATTGGTCTAAGCCTGGCTGAGGTATGTTAGGCCTTCTAGTTCTCATCCCGGATTTTGCTCTCATATTTGCGATTCTCGTTAGAAATAAGTCAGACGATTAACTTCTCCCAAGCTTGCTTCATCCGTCCCCACCGCTGGTGGCGTCTACCACTGGGCGACTATTGCAGCTGGGCCAAATTGGGGTCGGACCGTTGGCTTCTTCACCGGATGGATCAACTTCTACGGGTGGATGTTTGACTTGGCGGCTTTGGTCCAAATCACCTCCAACATCTTAGTTCAGATGTATGCGACCTATCACCAAGACACTTACGTTCCCGATGCTTGGCACGTCTACGTCACATATATTGGTGTTCTTTGGGTTTCAACCTTGTTTGTCATATTCGCCAACAGACTTGTCCCATACACGCAGAATTGCGGTATGTTCTTCGTCGTCGTCGGTGGTATCATAACGATTATTGTGATTTCAGCAATGCAGCCAAGTAACCACGCCTCCAATCACTTTGTATGGGGCTCGTTTGAAGAGAACAACCGTGAGTATCATTCAAGAATACTTCATTACCCCTTTTCCCCTATTTCGGTCTACGATTTCTCTCCTTAACATACGCGGAGACGGAAAGCCTATGATGCCAGCCTGCCGATTCAACCTATTATTCGATCCTCCCGACAATGCAATTACAATTACTAACAAGCAGTTACAGTAACGGGTTGGCAAGGAGGTGTCGCATTCCTCCTCGGTGTGCTTAATGGCGCGTTCACTATTGGTACCCCAGACGCCATCACTCATATAGCAGAGGAATTGCCACAGCCAAGGAAAGATCTCCCAAGAGCCATTGGGCTTCAGTTAGGGCTAGGGTTCCTTTACGCGTTCGTGTTCGCCATTGCGATAGGCTACGCGATCACAGACCTATCAGCGTTGCAAGGCGGCATCAATACTTATCCGCTCGCCGTTATATACCAGCAAGCAACGGGCAGTCCGGGCGCGACGTTTGGCCTCTTATTCGTATTGTTTCTCAGCAGTATGTGCTGTTGTATCGGAACAGTGTTGACCAATTCACGTACTTACTGGGCTCTGGCTCGCGATAATGCCGTGCCGTTTTCTGGTATTTTCGGACGAGTTAATGAAGAGCTTAGCTGTCCCGTATACGCTACCTTGTTTGTCTCGGTCATCGCTACCGGCCTCGGAGCAATTCCGCTCGGAAGCTCGAGCGCTTTCCTGGCTCTCACGGGGTCTTTCATTGTTTTGACATCGGTGTCATACATAATTCCCTTCACCGCAAATATGATCACGGGCCGGAAATATTTCCCAGCTGGCCCGTTCCACCTGGGAAAGTTTGGCTACGGGATAAACTTGATGGCGGTCTTGCTTACCACGATGTTCGATATATTTTTCTGCTTCCGTAAGTTTCCTCGATTTTCCCTCCGCTGGTTATTCTTCTGACTTCGTTACTGTAGCCTATGAGATACCCACGACAGTCGAAGCCATGAATTATAATAGCGTAATTGTTGTGGGCACCGTTGCTCTCTCGGCATTGTGGTGGATATTGCATGGCACTCGCCATTATCCTGGACCCAAGGTGATGAAGTTGTATATTCACGACGATTCAGCGCCATCGAACAATACAGGAATGTTCGAGAAGACCGATGGGCCGATAAACAACGGGGCCATCCCAGCAGCAGCGTAATGGGCCACAAGCTTAGAACGAGGGAATCGGGAGGAACCAAGCAAGGGACGTCGAAATCCGGTTCAACCACAAAAAGACTTCGGTCATAGACATCCAAATGTTAAACTCGCGTCTCTTGAATCCCAACACTGATGGACCGAGACGAAATAATGTATCACTTGGTTCTTGACAGCCATAGTAATTCACAACTATTGAGAGCGTCCAAGATATACTACCGCAAATAGAACAGGCCTACAGGGATAGGTTGCGTTTTGCACTCGAATGGAGATTTTCGGAGAGCGTTGCGCCGACCTCATGTTTCCGGATCGGGGAAGCGCACGTGAGCCTCTTCAGTTAGCGAGGGACAAGCGTCTTTCACTCCGAGGCTCAGTCTACGGCCGCTCCAGTTTCTCAAAGTCTAGACCATGGTTAAGTACAGTGAATCAAGGGTCTTAAACGTCGATACCACCCAAGACATTGTCCGATCCTCCCAAAATGTACTCGCTCCCAGCTCTCCATTTCCCCAATTATCAGACGTGCCTGTCATGGTCCTACCTCTGGCATTTTATATTCCCGTCCTTCACTTTGCCGTGTGGGGAATCCATGGGGTGATCTCTCGTGGTCTCCCGATCTATCGTTGCATTACGCTCACAGGGACGAACCTAGTTCCGGGGCGTTAATATGATTGGAGGGTTGTGAGGGTGCCATCGATGGAATTTAAACTACTTCGCTCCAAATGTGCTGATGGAGCGCGATGATCCGCCTTGATCAAGGAGTTGTCAAACGCGGACCTTACCTAATGGTTCTACGCAGCATAGGTACCCGGTCAGGCGGGTCACACATACGTCTTTCGCACTACTCGTGAATCTACAAATATCCAGGATGAGCCTTTGTCTTTACAAGGCTTCTCGCGCTGATACTTGTATCCTCAAGAGACAGGCTCACCGTCAACTTAATTCAATTCGTCGAGATACCCATAGTCAAGATGAAGTATCTCGGAGCTGGGCTTCTTGCCCTCGCAAATGTCGCCTCAGCTGAGGTACAGCTCTGGGGGCAATGCGGCGGCCAAGGTTACTCGGGAGAGACGGCTTGCTCCGCGGGCTCTATCTGCCAGTCGTCAAACGAATATTATTCGCAATGCGTTCCCGGTACAGACCATGCAGAGGGTAAACACATAAAAATGACACGCTAATGCGAATTCAGATACGGCAGTGCCCACGGCAGCGCCCGCGGCGACAACCACGCTCGCCGCAGCTCCCGCTGCCACAGGCTTCGCCAAGACGGACGGGCTACTATTCAACATCGACGGCGTCACCAAGTACTACGCGGGCACCAACAGCTACTGGATCAGCTTCCTGACGAACAACGCCGACGTCGACAAGGCGCTCGACGAGCTGGTGCAGGGCGGCCACAAGATCCTGCGCATCTGGGGCTTCAACGACGTCACGTCCCAGCCGGGTTCCGGCACCGTCTACTTCCAGTACCTGAGCTCGAGGGGGTCCACCATCAACACCGGTGCCAACGGTCTGCAGCGCCTCGACTACGTGGTCTCGGCCGCCGAGAAGCGCGGCATCAAGCTGATCATCAACTTCGTGAATAACTGGGGCGACTACGGCGGGATGAATGCTGTAAGTTGGATTTCGCAGCATCTTTAGTACCCTATCTGTCATTATTCTTCTTTTTCTGAGGCATTGTGGATTTTTGGGAGTATCCCTTCTAAATTATCGCATCGGTGTACATGTATTTCTGAGACTCCTATTCCTCAGCTACGTGAAATATCCACGGCCACTAACCCCAAGCTTCATTACAGTACGTGACGGCGTTCGGAGGCTCGCAGAAGACGTGGTACACGAACACGGCGGCGCAGACGCAGTACAAGGCGTACATCAAGGCGGTGGTGTCGCGGTATGCCAACTCGACGGCCATCTTCGCGTGGGAGCTGGCCAACGAGCCGCGCTGCAACGGGTGCGCCGCCAGCGTCATCACCAACTGGGCGTCGTCGTCGTCGGCCTACGTCAAGAGCCTCGACCCCAACCACATGGTCACGCTCGGCGACGAGGGCTTCGGCCTGCAGGGCGACGGCAGCTACCCCTACCAGTTCGGCGAGGGCCTCGACTTCGCCGCCAATCTCAAGATCGCCACCCTCGACTTCGGCACCTTCCACTTGTACCCAAGCACCTGGGGCACCCAGTACGATTGGGGTAACGGCTGGATCTCGGCCCACGGAGCGGCGTGCGCTGCTGCTGGAAAGCCTTGCTTGTTTGAAGAATGTGAGTAGTGCCACCCGTCTAGACGCTACGCAAGTTACGAGACTGATAGTGAGAGTTAAGACGGGTCTACGACGGACCACTGCGGCATCGAGGGCAAGTGGCAGACCACCTCGCTCGCCACCAAGGGCCTGGCGGCCGACCTGTTCTGGCAGTTGGGAACTACGCTCAGCACGGGGCAAACTCACAACGACGGGTTCACGATCTACACTGGCTCCTCGGAGTGGACGTGTCTGGTTACGAACCATATTGCCGCTATCAAATAGACGGGGAGATATTATAACCTCAATCGTGCGAGGGGCCTTGGCGCTACCAATACAGATCCGCTACGAGGAATATCTTATTTCTACTTGATTGTATATCACCCATTCTGATCGTGTAAGCGTATGTGTGAAGTACGCCAACTCCCAGCAGAGATAACATCATGAAAAATATTGGAAAAAACTACAAATTGAACCATGAAGTGAGGTGTACCGCTATCATGCCTTTCAACGGGTATCAAAAGTGAGAGAAATACACCCCTAAGAGAAGTCTCTTCCTAGTCAGCTCCGGTAACCCTTAGCACATGTATATATCATACGGGACTAAACCACAGTATATTCGCGAGCTAAAGAGTTCATTGCCCTCTTCTATTACCAAGGGATCGTCCAATGTTATACGGAAACTTCTCAGTCGTGTATGAAGCTGGGAGGGAGCTATCTTTAGACCTGCTTGGTTGACCTGCGTAACAATAAGACCCGTAGAATTCACTGGTCGAAGCCGCCGAGCACTATCAGCCCCAGTGGACCAACCTGCCGTGCAAGCAGCCTACTTATCAAAGGGCCGTTTGCATGACTTCTTGGCTCTGGAAAACTAGCCATATAATTAACCCATTTGCTTTTGTCGAGCGGACGTTGGCTAGAAAGAGGCGCCCCCAACGCGGGACGTATGCGGTGATGGAACTGAAAATCCTGCTTTTCGGGGCTTATAGCATGCAGCGTAACCCTACCGATCATTCGCAGGGCAAGCCATGTGAAAAGCAACGGCAAGCCACCAATCGTATCGTCTGGTTCAGCCCGTCAGCTTATACCCCTTCCACCGGTTGAGGCTTCCAGATATTATCTTTCCTATTCCTTAACGCGGCTTACGCTATTAGGCTGAGGTGTTAGAGAGAAAATCCAATCAGCTATACTGATATGCATACAATGGCGTATGGATGATGCGTCGTGACCCAGCACCAACAGTCTATGCGTGAACCTCTTGACCATTCTCGAGGACGGGATTACCGACGGGCCAGCTCGTTGCATTTACAGCGATACAGCCTGCCTGATCTAGCGTCATGCCGACAGAATGGCTATATATGTTGGTAGCAGATCCGAGTCCGCAGGGCCGGGTCTTCATTTGAGACCCTCCAACCCGTTTCTCTAGGTTTCACACTGCGGCCATACTGCGGCCAGGTCTTTGGAAGCATACCTAGACGCCATGGCATACGCCCCAGTCCACGACTACGGATTTGATCCCAGCTCTACGTTCGCGTTTCCTGTAGAGCGCACCCAGTACCCATTGGACCAGCAAGAACATGTCGTGTCCCCGGAAAGCCAGTCGTTCTCGGCCCGCAAGGGCCAAAAGAGATACGCAGACATCGACTTGCAGGAAGTAAACCCATACTGGGCAACGCCGGGCGCCGCTATGCCAAGCGCGCCAACGTCCCACCAGCGAGGATGGAGTGACAGCACAATCTCGATAGAAGAAGAATCGGGAACAGGAAAAAAGAAAGGGGCGTCGACATCCGCGTCATCGTTCATAAAGAAGCCCGCACTATTCCGGGCCGGCCGCTCGTGGTCTTTTGAAATCATCTCCATCCTCGTCTCGTGGGCGGCCGTGGGCGCCATCATGGGCGTGCTGGCCCGGTACAATGGCCGCGCGCTCCCCGAGTGGCCGTACTACATCACGCTCAACGCGGTCATCGCGCTCTTGGCCACTGTCGCTACGGCCAGCATGAGCATCTCGCTGCAGAACGGCCTCAGCCAGCTCAAGTGGATCCGGTTCAAGGAATCCCGGGCGCCGCTGGCAGACATGGAGGCCTTTGACGAGGCGAGCCGCGGGACTTGGGGTGCGATGAAGTTGTTGGTGAAAGCGCGTGGAGGGTAAGTGCTGTATACTAAGGATATCTCCTGACACTACCTAGGGTCTTGCTGACCTCTTACCCAGCTTCCTAGGGTCCTTCGGCGCAATCGTAGCCATCGTCGCGCTGGCGCTCAGCCCATTCGCCCAGCAAGTCGTCACGTACCAGACACGATCTGTAGAGAACCTACAAGGCGCCAGCATCAACCGGGCTCTTAACTACACCGGTGCTCTTCCTGGAAACACTTCCTCAAGTCAGTTCCCTTTCTTCCTTTTCGCTTGACTTCCCCTCTCTCGCTATATACGTGAATAACAAGCTCACTGTGTATGTATCGCGTATAAAGCTGGCTTCGTCCCTCTCCTACCGCTAAAATCCGCCGTCTACAACGGGCTGTTCGCCGAAAACGGGCGGCCGGGCGCCGCGCTGGCCTTCGAGTGCCAGAGTGGCAACTGCACGTGGGACGCGTACGAGACGCTTGGCGTGTGCCATGAATGCGTAGACCTGACGCCTTTTATATCGCAGTACTGCGCTACCCCTACTACCGACAACGACGACTGCGGGTGGCAGGTCCCGCAGAACGGTGCGCGCCTATCTACCGGCGCCGAGGTCTTTGGTATGACATCGCACGTGCCGGCCGCGCGCGGCGACATGCCGCACTCCACCATCGTGCAGCTGGTCTTCATAGGCACCGAGGCGCACGACGGGCTCGCCGGGGAGAAGCGGCCATGGGCGCGGCAGTGCGTGCTCTCAGCATGCGTGCAGACCCTCGAGTCTACCGTATCGAATGGCGTCCTAGAAGAGAAGGTAGTCGACTCGTACGTAAACAAAACCGTGCTCGACATAAGCGTCCCAGAAGAGAACGGCCTCGACCGGAACGTGTACGTAGCGAACCCGCGCAGCAACACCACCACAACAACAGAATACTACATCCTAGGCATCGAAGCTCTACTAGCGATGCGAGGCTGGTTCTCCAGCATCTTCGCCGCAGGCAGCGCGCTACGCTCGCCCACAAGCTTCAACCGGACCATCACGAACAGCACGGTAGTAGTGAACCTAACAGTGGGCATAGCGAGCGGCGAGACCTTCTTCGACTCGGACGTAGTAACGGCCTTCTACTGGAACTACTACGAGTACGCCGACGGGCTGGACATGCTGATGCGGGACACGGCGACGTCGATGACGGTGGCGTTCCGGGGGTTCGTCGGGGGCGAGGCCGTGCACGGGCGCGCGACGACTGCCGAGTCGTATGTCTATGTGCGCTGGGGCTTCGCCGTCTTGCCGATCCTTGTCGTGGCGGGCGCTGCGCTGTTCCTCGGCGCTGCTATGCACTGCACGCAGAAGTCGGGGACGGAGCCCTGGAAGAGCAGTGCTCTAGCTCCCTTGCTTCATGGGCTCGGCGCGGATACGAGAGCTCAGTTCGGGCAAGCTGGGAACTTGAGTGAGCAGAAACGCCAGGCGAAGGGCGTGAAGGTGCAGCTAGGCAAGTCAGATGACGGTCAGATCTTGTTGAAAGCTTAGATATACGTCTGGAGACTGTGATATTAAGGGGGGTGGTTGTTAGCTTGAATACCACGAGTACTGATATTGAGAAGGGTTTACAGCTTGATGCTATAATGTATAATGCTTAGACAATACTGCATCTGACGATGCGCATCTATAAGTACGAGGGATATCATCTCAAGACGAACGCCGTTAGCCAAAGACCGCCAACCGTAGAGCCCCCTAATGCCGCCCGCGATGTGCTATTCTATTCAATCCAACGCTATTCTTCATCACATCATTAATGTGTCCCCGAATCATGCGTCGGATCGCCATCCTTTTGCCCAGTAGGGGTCCTAGGCTGAAACCCCAACCTCTGCATGAACTTGAACGTCGCTTTATTCTCCACGCGGCGGACCTCTTCCTTTTCCCTCTCCTTCTCGAGGACCTTGCGCTCCTTGGCGGCACTCTGGCTGGTGTCAAGCTTTGCCTCTTCCACCTTCCTTGCTGCTTCGGGGTCTAGCAGCTTCTGCTTCTGGTGTGTGAGCTTCTGCATCGCCTCTTTGCCCTTCTTCTTCGTCTTGACGTACGCCTCCAGCCCCACTAAGACCGCGTAGCTCTTGCTGATGCTCACGTGAGACATGTCGACGCCCTCCTTTTCCAAGCTGTGGACGAAGGCGCGGAAGTTGGAGGCAGGCGGCCGGTAGTGGCCCGACAGAGGAGATAGGCTTGAGAGGCGGCCGTTTTTAATTTTAATTAGCCCGGCAGCAGATATTCTCGAGCCCTGCAAGAACGAGCTGTGTTGGAAAGCGCCGCTATTCTTGATGCCAACATACAAGCGGAACGATGTGTCGGCGACGAATATCCAGGTATTCTTACGAACGGTCTTCCGGAGGAGTTTGTCGAAGATTGTCGCGGCCGAGACATGCCGGATCTTCTTGACGCCCTTCGCATTGTCAAAGCCGGAGTTCGCGTATTTTGCCGCCATTGCAGCTTCTAGCTTCGACTCGCGTGAAGACATTGAGGTTGAGGACGAGCCGGTATGTTGGTGTGGCATCGGGGGTGAGTCCGCACTAGGTTTTGCTTGTATATGCGATTCGACGTTGGGAGCGAAAGACGGCGTGGGGTCGTCTGCTGGTACAACACCGTGAATGCTGTCCTTCCAGTTCTCTGTAGTGTCGATTCGCATTCCATTTTTCGCCCAGACTAGACGACCTTCTAAGTCGACCTTTACCAGATAGTATTGTCTTTCCTCCCGATTTAGATATCGGACCTGTTCACGATCTAACCTTTCCCTCGGACAAGCTACCAGGTCTATCTGCTTGCCTTCGCCGTAGTCCAGCCAGTAGAAGAAGTTCTCATTCGTGTTAGATTTCTTCCATTCTTCCTAGTGCACAAAAATATGTCAGTCTCTCATGCCCCCTATTATAAAATCATATTCCTAAACGAGGTCTGACCAAACCCGAGAATGAATAGGGAACAAAGAAATCGATTTTCTACGTACTAGAAAAGTATCAGCTAATAGTTAACAGGTAGGTTTCCAATGTTTATACATACCGTGATAGGTCCTCAAATTCGATCCATAGCGATGCTTGAGGTCAACCATCTACGCGTATAAAAAAGGGCGTTAGTGAATCAATGCTCAAAATTCTCGAATCACATCTCTCGGGCGGCATCCAACGGAACTCGAATATCGAGTAATTGGACACTGCAAGAATATTCGAGGAACAAGGGATGAGAGGAAGAACACGGTACGTTTTATACATACCTCTAAGAAGTACTGCAAGCCCATCATTCGAGCATGTTCTCGTCTTTTCGCTTGCGCCTTTAGTCGCTTTTTCTTTGCTTCCGCCCTCTTTTCTGCACTCATCCCCTGTATGTCGTCGTCGCTCGACGACGACGTACTACCCTCTGAATGATCGGAATCCTCGTCTCCACCAGCACGCCGCGCTATCGCTGCGACTTTCATCCAATTCCTTCTTGCAGCGGATCTACTGCTGCTAGATCTCCTATGGCTATTCGAATCCGCGTCCCCGTTGCTTAACAAACTGTTTTGCCGTGCGCGGGGTGTAGTAAGATCCTTCCATTGCGCATCTCTGACGGCATGCGTCCACCTCGTACTGGCGTCCAGCCCCAATCCTTGCATTTCCCTACGCACACGGTATCCGCGATAAGTCCGCTGGATCACGGTGGCGGCCTTCGACCTGATAGAATCGTTGGCGATGTCTCCTTCGGTAGCCGTCGCATCCTTGCTGTTGGGTCTGGAGCGAGATTTAGAATGTGAGAGTGCATGACCAAATATGGAGTGATGGTGTTCCGGTTGTTCTTCTTTGGCCTTCGTTTGCACGAAGTCCTGCCTTGCCTCCATGCTCTGCCGAGCGATCGCCGCACTCTTGCGACGTAACTCTTGGTCGCGGCGCTTGTGTTCTTTCTCACGTTCTTCTTGCAGTTTCGCTAGCCGCTCGAATTCTTCACTCGACGGAGGATGCAAAGAGTCTAGGTACTCCTGACGGCTCTGATGCGACGCAGTAGTGTCGGAGGGAGTTTTAGATTCGCTATACGGACCGGGAGACGATGGTGGGGTTAGCGGAAGCGATCCCGGTCCTTGGGCGGAATGCTGCGGGGCTCGCGACAACGATGGGGATGACGATGACGATCGTCTACGCATATGAGACGGCATCGGCGTAGTATGCTCGGTAGTCTCTTGTTCGGTCATCTTAGCGCTCAGATCGGCAGAAATCGCCGCGGCGAATAGAAATTAAGGAACCCTTGAGATACAACATGGATATGATTCCATGTGATTGTTGATAGGTAGAGGGATGAAGCTGGCAACATTTGGGGTATCGTTCCCACGGGTGTATAGGGTTGATATTAACCTGAACATGTCATAAGGTACATACATGTGTATAGTTGTAGATGATAGGCCGCTTCAACTTGGGTGCCTCGTCTCGTTTGGGGCTTTGTTCAAGAATGACGCAATCGCTTATACTGACCGGGTAAACGGCATACTAGAATGACATAGCATCTGTGCAACAAGGCGATGTTGAAGGGAGATTGAAGTTGAAAGTATTAGTAGGTGGATATTATACTACATAAGTCATGGTGTTAAAGAGAGAATGTTAAGAAATCTAATAACGGGAGTTGGAGGGCTAGTGACATACACGAATTAAACCTAATTACTAGCAGATGTTAATATAACTATTTGCAGTTACGCAAGTTAAACCACAATGGCAATATACACTTCTGTAAATGGTTTGAGAATGGTTACACGCAGTCGGAGTCCACCGTGACGTATGTCGTCTTCTAGAACTATTCCTAGCAAATACCTGCTTACCAGATAGGTACCTACCGGTAGCAGAATGTACATATGTACATATGCATTTTGATGTATATGTCATCCGAGGTAATGTCGCTATATTTTATACTCAAGTTTCTCCCAAGTCACGAAAGATTCAACCGGCCCATACGTTGAAGATACCGAGACAATGGTCAGGCATGTTTCGATGTGATGATCTAAGTCAACCTGCATAGGCTACCATGAATGTCTCTAGAGGGTTTTCAATCTAGCAGACATTACCTTCAGCCCTATCGTCTCAACCCGAGGTAGTATCGGTAGGCCAATCCAAACTTTGCCAAGGGTGTATTGGAAAAGGGGCACGAACGTTGTATAAGTTGTCTCAGTAAGTGTTGGATTGGGTATGTCGAATATAGTAGTACGATGATGTATAAAGACTTTAGGGTTCGATGACTATTGTCTTTTTGGATGGTTGAAGTGATTCAAGCGGTATAAGACCTATATACGTCTTTGGTTTGCTGTATAAGTACTTACTTAGTGGGAACTTGAAAGGAGATATCCTTTATGTGCATATGCGCGCTCGTACAGTGTTCTGTCGGTATATGCATAAGTACCTCCCGCACTACATGTATGGCGTATCCATTGGGTGGACACAGCATGGGGTGAGCCCTGGAGCCGTAGATGCCTACTGAGGTTCACTAAGCAACAGGCGGTAGGTCCACTATAGAGGTTGCGCGTGCGCCTGCCATGCCAATACCAACAATTGATCAATTGATGACAGCGGCGCCTAAGAAAGTTTGGCTTGGGAACCTTGGAAATTTTAAAAGAGAGAAATGTCTTGCGGCGTCAATGCGCTTTGGGTAAATACCAGATCCATATCCGAATTCAGATCAACCTCGTCCTGTGACACCAACGATCGCCGTGTCAATTATGCCAATTCCTACAACTCGAATTGATGGCCACCTCTTCGCGACGACCTGAAGCACCGCAGCGCTCACAAAAAACCTACCAGCGACACCTCCAGATCGAGGCAGCTCATGACTACCATGCTCAAGTCATCGCGACGCAAGTCAAGACGCGAACGCAGAACATCCTCCAGCAATCCAGTCCTCCTCGAATGAAGCGACCGCTCGACCCTATTGCGAACAACTGCGATCCGTCTAAGCATAAGAGGTCTAGAATCGCTGTTGAGATTGTCGCAAGATCCGTTCCGCCCATCGCTCCCACCAGTTCACCCAAATCCATCACCGTGAAGTCCCAACTCCCTACTATTACTACTACCAACGAACCTACGGGCGCATCATCAACGCACAAGCCCAAGCCTAAGCCGCAGCCGCCACCATCACCCGCTCCCACTTCTACCGGTACTGCTGCTGTTCAACAGCGAGTCTCCAAGACGGCGACAGCAGCAGAACCTAGTCTCAAAAAACACAAGGAAAAGGCAATCAATGGAATTAAACATGAATTGGACAGGCTGCAGCCAAATGCAGCCGACACCAGCTCGGTAACAGCACGGCCCGGTCGCAAGTTGCGGTCACAGGAGGCAATTCGATTCAAGAGCGAACTGTCGGCGTATTTTCCCGATTATGACGAAGTAATCGGCAATGATCCTAAGGAAAAACGTATGTGCAAACTTCTCGTTTAGTGTCACCTCCCTACATTACTTACCACACTCGCCCCTTAATGGATTCAATTGCTGACGATCCTATTTAAAAAAATTCTAGACATCCTCAACCTCGATACCCCAATCGTCCTCGTCGATACCAATCCCCTCCCAAGTACCTCATTACAGCCCCCGATACCTACATCGGACACAGACACTGTGCTAGACCCGATCCAACAACTCCACTTCCCTACAGTGCGAACTTATGGAGATAACTTGTACTTCGACTTGCACGATTCGCAATGCATCAACTTTCCAGTCCTCGAAGCAACATTCCACGGCACAGATATCGAGGACCCGTTACCAGATGCATACTTCGAGTCCGCACACAAGAAAGCCGAAAGGCTGGAGAAGTCCATCCGGAACACAGAGAAAGGCCGTGCCCAGCATGAAAAAAACCAGATCATCCGGCTGCTTAATGAGCTGCAGGGCTGTGACTGGCTAAGAACAATGGGCGTCAGCGGTGTCACCGATAGCCGCAAGAAGACGTTCTTCCCTGCCCGAGATCACTTCATCAAGGGATGTCAAGCGATCTTGGAGAAGTTCCAGATGTGGAACCGGGAGGAGAAAAAAAGAAAGCTCATGAGAGATCGCGCCTTGGTAGAAGAAGCGGAGGAAAGTGAAGAGGAAAAAGAGGCCGATGAAGATGACGACGAGCAACTGGAGGAGAAAGAGGAAGAGGGTGCGGATGAAGACGAGGAGATGGGTGATGTCGAAGTAGACGATGACAACTCAGATGCTATCAGTGATGGTGATCCTCCTGATTATAGCGACGTTGACGCGTCTGCGAGACAGCTCCATGCCGAGGCGTTGGCACGAGCGAAGTACACCGCATCCAGTTCTAAGAGATCTCGGGGCGAACCTCCTCCAAAGTCCCCGAAGCCGTTCGTGACGAAGGAATTCACCTCATTCTTCGACAAGAAGCACCAGCGCGACGCAGCCCTCAGCAAAGGCCGGAGAAGAGGAAGAACAGTTATAGCTTGGGGCCATCCCCTGCCGGAAATGGAACCGAGCGAGTTCTACTTACCTGAGGAGTACCGGGACTCGGAGACTCTGAGAGCATACGAGAGGCAGAAGAGACGGGAAAGACGCCAGCGTCAGCAATGATTTGGCGTCTTCGTTTTATCGATCAGATCGTTCGTCTTCAAAGTACAGGCATCACTTACCGTAGATGCCTGCTAGCTAATGATTGAGGCATCCAAGCTGTCATAATGGAATCAAAGAGGATTTGAATTCGTGAGACAGATGCATGTCACTATTGCTAGGGCCGGTAGTTATTCACAAGTGCATCCTTATGGAATGTAATGCTATGAATCTCTGTCTGGACAAACTTCGTAATAGTACCTATATCATGACCTACCTAGTACCTACAGGCAGTGAATGAACTTGCCAGTCAACTCTTTAGCAAACGATAAAGCATCTTCTAATGCTTCTAATGAATTGTAATCCCACAAATGCAAACACCTCCTGTGTGCATATGTACATATCGCAAGTTGCTTCTTAGCGCCAGTACCGGATTTGGTGTAGGGTACTTGCTGCCACCTGAGTCAGGGATACCTGCCGGCTGTACGTCGAGCTGTCAAAGTCTAGCTGCTAAAGTCGATGGCACCTAAGCGATCATAGCGTTATTTCTAGTGCTTAATATTATTCAGGCCTTACCGAAACAGTGCTAGCTTTAGTGGCTTTGATGTGGCTTAGGCTTTTACAGCTGTTGGCATAGGCGTCCAAGTAGAGCAATCAGCTGGCAGTTTGTAGTTGTATGTACCTAGGTACATATGTAGGTACCTATGTACCGATCCTGCCAAAGTTCACGGCTGTCCAGTACCTTAGGTACATGATACCTTACATGCAAGGCTGATAGTACGAAGTACATGTATACATGTATGCATGTACCTAATGGTACCCACGTACATACTTCGTACAACCTGCACCTGCCTTTGAGGCGGGAGCTTTGAAACCTACCTCTGCGCGCAAAGCTGTCGATGATCTTTCACCTTTCAACAAACAACTCCCGTACTCGACTCGGCGAGTATTGTGTTGTAGTTACTGCTAGGAATCCCTTCTTTTCGCATTTTCCCACATGGTTCTCTACCAATCCTCTTTTTTGATATTGTATGCGAGTTGAGTCGCGAATCGCAGGCTCCGAGCTGTAATCTCGCGATCACCTTGTAATTGCCACTTCTCTCTGCTGCCTCCAAGATCTCTAACCACATTCAAGGTCTCTAACCACATTCAAGGTCTCTCCCACATCCAAGATCTCTCCCGCATCCAAGATCTCTACCACACACCTTTTTCTCGACACCCACATTTGCCTCTCGAGTTAACCTCCCGATTCCGCAACCCGCGCAAAAAGCTACGTCGAGAAACGGCGCCTACCGATGAATACGATTACTTCATAGCAATAGCGGCTTCGCAGATAGCCCAAAATGCCCGGTATCGTTGAGTCGGAAGCTGCTGCGGCAGGTGATACTTCTCCCGCTCCCATCGAGCTTCCTGTCGATGACACCCCTCCACGTCCTTATGTCGTCTTCAATCAGAATGTCAACATCGAAATTGATTTCGCCCACAAGCGCGTATACGGCCGATCCGACATACTCATCGTCCCGACTGTTGATGTCTCCGAGGTGTTCATCGATGCCCGTCAGTGCGAAATCGATGTTTCTCAGATCACGGTTAGCAACTGTGAGGTTGAGGCTTCCTACCAGGATCCTTGTGAACTGGTACAAACGCCTGAGCACTTCCGATGGTCTGCGCCGCAGTGGGCGATTAGAAAACGCCGCATGCAGCCGCTACTTCACCATAAACGGAAGGAAGTGTCAGCGCTGGACCATGACTTGAAGTGTTGCACACCTCTCAATGGCTCTATCAAGGTCAAGCTTCCGAGTGTAGATGAGGTGCTACGAAAGAACCAGAACTCCCAAAAGTCCGACCAGCAAGACATCCTCTTGAATCCCGACGGCACCGTAGGGGGGTACAGGATTCGCATTCCCTTCAAGCTGAGAAACACTTATGATGGCCTCCAATTCGTCGGTGTAAGTCAGACCGACAATCGATACCCACATGTCTACACGCGCCACTCTGTCGCGCCCGGTACCGCGTCCGCCATTTTCCCATGTATCGACGACCCTGGTTCCCGGAACTCCTGGAAGATTTCTGTCACCTGCCCTCGGACGCTTGGCGATGCATTCCGCAAGCCACTTTCAACGCAGCAACAACCCAAGGGAGTCAACTTTACTAGTGGAAGCCGCAAGAGAAATCATGGGGAGGAGGAACCAAAGAGAGTCGACATCCCGCTCTCGGAGGAAGACAAGATGCTCGATATGACCGTCGTCTGCTCGGGGTACTTGATCAGCGAAGTGATCCATAAAGATGACGAGACCAAGAAGACCATGACATTCGAAGTCGACCGGAACAAGGCAGCAAAACATATCGGTTTTGCCGTCGGTCCTTTCGAACACGTCGACTTGTGGTCGGAATTCCGTAGTGAAGAAGATGACACGAAGCTTGGTGCCAACGCGGTCAAAGTGCACGGATATTGCCTCCCAGGTCGTGCCGAAGAAGTTAGAAACACCTGTTCTACGCTCGTCACAGCCATAGACTACTTTGTACTTACGTTCGGCCGGTATCCGTTCGAGAGCTACAAGGTCTGCTTCATCGATGACATGGTTGAGGATAGTATACCCCTATGTGCCTTCTCTCTTTGCAGCACTAGGCTGCTCTATCCCGCAGACATCATCGACACCGAAGTAGAAACCACCAGGGCTCTGGTGTACTCGCTGGCAAGCCAGTGGTTTGGAGTCAACATTGTCCCAAACACAAAGGGGGATATCTGGCTCGTCGCCGGAATCGCTTGGTTCCTAACCGATCACTTCATGAAGACACTGTGCGGCAACAACGAATTTAGATTTCGGATGAAAACAATGGCAGACCGCCTTGTCGAGGTTGACATCAAGCGACCATCTCTCCAGGAGATCGGTGAGCACCTTTATCTAGGCAGTTTCGAAGTGGATTTCCTGGATCTCAAGGCGCCGTTAGTGCTGTTCATCCTAGATCGACGCCTATCCAAGTCGTCTAGCTCCACGGGAATTTCCAAGATCATATCTCGAATGGTCAGCAAAGCTAATACGTCTGGTCAAGCCTCCGACGAGGTTTTGGGATCGGACGCCTTTCGCAGGGCTTGCGAGAAGGCCGGAAATTCGAGGCTAGAGAATTTCTGGAACCAATGGGTTTTTGGGACGGGCTGCCCGAGATTTGACGTCTACCAACGCTTTAACAAGAAAAGGCTTTGTGTTGAGATGACAATCCGACAGATCCAGGACATCGCTTTTATGAAAGCCAAGACGCTCGACAAGAATGATTTCTGGAGAAATGTTGTAGAAGGGAGCCATTCTGTCAGCATTGGCGACGTACAACAGTCTTTTACCGGACCCATGACCATCCGAATTCACGAAGCAGATGGCACGCCTTACGAACACATTGTCGAGATTCGAGAAGATGCTGCTAGATCCGTTAAATTCGAAATACCGTACAATACGAAGTACAAACGCCTTAAGAGAAATCGCCGACAACGGGAAAGGGCATTGTTGGCCAGCAGCAATGCAAAGGGGAACGACGAAAATCATAGGGAACTCTACTACTTGGGAGACGTCATGCAACACCCAGAGGAGATGGAAGAATGGGATTTCCGTGACTGGGATGAGGAGACCGAAGCTAAGATGGATCAGGAATCGTACGAATGGATCCGCATGGATGCCGACTTCGAGTGGATATGCGAAATGCAAACGAATCTTCCAGCCTACATGTACGCCTCGCAGCTGCAGCAGGACAGAGATGTTGTTGCGCAGCAAGATTCGATGCTTTTCCTCCACCGGAGCTTCTCTAAGACTGGCCCTCATCCTCTCGTTTCTACCATACTGTCTCGTACCTTATTGGATCAACGATACTACTACGGAATACGGATGATGGCCGCCGACGAGCTTCCTCGCCACGCAGTCAGCGACCCCGTGAACTGGATTGGGCTTCGACACCTCTTGAAGATCTTCCAACACTTCTTTTGCCATCCGGGAACATACACACCCCTGCCTAATGACTTCTCGGACAAGCGCCAGTACTTCGTTCAACGCGCGATCCCAGAGGCTGTCGCCCGCATTCGTGGTGAGGATGGCAAATGTCCTAAAGAGGGTCGAAGATTCATCCTCGAGCAACTCCAAGCAAACGACAACACGGACAATATCTACTCGAATCAACAGTACGTCTGCAGATTAATCAAGGCCCTGGCTATTTGCCAAATTCCCGACGAGAAGAAGAGTAAACAGCAAAAGTCCATATCCTTCTCATTCGATGACGCCGATGAGGATGAAGTGATGGCCGAACCCATTGATACAGAACCAGAAGAGTTCCGGGCCCTGGCACTTGAGGAGATTGAGCGCTACCGTAGAATGGACGAGTACTCTCCCTCATACCAGAATTGCTTCACTAGGGCTGCTCTTGACGCCTACTGCCGTCTGATGAAGGCCAAGATTATTCCCTCTAAGCCGATCATGTTCGTCCAATACCTACAGGACAGGACCTACGACCTAGTCCGCATACAAGCCTGCGAATCGTTAATCGAACTAGGGATGTTGGCAAACGCGCCGTTCGTGCGATTTATCCTAACCGTAATCGGTACGGATCCGTCTCCATTTGTTCGAGATCGACTCTTCAAAATACTCTGCCGTGGCTTTGCTAGTACCGCTATTGGAGAGTATGAGCAAATAGATAAGCAGACGCCAAACCAGCCGGCTGACGATGGGCTCATTGTCGAGGAAAACAACGAGATAATTGAAGCAAGAAAGAAGGCGAGGGCCCGCGAGGAAGACCTCTCAGTAGCCCTGGCGGCGCTGAAGGAGCAAACTACCGACAACAAAACTCTGAAGGATTCCATCTGGAATGCGATGAATTCACCGGTTCTAACTGTAGCGGAGAAAATCAACATCCTCGAACTTTGCTCGATACTAATCGAGGAGGAGCAATCCCTGCTAATGAACTTCAAGTATCCTACGTATTGGACGGTTGAGCGTGGCGAGAGGACCAAGTCAAGGTGCATTGTGACCTTCAAGCGGCATTTTAGAACAAAGCCGCGCAAAGTTTACGCTGTACAGCCGCCGCCGCCACCCAAGCCGGAACCCAAGCGAACCATTACTCTGAACCTGAATCGGAATCTAAGCACCAGTGCGAAGGCCGCTACGTCCTCAGCGACTCAGCCTGCTCCCTCTCCAGTGGTTGCTCCCATTCCCAAAGTCTCAGAGACCGTTACTACACCGAAGCCAGCCGTTCCGTCTGTGAAACAAACATCTAGACCCAAAGAAAAAGCGGCTGTCTCCTCTTTGAAGCAGCCTGCTCCTCGAGAGCCGAAAGAAAAAGCCGCTCCAAAACAGGCGAAGCAATCGGTCATCGCTTCCTCATCTCGAGGGGCTACTCCATCAGCTTCTCAGGAGAGGCCAAAGATAGGCGAGTCTCATAAAGACAGTATCTCTGTCCAGGCCCCCGTACGACCTACTATTGAACTGCCGCAATCGGAGCCGAAAACAGTGGTTGCCAAGGTCAATGGAAAAGGTAACCTAGCACCTCCCAAACCCAAGAAGTCGCTAAAACGAGCGAGCACCGAAAGCGAAAGCCCTCGGCCGTCCAAGATGGTTAAGCTCAACACCTCCAGAATTCCTAGGAGTCGGCTGGTGAGAGTTGGAAAGCTAAGACCTAAGTTGATGGTCACAGTGAAGTTTAGAGCCTGGAAGAGGCTGCGTCAGCAACAGAACAAACCCCAGGCGGGCTCGATTCGAGCCACGCCCAAACATCGTAAACACGAGAAGAAGTCTAGCACCCGCAGCCCGCGCCCGTCTGTAGCTCCGGCCTCGCCTGCGCCCAAGATGGTCGAATCCGCTCCAATCACATCGTCTCCTACGGTATTGACCGCCTCCCAGACTCTGACCGCTACCCCCAACTCTTCTTCCTCCAATCTTCTATCTCAATCATCACAGCCAAGCGGGGGTAGTGGAAAGCCGCGCAAGCCCCTCCCGGACATGCGAAAGCCCCTCCCGTCCGCGGCGCCGAGTAACAACAATCCCACGCCGTCTAAGCCGCACGTATCCGCCTCGTCGCCTCCGGCGCCCAAGGGGCTGCCCAAGCTGAAGATCAAGCTGAAGCCACCAACTACAGGGTCTTGAGGTTAGGATATGAGGACTAGGCAAAAAAGGGTTACGGGTGTGGTGCATATTAGCTTTGCTTTGCCCTCTACCTTTACCTTGCCTGTTGTCGTCTTGTGTATATGAATCGAGTTCTGCGCGATGGGGGTTACCGCGCGTTGATTTTTCTTTTCTTTTTTCTTTTTCCCGTACCTACTTTTGCATGGCATTGGCGTTGGGTTATGAGTATAATGACCCAGGGAGACAGAATGCGTTTTAACTTCCGTATCCCTCCTTAACTAGTGAGGAGAGCGGAACGGGAATTTTTGTTATTGTGAACGTGGATCCGGGCGAGTATGAGAATCGGAAGGGGGTTGTCCTCGGCTCGACTGGAGCAGCTGAGGGAGTGGCAAGGAAGCAAGCAGATGGAATTAAGGAATCAAGAGTAACTCATCGAAAATTGGGCTCTTTGCGTATAGTACTACTCAAGCCGAATGAATGGCGTTGCATTAGTAACCATATATTCGGAGCTACTCGTGATGCTCATGATATGAAGTGTTGTCAAGTGCTGTATTTTGTGGCTCATCTCTATAGTATGAGATGAAATACATCCCTGATACACATGTCTAACACCAGATTGTCCTTACCCAGTCGCTATGCCACAGATGATGTGAACAGAGTTCCAAGCTACATGAGAACAGGCGTAGCACAATGGCTCTCGTGAGATGTCTATCCCACATGATCTTTATCAAGATCTCCATCCCAATTCCCTACTCAAGCCTGAGAAATTTGTCAATCCAAACCCCAAGTATGAACCGCGTCTGTGAGACAATACTGCGGAAACTAGTCAGTAACCATTGCTCCAGGCAAGTAATTGGGAAACCCCAGCTCCCGACACGTCCTAAAGGAATAGGAAAAGGGGCATAGAATCACTTACGCTCTGACCTCACTTGCCCGAACACGTCTCCCAACGAGACACCCGTCCACTTCCCCCGGCCTAAAGGCCAGCCCATAGCCACAAGAAGCACCCCGACGTACCACTACCAAACACCGACAAAGCATGCAACAGCATCCTTTTTAACCCTCTCTCTGCACCTGTCATTTCCCAGTCTCCACTGTCCCCCCCAGAAGAGCAAGCTCGCTCCCGTTCCCTGTTACATTAAAATCACCTGTGCCACGCAATATGCAGTTATCGGGAAAGACAACGCTTGACTGACAGACACGAAGGTGGAAGTCCGCCTGCGCAACAGCTCGCCGCGGAAGAGCCATTGGCAGCCTCGTTTCGATCGAGACGCTGGGGTTCCGGGCGCGTGTGCGTTGGTGCGGGCGTTGGAACAGGGAGGGGAAACTTCTCGTCTAGGTTTTGGCTTCGCTGGACTTTGATTAGGTGGGTGAGTAGGAGCTTGGGGAATGCTGTAGCAGCTCCGATGATGTCGGATCGAGTACACCTGAGTACTTGTGGTGAAGTGGGAAGCTAGTTCTAGAGGGAGTGAAATGTGTGGCTCGAGGAAGGGGATGTAAGACTTGAGAGGTGTTGTGAGGGGGATTGTGCTTAGTGTATTTATGTTTTGCTGCGAATTGAAGTTCGGTTACTGAGGCAGAAGACCTTCGGGATTGAACTTACTATCCCATCTACTCGGCACGGCCAGTATACTAGGTGTCTCTTCCGTTCTTGTCCCCGCTTTCTTTCCCATGTCACCTAACTACCTTGGTAGGCAAGTAGTGAGACACTCGTTCTAAGGTCAACATATAAAAAGGACACGAGCTCGAAAAAGAGCCCGGTCCTACCGCCTCCTCGTTCCCATACCCGTTCCTGCTCCGGCCCCTGTAGTCGGCCCCGCAATACCAATTCGCTCCTCCCTGCTCCTCGTCATCATGCGCGCCGGCGGCGGCGCCGCAGACGGCTCTGTGCTTCCCTGTCTACTCGCAGCTGCTCTTCTCGTAGTCCCCGCCCCGGTTGCCCTTGCTCCTGCTGTGGTGCCTCCTGGTGGTTGTTGTGTGGCGCCGGTGATGCGTTGCATCCTTGTCGGAGGAGCTGCGGCAGTAGAGCCAAACGCTGCTGTAGGCTGTTGATTCCTGCTTGCTCGCAGTTGTTGTACATATGCAGCGCGTTCCTGGCCGGGAGACCGCGAGCGCGAGTGTAGCTGCTCTCGGGCGGCGCGGCGCGGTGCTGTGATGAAGGGGTCGCTTGTGTCTGCCTCCTCTTCCTCTTCCTCATCCGCGTCTGCGTCTGCGTCTTGCATATCTTCGTCGTCTTCCGCTGGTTGTGGTGATGGTGTCAATGACGAGGAGGTGTCCATTGCTGTCGGCTGTGGTGGATGTGATGGGGCGCACGAGTGTGTCTGGGTTTGTGATTGAGATTGCGCGCCGGAGCGTCGGTCCTCGTACGCAGCTACATCTTCGGCAGTCAAGGTGAGAGTTGTTGGTGGCCTGCGAAGCATTTCTTTTATTGCTTCAGGTCCTTTTAGTGTTCGTAATGAGTTTGTCTGTTTTCGTATGCTTGGTTGTGAATATAGAGGGATTGAAGGGGCGCAGCTCAATTGAAATACGAAGGGACGACAAATGTGCAGTCCATTCGTGAATTGAAAAATAAAAAGTGACTGAGTAAGAATATTGACTGAGTCTGTAGTTGAGATGTTGGAAGAATGTATGTTGATGCTATTTATATTAGACCAAATTGTGTTTAGTTTTTTAGGAACGGTAAACACGAACTTAGGTGGCAGGGTGGTTGCGGGGTTCGGATCTGCCTAGGTACATAGCGAAGTTAGTATATGTGGGCTTGGTTCAGCCCTATGAGTGGGGTTACCTGGGTGCCACCCGACAAGCGCGTCAAGGCGCGTCGGCTGGTACGTACCTAGGTAGAAGTTCGGGTTACCAAACAAGCATATCAAGACGTGTTTTGTATCAATCGATGGTGATGCGAGACGAATGAGTGATTAGCAAGAAACCAAATGAAGATACAACCACAGATTGATTGAAAGTGATTGTTGAAGTCTCGATTGTGAGGGTGATGGATGAGATTGTGGAGGTTGGAGTTGGACAGGGATGGAATTCCAACGAGATTACGGATATCGCCGCCAAAAGTCTGTTCCATAGGTGTACTTGTGACACCTGTCGGCGGGGCCCTTGACAACTGTTTCGCCGGCTGTCGGATTTCGGTTATTAAAGCTGTCTTTTGTTAATATCACCATTGCGATCTAACTAGTGCTAATTATATAATATAATACGATGCTAATGTAATACCTGCTTACAACACCACTTAAATTCGATGGGACTCCGATTTCTTAGCGTCATTACCGAGGAGCATGGATTATTTTGGAAAGTCTATTGTATATCAAGTTATGAGATCTATAATATGGAAACCGCCCACTATACGAAATCTATGACAAAGTCATCCGAGAAGTCTAACACTAGAACCGAAATATGTCATATAAGTTCGAGTCTGTGTGCTTTATTTCAGCCAATGTCTTCCTCGGGAGGGCTGATATGAGGAGCAATGAGACGCTTCGGTGGCCATCCAGCTGCCTCGAAGTCGCATTCTAGTTGATAAGCACCCGAACCCAAGATGTTGTACTTGACTTCATCACTCTGGAGGACATCATTCGCAAGATCTGATGGTAGTATCACTTTAGCAGTCGAGTTTGGAGGAATGGTCAAGGACATGGAAAACTTCCGGTCCGCCAGCTTCCAACTACAGCTAATCAGACCGTATGGCCCGTTGAACGACACATCCGCGTGTGTGATATTACCACCAGGAACGGGACGAACGAGAATTTGTTTCCATCCGGGCTCATCCGGGCTAATGCCACCGACTGCCGCATGTAACCAGTCGGCAATCGATCCGAGCGCGTAGTGATTGAAGCTGGTCATTGTTCCTGGGTTTATGGAGCCGTCTGGGAGCATGCTATCCCACCTCTCCCAGATCGTCGTTGCTCCCATCGTCACCGGATATAACCAAGATGGGCATGTCTTCTCAAGCAGCATCCGGTATGCGAGCTGCGGCCGGCAAACCTTTGTGAGAGCGTGGGCGATGACGGGCGTTCCGGCAAACCCAGTGGCAATGGTGAACCTAGCCCGTTGAACCAACTTCGTAAGGTCGTGTGCCGCCAAGCTGAGTTCTCGGGCATTCCTGTACAATGAAAATTGTATGGCTAGGCCAATTCCGGTTTGCGAGTTCGACATCAGCTTACCAGCTGGCGTGATATACTTATGTTGAAATTTACACCGCAAGTCCTCCGCCTGCGAGCTGTACTTCTCGGAGAGGTCAGATTTACCCAAGACTCCGCAGACTTGGGCAAATACTTCGGTGGTGTACACGAGATACGCATCTGCAACGAGGATTATATCTGTCGTTCCGTTAGACGGATCGTTCGGGGGCGCCTTAGGGTCGAGCCAGTCCCCAAGCTGCCAATGATCTTCATCCCAAAGACCGTCTTTTCCTCGTTTGACGCCGTCTTCCAGCCATCGTTGCATGCCCACAAACTGACGCGAGAGGATTTTCTTATCATTCGAGAATCGGTAAAGAGTGTGCGGCGCCAAGACCACAGTATCGTCCCAAATAGCCTCAGGCATATGTGGCCAGTTTGACATTGGAATCTCGGGACACACAAACGGCGGGATACCACCTCGCCCCTCTTGTAGCTGCTCGGCTGCAAGATCCTGAAGCCAGTCCTTCAGCATTCCTACCGTGTCAAACATGAAGGTAGCCGTGGGACAAATAACAGTCAGGTCAGCCGTCCAGCCAAGACGCTCGTTCCTCTGGGGGCAGTCGGTTGGAATCGAGAGGAAGTTGCCCCGGATGCTCCAGATGACGTTATGATACAGTTGGTTTACCAATGCATTGGAGCAAGAGAAGTCACCTCGCCGCTTGAGGTCGGTGTGCATGACCTGGGCCACGAAGTTATCTTTGGAAAGCAAGGGGCTTTCTTCCGGCCAACCGTCTATCTGCACGTAACGGAAACCATGGAACGTGAACTTCGGGGCCCAGTCGCAAATCACTTCGCCAGCTGATATAATGGTATCTTTTGCTTTTGCGAGCCTCAACGGCCGTGTGCCTAGTTCGCCGTGCTCCATGACTTCGGCATGCATGAGAGTGAGGCAAGTTCCTTTTGGGACGTCGATTTTCCGCACTTGAACTTTGCCTACAAGATTCTGGCCGAAGTCGATGATGGTCTTCCCGCTTTTCGTCTTGAATATGTCAATAGCTTCGATTGTCTCAGTGACTCGAACGGGAGGCGCGTCAGGGGCGACCAGCTCTGTCGATGGCCACGGAACGGTAGTTACCGATATCCAATCTTTCGTACTTGAGGAAGTAGAAACGTTCCACTGTTTATCTTCAAATTGAGCATCGTAGGTCTCTCCATCGTATATCTCGCTGAGTTGAATGGGACTGCCAGTGCATTGCCAGGTTTCGTCTGATACGATGACTGAGGACAACGATGTATCATCGCTACAAACTTCAAGTTGCGCTAGCGTAGCTAGTCGATCACCGTACAAGAACCGAGTCCCTCCCCGGAACCCGAGTGTTCCAGCATACCAGCCTTCCGCAACCTCAATGGCGATAACGTTCTTCCCATTAGCATTCAGTAGAGTGGTTACGTCGTGGACGCGACAATTCAGCCTATGCTTGTAACTGGTCCATCCAGGGGCCATCTCCTCGTCGCTCGTAAGTTTGCCATTGATATAGGCTTGGCAGACTCCTATCGCCGTCAGGTATAGCCTCGCATGCCATTTCTTTCCTAGCGGAGGATCAAGTGTGAATTCCTTTCGGAAACGCAATGGTTGCAGCGGTCCGTTCGGGCCAATCCTGGTAGATGAGGTGATGAATGACGCTTTCCAGTCATCCCGGTTGAAAAACCCGGCTTCAACCACGCTTACCGGGGACCAGGCTGTTTCAGTTGCGGAGCCATCGGAGCCTTTGCCGTAACTACGGACTCGGACTCCGGCGCTTTCTCTCGATTCTATAGGCCGTGCCGGCCATAGAACGAGCACAGACTCGGCTGAATCAACCGAGAAGTGCTCAACTTTCTGGTCAGCCGACCAGGTGATTTCGATATCATATTTAGTCTGGGTCCACCCTGTTGGAGTATCAGGGGTGGCTTCGAACTGCCATGAGATTCGGGGTTCTGAGTAGCCGATACCAAAGCCACTGTGGTGATGCTCAAAGGTCGGGGTCGTTAGCCTAGGAGCGGACATGATGATTCAGTAACGCTTTGCCCAAGAACTATCATGTCAAATTACGAACTGCCGTCATGTAAGACTTCCGGGGTTCCATTCTGTAAATACATGATATCAGGGTTATCTCAAGCTTCTCCCCATTTAGCAACCCGAACGGTCCTGGAGACCTCGTCAGTCTCGGTCTGATGCTTCACCGAGGTTTGTGGAGGTTTGGGGTATGTTCCCCAGTTGCCAAGATGGTCTAGTGAATTCCTGGGGCAGGCATTGCGGAGATCGTGGAGTACCCACGCGTCCCATCACTGGCGCTAGTTTCTCTCCTCATGGACATCCCGACATCTTGGTGAGTAGTGTGATTAATAAGAGTTAGTAAGTTCACGGACTAGTGATGGTGAAGAGACTATTTCGGGTCAGAGGCTTCCGCAAGGGCATGTCGAAGACTAAGGAGTCGACATGGGTAGGCGACAGAAAAGTCAAGCTCCCCAGGGAATATGAGTAGTCGTCGCCTTCAATCGTTTACGGTGTAGGACTACCTACTTGTGTATTCTTGTCACCATGGCTCGTCTAATCATCATCGGCATCGCGTTGGTTGCCGCCTTAGGGGGCCTTATCTATGGTATCGACAGCGGTAAGGAGAACCATTGAGACCTCATATCAAGAGCAAGAGTAAAGGCTGATAAACGACAAAAGGTATTATCGGGACGACGTTAGGTCAGGATAGTTTCAAGCTGTATATGTTTGGGCCATCCAAGGCGAACTCAGCACTTTCAGGTAACTCACCTCTCCTAATTCCAGACTATGATCTAAATCTAATCGTCCAGGCGCAATTGTCTCTTGTTATAATGCAGGTCAAGCTCTCGGAAGCGCGAGTGCGGGTTATCTGGCCGACCGGCTCAGCCGAAAGTATACGATATTTATTGCTGCCGTATTCGGTGAGTGTCTCTCTTTCTCTCTTTGAAGGGTAGGTACAAAAACTAGAGCCAACAACTTACATGGTTTACAGCCGCCACAAGTGCTGCAATACAAGCTGGCGCCGTTAATATCGGCATGATGATTGCCGGGCGTGCCATTGCAGGTTTTGCTTGTGGACAAATCCTGAGTGTTGTACCGATCTATATCGCCGAGATCTCGCCTCCAAAACAGCGAGGGTTCGTCGTAGGCCTACAGGGAATGGCCATCGCTTGCGGGTTTGCGATAGCCAACTGGGTCGGCTATGGCGGATCGTATGCATCTGGGAACGCGCAATGGCGAATCACCCTCTCCATGCAGATCCCAGCTGCCGTGTGCTTGGCTGTTGGCATGATCTTCGTCCCCTTTTCTCCTCGATGGTGTAAGTTATCCCGCTGAACATTCTTAAGATGTATATGAATCAACTAACCAATTGCCTTTAGTGATCCAGAAAGACCGACATGAGGAAGCGAAGCGAGGTATGTATTCGTTGTAATGAATCCATACCACACAAGCCACTAATAGTATCTCTTTGAAGTCCTCCTAAGGCTCTACGGTGCGGAAAGTAACCACGACATCATCAACCAAGAGATGATCCAAATACGGGAACAAATCAACCTCGAGAAGATGCAGAACGACTCCTCATGGTTCTCAGCTGTCGCTCAACTTTTCTCTCGACAGTACGTACGTCGTACGATGACGGCTTCCTTCATCCTCGCGATGACACAGCTCAGTGGCTCTCAAATTATCCAGAACTTCCAAAACATCTTCTATGCCACCGCCGGTTTCAAAGGCCAGCAAGCCCTACTGATCTCGGGAATATATGGGATGATGGGGGTGATCGGCCAGATCATCTACCTGGTCTTCGTTGCCGACAAGTGGCCTCGGGCTAGAACGATGTGGACTGGTTCTCTGGTCCTCTGCGTAATGATTTCCATCTGCATGGCGCTCAGTGCAGTGTACGGCGAACAGAACACGGGCGATCTGTCTGGGTCTCGAGGCGCTATTGCTTTCATCTTCCTCTACTCCATGGCATATGCAGTCTTCTTCAATGCCATGGCTTGGGTTCTCAGCTCGGAGTTATTCCCGTTCTTCCTACGCTCAAAGGGAGTCGCCGTGGCTGTCTTCATCAAGGCCGTCGTTGCTATTGTGCTATCTCAGATTACACCTTTAGCTATCGCCGCCGTGAGCTGGAGGTACGTTAAGCAAATGTCCCAAGATATGAGATTAGGTGTGATAGTGCGCTAACAATACTCTCAAGATACTACTCCCTCTTCATCGCAACCAACTTCGCGGCTGCTGTCGTCTACTTTTTCTTCCTACCGGAAACCTCTGGCAAATCGTTAGAAGAAATTGCAGAACTCTTTGGCGATACTCTTGCTACGGGCCATATCGGAGAAATCGATGTCGATGCGAAGGGTGTCGAATTAGACGAACCTCTTGCAGAGACAAGAAGTAGGGTTTAAAGAGTGATATATTCTTTGATTGGTCTAGATGCTTCGAGAGTGAAGATGGAGTTACGTGTTGGGTGTTACATAGAGGACTTCTCAGCTATATTGTCCATTCTCCCATGCCATGTGCCACAAAATGAAGACCAAAAATAACGAACGAAATAGAAAAAGGGAATATACCTCATTATCTTTCATGGTTAAATTATAAGCAGGTATGTCAATGTTATATCGTAATAAGCAAACTAGTGCATATAAGCGAGGATCGATTAGACGGGATGCAATTAACCATAGCTCTTTAAGACCCACTAAAACTTCACATCCTTCAACTTTTCTTTCTTCAACTTGACAGAGTCAAACACCAGCGCGATGCCGAACTCCACAACAACACCACATTTTCTTGAAATGAATTCTGTTTGAGGTCGCTTGAGGTATATCGAATCTATAACATACCTACACGACCCGCGAACCTCTTACCATGAACGCGCACGCCCTCCTAACCGCCCAAGGATGGCGGGGCACTGGGCACACGCTGCACCCTACGAGCGACGGCACGGGATTGGCGCACCACCTGCTAATCAAGCGGCACGACGACGGGCGCGGGCTTGGCAGCAAGAAGGCGGACCACAAGGCCGAGGCGTGGTGGCTGAACGCCTTCGACCAGGCCCTCAAGGGCATTGACACCAAAAGCGGCACCATGAAGGGCACGCTCAAGGGCGGCGCTCTGGAAAAAATTACGGCGAGGGGCGCGGCTAGCAAGTACACCGGCACCAAGGGACTGTACTCGTCGTTCGTCAGAGGCGGCGTTATGGAGGGCACCATGGGCATAAACGGCGTCACAGGTCTACTGACGCCCCCCGATAGTGGCGTGGGGACGCCGGTAGCTAGTGCTGGGACAGAGCAGGAGCCGAGAAAGGAGACGAAGGAGGAGAGGAGGGTGAGGCGGGAGGCCAAGAGATTAAGAAAGGCGGAGAAGCAGGCGAGGAGAGATGCTGAAGAGCGCGCCGCGAAGAAGGTCGAGAAGAAGAAGGCTAAGAAGGCCGAGCGGGAACTGATCAAGGCCAGCGAGACCAAGGAGGAACGCCGCGCGAGGAGAGACGCGAGGCGCAAGCGGAAAGAGAAAAAGAGACGGTCTAAGGCGGCGTCGTCTGGTGGATGACCGAGCGTCGCTAGGGCAGTAAGGTCCTCTCAACCACTTCGCTGCGGACACATTCATCGAACGGAAATGCTCTCATCTCTACCTAGGTAGCTTTGGCTCAGATGCGGCGTATCGATTTGTCGCTACGACCGTGGATCTCCTTCGACGTCTACATGAGGTGGCCCGTCCCTTCCTAGGATACGGTTCACCATAAGTTCTAGCTCGTGCTCTTCCCGAGCGAGTCGCAATGCACGCCGATCCCGCCACTTCTTACGGCACTGGCGGAAAATGACAATGGAGCCGACGCTCAATGCAACGCCACTTAACAAGCCGGCGGCGACTGTGTAGAGAATACGGTCATTGTCGAGGTCTGACTCGGATTCTCTAGGATGCAGTCGTGCGTCTCCCATCGCGGTCTCGAGTGGCCTTTGGGTTAGACTATGTTTGAGCATGTCGTGTGCAGCGTACGTAGTCTGATAAAGCGAAGATAGCTTACGCAACTAGAGATGATTCTTAATTTTCTATGTCTCCTTGGGGATCTTTCCTGGCTTGTTGGACAACAGCCAAGGCCGCCTCTCCCAGAAGTCGTCCTTTATAATGTCTAGATGGTTGACTACTACCTTCGCTTTTGTGCGTCGCTTCCTGTCATTTTCGCTCTGCGTCTTGGATTGCTGTACGGGCTCCGCCAGATCATCAACCGCCGTTGCCACATCATGGCTACCTGGCTCGACGAGCTCGTACTAGTTATCGTCAGTATATGAACAAACTTAATGATGCTTGAGAGGAAAACACCCACATCTCGAAACACCACACTTCCTTTCTTGAACATCTCCGGCTCATTGTTGTAGTTGATCTTGAATTTCGAGAACAAGATTTCGTTCTTGTCTGCGGCAAGCGTGCCCTTCACACTAGTCAACTAAGTTTGTCTGTAAGCAGAGGACGACTTACTGAGAGGAATTTCTCGGCATCCTTCGCCTCCATCCCTCCTAGCTGGACAAGCGACCAGAACGTAGTGTTGTATAGATTATTGATGTGGCCTTATAATTCGTTAGCATCTTTGATTTGGCCCTGCACGAGGGGAAGGCTCACAGTCTACCTGGCGCCAACTCATATAATCACGTAGGTTCTGTACGCTAGGGTAGCAAACGGCTCGACCATCAAAGCTAGGAAGAGGCGGCGACAGCGGCGTATCTGGGAAGTAGGTTGACCATAGATGGATGTAGTATGCGGTAAATGTTGAAACTATCGTTGAGACGAGTTTGCTGCAGGTCTTGTATAAGACATATATTTAAATAGTGTAAACCGCTTCATGACTCACCTTGATCTTCTTTCGAATAGAGCGCAAGTCTTATGGAAAACGAAACTAAATAAAGTCAGTATAGGCGATCCTCCTTATTATGAGGCTTGAGGATATACCTATACTCATCACTCACTCCGTACGCGATGGTGATGTCAGGAATCTCAGTCGCTACAGCTCTGGCGGCAGCGTTCATCAAGTCAAGAGCTCTACGATCATTGGGCTTCTCAAAATTGTACTTGGCGCATAGTCTATCCAGTGGCAGAATGAATCAGCACATGACTAACAGGAAATGAAGATTCCAAGATATTACTTTGTGAATCCTCTGCCGTCTATCCTCACTACTATCCAAGTATTCGGCAGTAGGTTGTCGACTTGTTCGAATTGTTTGACATATTCAAACCTGAAGTCGAAAGGTTAGGTACATGATATCCCGAGACATGTCTAATGGGAATAGCTTGCCTTGAATTGGCCATTAGATCGATTTCTCGTGGATAGTGTAAATGATGTAATTTAATAGTTGTGTAGCCTAAGAATGGGTATAGCACTGAAAGACCACATGCATATAACTTTGATACTTCGATACCTTGATATAAGCTCGTGGTGCGGGACAGAGTACAACAGTTAAGCTCCAGGGCTACGTGCATGTATCCATTGCATAGGGGGTCTCTATAGTGGGGGATCTGCAGGGAGTCCTTGTTCGAATCCTTGTAAATTATCTCCATGAGCTGCGAGGCTACCATTTAACAATTACCATCCGCGAATTGAAGATCGATCGTCTCCAACGTATTGTGCAATTTAGCACGTTACAGTCTACCTCGATAATCCTTCCCGAGCTATAGACTATGAACGCGCCAACATGAATCTACTACTCTCCGACGACTACCTGCTGCAGGACTACCCCGAGAATATAACCAACACAATCCGCTCCGGTCATACAACATGTCTGCGCTTCAATCGCAAAGGCGACTACTTGGCCTCTGGTCGCGTCGATGGCACCGTGGTGGTTTGGGACCTCGAGACGATGGGTGTGGCCCGGAAGTTAAGAGGCCATAGAGCGGCTATAACTTCACTGAGCTGGTCTAGATGTGGACGTTACCTGCTTTCTGCCTGCCAGGGCTGGAGAGCTGTTCTGTGGGACCTGCAGGACGGCACGAGGTATCGAGAGGTTCGCTTTCGTGCGCCCATCTACACGGCTGATTTGCATCCCTGGAACCAGTAAGTATCGTCCAGCGGTTGTAATGCGACTATGACGAAGCTGACTAGACACCAATCCAGCAATAAATTCGTGGCCTCCATCTTCGATGAAGCCCCATCTCTCGTTGACATGAGCGGCCCTAGCGATGTCAAGCACACCCTTCCCTCCGCGCCGAAACGGACTAACACCGACGCCGACGCCGCGACCAAGGAGAAGCAAGCGAAGGAAGACGCAAAGCAGATGACCACCGCGACGGTGTGGACTGCTACAGGCGATCATATCCTCGCGGGTACGAACAAGGGTCGCTTTAACATCATCGACGCTAATACTCGCGAAATTATATGGTCAGAAAAGATATGCAGTTCTGTGGTCACTACATTACGGTTGACGGGGTCCGGGCGCGAACTGCTGGTTAATTCTCAGGATCGCATCATCAGGACCTTCCATCTGCCGAACCTCTCAGCCGAGGGCCTCGACCCCGACACGATACAGATGCCGCTCGAGCACAAGTTCCAAGACGTCGTCAATCGGCTTTCCTGGAACCATGTCACATTCAGCGCCACGGGAGAATACGTAGCAGCGTCTACATACAACAATCACGAACTGTATATATGGGAGCGAAATCACGGGAGTCTTGTTCGCATGCTGGAGGGGCCCAAGGAGGAGCAAGGGGTCATTGAGTGGCACCCGCACAGAGCCGTGCTAGCCGCCTGCGGGCTCGAGACCGGTCGCATCTACATCTGGTCTGTGACTACGCCACAACGATGGTCGGCATTAGCACCGGATTTCGTCGAAGTGGAGGAGAACGTAGAGTATATAGAGAGGGAGGACGAGTTTGACATTCACCCGCAGGAGGAGATTAACAAGCGCCGACTGGATAAGGAGGATGAGGATATCGACGTCTTGACCTTAGACCCGAGCAAAGGGTACGACGAGGAGATTGATGGCACAGGATTTCGGATGCCGGTCCTGTTTAACCTGGGGGAGAGCGACAGCGAGGAGGAGTTCGTTGCTGTATCGACAGGCACAGTGCGTCGCAGAAGTCTGGGCGAAGGCCACGAGGGAGAGGCGCCCGACGAAGAAAAGGTAGCGGGAGGTAAGAAGACGATCGCTGCAAAAGGCACAAGGGGTAGGAAGAGATAATAACATTGTTCTCTAATAAAGTACTACCTAATGCGAACGTACAAAGAATCCCAATAATAACAGCTATGGCGGTACTTTGTGCAGTAAATACATTGTATGTATGTGGGTGATAGGATCAAAGGTACATATCGGTACATATACGTAGGTAGAGATAAATGTCACATTGCGCCGAAAGATGTTGTGACGATTGGCTTAGAGGTGACGATGAAGCGTGCCCAGGTGGCAATTGCTTGACTCATCCGGTAAAGGCTGAGGCGGCACCTGCAGTTTTTGAAAGGCTATCAGAAGTTGAACATTGAAAGCTTCAAATGTTTTGTTAGGGGCGTTGTACTATATACATGAGCCTTGGTGCTAAGTTTGCTACGGAAAATTGTACCCAACACGATATTCTCTGTACATGCACGTCAGGTACGTAGCTACGTACCTAGGTACCCACCAGTAACCGCTAGCCTCGATCCAAAAACCTTAAGGTGCCTAAGAAATCAGCCGCATGGAGAAAATTAGTTCCGACAGACCATTGTTCCAAAACAGGTTTAGCTCATTTCCGTGGCGGGTTCTGCCTCACTCTAACTGGGTTCTCACAACTCCTACCAAAGAGCCTTCTCCCAACCCACAACAACAATCTCACGATTGACGAAACATCACGACGCGCTTCGGATACCGCATCAGCCTCTCTCCTGCGAGTGTTCGGAATTGTCTAACACGCCAATAAGGTGATTTTCGATTATCGCGATTCCTTCCTCGACGTGCGCGCGCCCTGAGAGCGGTTCTAATCATTGATCTCGGGCCTTTGGCCTGGTTGGCAACGGCCCTCCAAGGCCATCCTTCCAATCTGCATCGACTGCTCTTCCATCGTCCTTCGCGCTGCCGGTCGTATATAACTTGTTCCTGTCCTCGACCGACACCCCACCGCCTTCCCCGCTTTACGAGTCACGATTCGACGTAGCAGCATACAACCGGACCTTACCTTTCCCTCAACCTTTCTACCATCCACAACCGCTTCACCATCTTCAACATCTTCAACTCGCGCGTATCGACCGCACCAATATTTCATCGCGCAAACCATCATTACATTGCTACATTACGATTTATTCGACATAATCATCAACTCGTCAATCAATCAAGATGGCGAACCTTCACTTCGCGCACTCGGATGCGCCTCTCAAGACCATCGAAGAGATCCAATTCGGTGTTTTCTCCCCCGAAGAGGTCAAGAACATGAGCGTCGTGCATATTATCTATCCTGAGACTATGGATGACACCCGAACAGCCCCGCGAGAGCAGGGCCTGAACGATCCCCGCCTCGGCTCCGTTGACCGTCAGTTCAGGTGTGCTACGTGTCAGGAGAATATGTCCGAGTGCCCTGGTCATTTTGGCCATATCGAGCTCGCCAAGCCTGTCTTCCATCCAGGTTTTATCAAGAAAGTGAAGAAGATTCTTGAGATCGTCTGCCATAACTGTTCCAAGGTTCTGGAGGATCGAGTCAGTCTCTCTTCCTTCTTGATTAGCTAGGGTTATGTTGATGCTAACTGGCTTTTATAGAGTAATCCCGAGTTCCTCGCTGCGATTAATACCCGAGACCCAAAGGCTCGCTTTAGCCGCGTCTGGAACTGTTGCAAGACCAAGAGGCTTTGCAACAACGAGGTTCCAAAGGATGAGGACAAGGAGTACGAGCCAGGCAGCAAGCAGAAGGGACAGGGTCATGGTGGCTGTGGCAACTACCAACCTCAAGTTCGCCAAACTGCCCTCCAGCTCACGGCGGTCTACAAGCTGGAAGGTGAAGGCCCAAAATCTAGCGAGAAGAGGCGGATGAGCCCGGAGTATGTCCTCAACATTCTAAAGGCGATATCTAATGACGACCTCCGGGACATGGGTTTAAACACGGAATATTCCCGACCCGAGTGGATGATCCTCACCGTTCTCCCCGTCCCACCCCCTCCAGTCCGACCGAGTATTTCCATGGACGGCACAGGCCAAGGATTAAGAAACGAGGACGACTTGACGTACAAGCTAGGCGACATCATCCGCGCCAACAGCAACGTTCGTACGGCTATGGCAGACGGCTCGCCCGGTCATCTCGCTGAAGACTTTGAGCAGCTTCTGCAATATCATGTGGCCACCTTGATGGACAACGACATCGCCGGTCAACCCCAGGCACTTCAGAAATCCGGTCGCCCGGTCAAATCCATCCGAGCACGTCTAAAGGGAAAGGAAGGTCGGCTGCGTGGTAACTTGATGGGCAAGCGTGTTGACTTCTCCGCTCGTACCGTCATCACTGGTGATGCCAATATTTCGCTTGACGAGGTCGGTGTCCCCAAGAGCATTGCGAAGACTCTTACGTACCCCGAGACGGTCACCCCGTACAACATATCTCGCCTTCACAAGCTTGTTCAAAATGGACCTAACGAGCATCCCGGCGCCAAGTATGTTGTGCGAACAGATGGGTCGAGAATCGATCTCCGACATCACAAACGTGCCGGCCAAATCAATCTCGAGTATGGTTGGAAGGTTGAGCGACATCTTCAGGATGGTGATTACATCATCTTCAATCGTCAGCCATCGCTCCACAAGGAGTCTATGATGGGCCACAGGGTCAAAGTCATGCCCTTTTCTACCTTCCGACTGAACCTATCCGTCACATCGCCCTATAACGCGGATTTTGATGGTGACGAAATGAATCTTCACGTGCCACAGACGGAAGAGACGCGGGCGGAAATCCGCGAGCTCTGCATGGTGCCTCTCAACATCGTCTCGCCTCAACGAAATGGACCGTTAATGGGTATCGTCCAAGATACTCTGGCTGGTGTGTACAAGATGTGCCGCCGTGACGTGTTCTTGACCAAAGAACAGGTTTACAACGCCATGCTATGGGTCCCTGACTGGGATGGTGTGATTCCCCAGCCTGCAATCCTGCGACCGAGACCTCGCTGGACGGGAAAGCAGATTGTCAGCATGATCATTCCCAAGGAGATTAGTCTCTATACCAAGCCTGCGAGTGGGCCATGGTTGCCGTTGGTGGATGATGGCCTGCTTGTTCAATCCGGGCATTTGCTTTTCGGTCTTCTTACAAAGAAGAACATCGGTGCTGCTAGCGGTGGTATTGTTCACCTTTGCTACAATGAGCTTGGTCCTGAGGGCGCGATGGCTTTTCTTAATGGGTGCCAACGCGTCATCAACTACTGGCTCTTCCATAACGGCCACAGCATTGGTATCGGTGACACTATCCCGGACAAGGCAACTATCGAGAAAGTTCAAGTTCACATTGACGAGCAGAAGGCTGAGGTGGCCAGCTTAACGGCCCAAGCGACCGCCAACGAACTTGAAGCTCTCCCAGGTATGAACGTTCGTGAGACGTTCGAGAGCAAGGTCTCCAAGGCTCTTAACTCGGCTCGAGACAAGGCAGGTACTACCACTGAGAACAGTCTTAAGGACCTCAACAATGCCGTAGTCATGGCTCGTTCTGGTTCCAAGGGCTCTTCTATCAACATCTCTCAGATGACTGCCCTCGTCGGCCAGCAAATTGTTGAGGGCAAGCGTATCCCTTTCGGCTTCAAATATCGAACCCTGCCTCACTTCACCAAGGATGACTACTCGCCTGAGGCCCGTGGTTTTGTCGAAAACTCCTATTTGCGTGGCTTGACTCCTTCGGAGTTTTTCTTCCACGCCATGGCCGGTCGTGAAGGTCTCATTGATACCGCAGTCAAGACGGCCGAGACCGGCTACATTCAACGTCGTCTAGTCAAGGCCCTTGAAGATGTCAGTGCTCGGTACGACGGCACAGTTCGGAATTCCCTCGGTGATATTATCCAATTTCTCTATGGTGAGGATGGCAAGGATGCCATGTTCATTGAGAAACAGCCTATGGACCACTGGGTCATCAGAAACGCTGATTTCGAGGACCGATTCCGTGTTGATGTAATGGAAGGTGTCCGCCCCGCCGTGCTTGATGCGCTTGAATACGGCCAGGACCTCGTCGGCGATGCACAGGTCCAGGAGCTGCTCGATGTGGAGTACGAGGCTATTTGGAAGGACCGTGAGTTCCTCCGTGAGATGAAAATGGGTACTGAAAAACTCGATGACATGTTCCAACTTCCTCTCAACGTTGGACGACTCATCGAGTCGTCCAAGAAGCTACTCAAGGTCGATGATGCGAAGCGAAGCAATCTCACCCCACAAGATGTCATTCCTGTAGTCAAGGACATGCTTGAGAGAATGGTTGTGGTCCGTGGCACTGACGACGTCTCGAGAGAAGCTGACGATAACGCGAGTAAGCTTTTCAAAGCTCTACTCCGTTCTCGGTTGGCGTTTAAGCGTCTTGCGGTCTACCACCGCCTAGACAAGTTGGCTTTCCGACATATCATCGGTGAGCTTGAGAATCGATGTTCTAGATCAATGGTGAGCCCTGGCGAGATGGTTGGTGTGTTGGCTGCGCAGTCAATTGGTGAGCCTGCGACGCAGATGACGCTCAACACCTTTCATTTCACGGGTATCTCTTCCAAGAACATTACTCTCGGTGTCCCTCGTCTCAAGGAGATTCTTAACGTTGCCAGCAACATCAAGACGCCTTCGATGATGGTGTACTTGGACGGTTCCACCTCACAGGAACACGCCAAGCAACTTCGAAGTGCGGTCGAGCACACTAATCTGCGCTCTGTTACGGCAGTGACTGAAGTTTACTATGATCCAATCATCGAGGACACGACTATCCCAGAAGATGATGATTTCGTCTCATCGTTCTTCCTGCTGCCCGATGACAGCCTGCCCAATCCAGACAGACAATCGCGATGGCTACTCCGCTTTGTACTAGACCGCCAGAAGATGCTGGACAAGGGTCTCGCTGTAGAGGATGTAGCTGTCCGCCTACGAGAAGAATACCCGAATGATCTAGCAGTTATTTGCAGCGACAATAATGCGGATCAGCAGGTTATTCGTATCCGCCCAATGCCGGAAGACAAAGACGATACCAACAAGGCTATCGAAGATGATGTCATGCTCAAACGTCTAGCCGACCATCTTCTCGAGCACCTCACCCTTCGAGGAGTCAAGGGAATTGAACGAGCTTTCCTAAATAAGGGAACCAAGATCGCGGAGGACAGGAACGGCGCCTTGATCCAGTCCAAGGACAGCCCGATTTGTGAAGAATGGTACCTCGACACTCAAGGCACGGCTCTACGAGAAGTCCTCTCGGTGCCTGGAGTAGACGCCATGCGCACCATCACGAATGATCTATGGCAGACCGTTGACGTCTTCGGTATTGAAGCTGCACGACTTGCGCTTCTCAACGAATTGAGGAGAGTGCTAGCATTCGATGGTTCATACGTCAACGAGCGTCATCTTGCTCTCCTAGTTGATGTCATGACGTACAGAGGCAGCATCGCTGCGGTTACTCGACATGGTATCAACCGAGCTGACACGGGTGCGTTGATGAGATGTTCCTTCGAGGAAACCGTCGAAATCCTACTGGAGGCCGCTGCTATCGGCGAAATTGACGACTGCAGGGGTATATCGCAGAATGTCATGCTGGGTCAACTTGCACCTATGGGCACCGGCCACCTCCATGTCTTCCTGGATCCGAAGATGCTCGAAACCGTCATCTCAGACAATTCCAGGATGGGTCTTATGCCGGGCATGACGGTTAAGGGTGCCCCAATGGAGGGTGCAGCAACCCCGTACGATACCGGCTCGCCGCTGGCAGATTCTGGCTATGGGATGTCCCTTGCATCACCATCAATGGGAATGGGCAATTTCTCTCCGATTGTTGGAGCTGGCTCCGACTCCCCTTCGGGCTTTGGAACGGAGTACGGCGGAGGCTTCGCCAGTCCCTACGGAGGGCGGAGCCCTGGTGCGACGAGTCCGTTCTCTGGTACTTCTCCTGCTTCACCTTTTAGCTTTGGTGGAAGTTACTCGCCTACGTCGCCTGGTGGCAGCTACTCTCCTACGTCTCCTATGATAGGAGGTCGCTACGACAGTTCGCCACGATTCAGCCCATCTTCACCATCCTTCTCACCCAGTTCGCCTCAATTCCGAGGCACAAGCCCGTCAAGCCCGCAATATAGCCCTACATCCCCCAGCTATTCGCCGACTTCTCCAACTTCTCCAAGGCATTACTCTCCGACCTCACCTGTGCATAACTCTCCCACGTCGCCCAACTACTCTCCGACGAGTCCCAACTATAGCCCAACATCTCCTAACCTTGCGGGCGGCACGTCACCTTCGTATTCGCCTGTTTCGCCCAACTATTCGCCTACTTCTCCCTTGGCGTATTCTCCGACGAGTCCGGGTTACAGAGCTTCGGGAGCGCAGCAGTCTCCAACGAGTCCTCACTACTCGCCTACGGTTCGTCTAAAGTCCTAGCACTATGTCGTTGATTTCATGCTAACTATTACATAGTCTCCTGAATATTCTCCCAAGACTCCGGGTCCTGGTGGCAACACTAGCCCCAAGTAGTACGTTCTACCACCTGTATCATGAGTCCTTTGACGGTTACTAACCGAGTTCAACAGCTCTCCAACGTCTCCGAGGAACGATTAAAAGTTCACTCTTGCATAATATACACCCACGGCGTTTTGCGGTTCAGTTCACTATTCGCATACTGGGAGGGCTTCTCGTTTCCCTCCATGTTTATTTCTAATCGCCCTTTTCCTAGTAGTTTTGTTTCTCTACTACTAGAAACCCTAATGCATGCATCATAGAGGAAAGAGACATTTTCCTTAAGGCATTGATTCGCATATCATCAGACTAGAGAGTCGCGACACAAAAAAAGTTTCAGGCAAAAGGGCGGTGTTTTTAAGGGTTTACTGTGTCCTTTTTTTCATTCCGCTTCTGGTTTACGCTGTACTGTACAGTAGCAAAGGAAGTAGGAGAGGGGGAGGGGAAGTGAGGGGAGGGAGTATGCGTTTGGCATCATTTTTTCCGTTGACGTTTTCTTGTTCCCGAAAACAAGCACGAGGTGGAAGAAGATAGTAAGGGCGGCAGATTGATCATATTCCCCGCCGTGGCCAGTTGCTGGGATGGTTGGATGGACCGAGGTTCGTTAGCTACACTACCCAAGTACCCAAGTCAGTCAGTCAGTCGTCTAGGGAGGCTATAGCTGAGACTGAAGTTGTGATGACGACGAGACGAGACGAGAGCTACGATGTGGCCCAGTGTAAAATGAGGTAGGCAAGCAGGCAGATACCTAGGCAGCAACACTCTAGAGTAAATGAGATGCAAACAAGGCCTTTTTTCAGTGAAGACAAGTTCACTCACTCTACTTTACGCGTAATCATGCAAGTGTATTTTCCTCGCCAACGCAACACAACGCGACGACAACCTTTGTAACTTTGATTAAGGGCTAATTAAGTCCATTTCTTTACACTCTCTCTCGGGGATAAGACGCAACTTGCAGCTTAAAAACGGTTGCCTGTTGGAAGTAAAAGCCTACTAGTAAGAAAGAAAAAATCTTCAGCGGGTCAGCATCTAGTATTTCCTAGGATGATGATGACGATGATGATGGTATGTATCAAGGGTATATCTCAGGGTATATACGAAGTCACGATCCTATCTACACGTTATATGCCCTGGTTACTTACTTACTACATATATAAAGGGACTAACAGCGTAGTATTCCGAGATCGTGACGTTGGCTCGAATTAAGGAATATGAAAGAAGAAAAGAATAAGACGAAAAGGGAGTTGGCAAGCGAGATTGGTTTCAAGTTTTCCTTTTCCAGCATTCTTGTATTACTAATGTGTTTATATTACTAATGTGCATATCTAAGATTCCTTCCTAACTGTAGTAGCTACATAATCCCAGTCCTGCTTTTATTTTATTCTTTCATTTTCTTGTTAGCAAGGATGAAAGATAACTGTCTCTGCCTCTGAGGTACAGCTCAGCTCCGATGGAGATTTGCGCCCGCGGGCCCGGAAAGGACAAAGAAACCCAGTAAAAGCAGACCATCCATGTATGTATGCATGTATGCATGTAAGCAGCAGGCCATGACCACGTTGATCGCGCATGCGACTGCGTGTTTCAGGACGTCGCTACCTGGTTGGGGGTCTATCTGGCTGGGTAAGGTACGCAAGTAGGTCCGGGTCTGATGTGGTGTGGTAGACAAGTAAAGTAGGGTGGCGGCCGGCGCGTAAATGCATCACAGACATGGAGGCCACATGCATGCCACGTGAGCATGGCATCCTCCGTTCCGTGGTACAAGCAGAAATGGCAATGCAATTCGTCACATGGCACTTCCCTGTAGGTCGGGGGCATAAGAAGATCCGATTGGGGTCCGGAAGTCATCTTACGGGGTGAGAGCATCAAACTCAGGTACACTGAAACAAGCCGAGTTGGCTCGAGAGCCGTAGGGCTGAAGAGCCGGGGGTGGTTTGGGGGTAGGATGTCTCACGAAGCGGTAGTTGTGGTGGGCTGTGCGCGCGGTGGCTTGGGGGCGAAGCTCAATGTGTGTCAACCCTCTAGATAATCACTACTCCCAGTACTTAGGGAAAGGTTAGTTTGGCTTCCAGCATAATTATAGAACCTGTATTTCGATTAGAAATGATCCGCGTGATCTAGACATGTGCCTAGATGAATGGGCAATAGGGATAGATTTCTTAGAGGTAGTTAAGATCTGTTAGTTGTCAAATACAACATGCCGTCTCGCTTCTTTACTTACTTGCATATTAGTTGCTATCGAGCTAGCCCGGTGATATAATTGTGGCAGTTAGATCCAGGGACATAGCCAGGGCTGAGGATGACGTGAAGATTCTGAATGACAAATTGTCGCCTCGTTTCATATCATTGATGGACGCCTGAGCTGTCTAGAATGTTGGTCCAAAAGAGGTACAGTTCTCTTCACCGCTTCGTTCCTGACATTAAGCTGATCGATTAAGGATTGCTAGGCTTTCGGGAGTCAAACGCTCGAGCAAAGCTGACCTGTGTAGTGTTCTTAGAAGATCTGTAAAAGGATTAGGTACCTCGCAGAAACAATGCTAGGGCCCAGGTGTGTCCATAGATTTGGCTGCGTTGAGAGCATACGTCAGCTAAGATGTCTCGTTGGTGATAGGGATATGGTGAGATGATAACGAGATGAGCCATTCCTTTCCGTGAATTCCTCCTTGTTCATGGAATTCGCCGGATGCTACGGCAACCACGGGCAAAGAGTCATGTAAATCAAATCGGCCAGGCCGGTACTATATGTCCGTCGAAACCCGATACTAGTATTGTCGCATATTCTCACTCTCACCTGCTTCCCATCATCCCGAGACTGGACTGCTTACCTGGTATAGACTTTGGGGCTTGCGTAGGACTATATCGTCATTAATAAGCATCAGCAACTGGTATCGTACTAGAGAACCGTCTACGTTATAGAGAAAGTCCGGGCTCCGTAAGCGAATTAACTCGAATTGACAACGTAGAGAATGAGACGCATATGCAACGGGTCGCTTCGCCTGGTATTGAGAAGTGTCATGATTTCGATGGTAGTTATTCAATTGTAAGTCCTTTAGACATACTGAGATAGTTAAATGAGTAGTAAAGTCGCGTGATATCTCGGACCATAGATTTGCTAGGAGCGCATTGACACTGTTAGTGTTACTATGTAAATGAGTAGTATCAATTACTCAACTTGCAAGAGGCAATGGCCGGCTTAGAAAAACTGAACAAGCCAAATCGGTATACATCGGCTCCTTACACGGAAGCCCCCGCCCGACTAGGTTGCGTTAATGCTGCTTACCAGGTAGTTAAGACGAATTCGAGTATTCAAGCAACTGTAGTCTCTTAGTCTAGCTTAGGCGGAGCAGTTAGCTTTAGAACTGTGAGGTGGTCAGCACTACTACTCTGACATTGCGGTTACATCAAGCTAGAAGCGTCAGAAAATACCGAATCGGAACAGTTACAAGTTGCAGTACCACTGTCACGCGAGAATAGGAACCGGATAGGCGTGGACCTTCATGAAGGACTTCCAAGTGCTAGCTTCTTACCCTGCTTACAGAGTAATCTCGCGTATTTCCGGCCACAACACGGCATTTATCGAGGGTATACAATGACGGTATGAAGATGGGTGGCCTGCAGAAGTAAACAAGGCTTAGCCTCAAGGATACATTCTTGAATGCCAGCAAATCGAAGTAGGCGACGGCGATGGCCAGTTTGATTGATGTTACTCGAAAATCGCGCTATTTTTTAGATTAGTTAGCGACAGGGAGTGCGCATCTCTTAGTGAGGCCCACGAAGATTGAGCAATTCCAAGCCAGAGATACGCTGTAAGGCGGTGTGTCCTACTTAGAAGCTCTCCATAGTCTAGGTACTACAAGAGCTTCCCCGAGTCGACTAGAGGGGTTCAAAGGGACGGGGAACGTTTTGACACCTTGACTTACATGCTCCACAGTCGAGTCCGACGAGAACACTAAAGCTCGCCAAGGGGATAGGTTCGTCGAACTTCTTGATATATGCGGTATACTGGTGAGACACGGTCTGCCACCAGACTTAAGGCGACGATGTAACCTCGGAAGTAAGCAAGGCATAAGAACGGGTGTCTAGCGAGTTCGTAAGACCGCAAGAAAGATCGAGCTATGTTCAACCTCGTCCGGATTTGCGTGCTGGCATGATGCTCATCTATAGTTGTGCTCCAGAGGTTGCGACAAGGCCAGGTTGCGCGCTAAAGTGTCATCGACGACCCAAATGTCCTACTCGGTGATAAAGTGTCGACGATGGTCCGGCATAAATGCCGGAATCCTCGGTGAGATGATGCCGCATACATTATAACCTGTTAGTTCGGAATCGTTGTGCCTTGTCGCACATCTGATATGCTGCTTCACAAGTACGATAAATCTAAGTTGGCATGGTGTTATTAGGGGGCAAGACGAGGTTGACAACCGTTGGTCTGTAGTCGATTCCACAAACCACAGCCGCTCAAGATAGGCCAATCAGGTCGGGGCTGGCGCTTCGCGCGATTGTAGAACTTCCTCATGCCTGTTTGACCCTGCGTACCGGTAGGAAGTTGTAGTTGCACGACCAAAGGCTTCCTCGGTAGCTAGAAAGCCTGTAGAGCTAAACTCACAAGCTTGGCTTTCGGCTGAGCGCCCTATAGTCTTAGTCTAAGGCTGACGAGGCGAGCTCGATGAGTTTAAGATTATAGGGGAAGCCTAATGTGACTTCGTGGCCCAGGTCGGCCAACCGGCGACCTGAATGGCTTATTCGGCCATGGTGTTCCCTCCCGTCGGATTAATGACTCGGGGGTCGTCTGAATGATTGACATTGTCGAAATAGTGGAATCTAGTTCCTGAGGCCAAGATAGTAGATGAAGTTGTCAGACTGGGGAGGCCTTTTGTTCTTCAAGTTGGCTCTACTGTTAATGCCCGTAGACATATTTCAACCGCTCTGAGTGATACCATTGGTAGCTGCTTCGCCTTAGCAGCTGCACGTTTAGATTTCCTTGGGATGCAAGGGTCATGCATGAGGCATGACAGATGCAGGGGTACCAGCAGCTTTTTTTGTTCATCGGGATAAACTACCAGGTTCAACGGGAAGGAATCCGCTTTGGCCGATCATGACGGCAGCGCCGTTAGCGGTAATAAAGAGGTAAACCCGCTTCTATCATGAAGAGTACCTAGGTACCTAGACTTATATGCTCCTATGTATAGTAAGGAGCGTCTTTAATTAGTCGTCAGGTAGACTGCGGTCCTTGAGTAACGTATTGCTGTTTGTCGAAGATGCTAATTCCAACCGTCCCCGAGGCCGATAGTCAAAGAGGGCACTCGTCTTGTGGGATACACAAGGCGGTCGTGTAAGCCATATGCCCACAGAGAAGTCGAGGAGATTGAACAACGGTTACTTGTCGGCTGTTGATTTGCTGGTCTGGCTGATAGTCGACTAGACCAAGCTAGGCAGATAGGTATCTGAGCGGTGGGGTGTTGGTTCGACGTCCTCACAGTGTTCGGTAAGCGCACTGCGCCAATTGGACTCATAAACGCAGCTTTCCATCATCATCCGAGTTTGGGGTTAAATACAATCGAGCAGGTAGCAAGAATGGGCCGCATGGGATAGCAAGGGGGGTTCATTCGGGTGGCACAATGCTGGGAGCAGGATTGGATAGTATAGGATAAGATAGGAGAGAAGAGGATAAGGGGTATAGGTAGGTTGCCTCGGGGGGGAAACTAAAAAGCTCGTAAAATGTCGTGTAATCCGATGTTGTATACTCAGGGAAGATGACGGATGTCGTATCTGCCGGGACCGGGCCGCCCCAACGGGCCAACGCACATTTGACGATGGCGAAGCTTAGGGCGAACGAAGGACCAGTATTAGTGTTAGTGTTGGTCTTAAGACTATAATAGTATTGGCGAATGAGCGATGTAGAGTCGCCCTGACAATGGAGATGCAATCAGGTGGCCGTCGGCCCGGAGTGGAGACGAGCGGGCGAAGCCATGCCAATAGGCGCGATGACAGGAGATGGCGGCCATGTTGGGTGGCTATTGGCTGACGAACCGCAGCGAACGGGGGTTCGTTCTAACGGCGTCTGACTAGGATAGATGAGACGACGGTTAATCTAGGTAAGGATGGAAGCTTTAGATAGATTGGTTATTTGGCCAGGCTGATGACAGCGTACCAGGCAACCAGGGGGCGATGATGCATGTCCATGTGTGGGGGAATGCAAGTCAAGAGAGATGTAAAAATCATGGGAGAAGTGAGATCTGATTGTCCCCTTAATTACATTTTCACCGCTCCCAAACCGCAAATGGGGCCAGATGGTTTTATAATTGCATATTGCGCTTATCGATCATCCGCTACAACGATATCTATCTGGGTTTGGCAGTCGGAGAAGGTGAAAGGTTACACCTTCTAGCGACCAATACATACATGTATGCAACACCCGAATTTGATGTATCCATGCTGCTTGAGTTTGAGATACCTTAGCCAGGGCACCCCAAGCATAATTTAAGACTCTAGGATCTTAATTTTCTGAAATGGTACTTATACTTACCTAATCCGAGTTAGGTAGTCTATCACTCCCAATAGGAAACGAGCAGCCGTCGATTAATTTATCCCCCTTCCCCCCCCCCCTCCCCCCTTTAATCCTCGAACCTCAGTAATCACATGATACAGGACAGATGCGAGTACTGCCTTATTATTATCTGCAATTCAGTTCGCGACAACCGTAGGATTCTTTCAATGCGGCGCATTTTCTTCACAACGTCAGCTTTGTCATTCTGCTCCCAGGCGCGCGTTCCGGGTTCGCCGCCAACAGCACCTGTTGGTGGACGATTCCGCACTTTACAACCTAACCGACATAACAAGGCTTCTCTTCTTGTTCTCTGGCTCTGGGTGCAATGGGGTGCAATGGGTACAATGACACGTCCCTCTGCCTTGCATTGATTACCTGTGCCTTCGGGTAGTTGCTTCTGACCGCGGATGTGCCCGCTATATTTCCTTTCCGTATGCCAGTTTGAGTCGTGTCACGTTTTACGGCCGCAACTTGACCGCATGCTGCTAGCCGCCTCTGCCATGCCATGCCATTCGACGCGAATTTCGGTGAACGCTTGCTGAGAGCGGTCGTGATGGGATGAAGAAAATGTGTAAATTCAAAAGAGATCAAGGGCTGTCTGAACATGATCCTACCGTGATGAATCCAACAACCTGCCTCCCCACCGCCTCGCGGTCCCCGAATAGAATTATCCCAGACAGAGGAAAAAAGGAGAACCGATGAAACAAATCTATCATTCCGAGAGCTTCGAGCGAGAGTGCTGACGCCAGGCCAGGTCTTTGGCAAAGTCAAGGAATAAACCAGGTAGAGAAATTGAGGTATCTATGCGATCGCTCGCCCCACGCTCTTCCGTCCCGCATCTTCACCCATCAGTCATTCGTATATTCTACCATGTTCGTAAGTGGCTGTGGCAGATATCCCTGCGCAGGTGGACAAGTCAGCAGAAGACGCATTGCTGGAAACGTGACCGAGCCTCTGCATTATCACGCTTACCTTTCGTTAAGCATGTAAATCACACGGACCGTCGTGGACATGTACATCTGGCTTGACCCCCCCGGAACATCCTCCGATCGTGTTTGGGCTTTCGGCGCAAGGAGCTTCTTGGTCCTCAGTGCAGCCGCACGAGTACTTGATGTGATAAACTTTGCACATGGTCAAGTCTTTTGGTTGCGTGGGATGGCGTAAGTGCGTTTTTATCGTTTCGTAGGATATTCGAACTGTCGAGCTCCGAGTTAGCAAAGTGTCCGTGATGGGAATTGGGGCTCATACTGATCTATACGGTATAGACAAGCAAATATGCTCGGCCTTCAGCGAGGATGTTTGTAAGATGGTCTTGATGGTCTCGAGTAAGCTATAGAGCTGGTACAGTACGCTGTGACTTGTCACTTGGAGTTGAATCGGGTAGCTGGAAGAGGATGCTGCTGTCTGAAGTGTGTGATGGCGAGGAATGAGTTTGAGCATAGTAGTGGGCGGGAGGATGGAATTTATAGACGATGTAAAAGGGGGTCCGCGGATTACCTCTGGTGGGTGAAAACGGATATATTGTTTGTCACAAGATCGGGCCACACTGAGCCGTAAGCCACTACGACTGCTTCGAAGTCTTCGCGGCCGCAGCAGGTCGTGAGTCCCTTGTTGGGAAAAGAGATCAACTAGAATAACAGGTGGTGTGTATGAAGATTAGGTAGTATTCGTCATCAGACCATTATAGAGGTCACCCTCCAACACGTATCTAGATAGCCGAAGGACCTGTGGAAACGGGCAAGTGGAATAAAAGAACCGGTGCAGTTGGAAGTCTGAAAATGCGGCGGCGGGCATGCGTGGTTCTGCGGCAGCGAGTCGGTGGAGAACTTAGGATTGGAGTCGACCTTGGAGTGAACCATTGGACGTAGCCGCGAGCGTCATCCGGCAAGGTACCAGAGTAGCTTGGTCTCTGTAGGGCATTCACCACGCAGGCCTCGGGCTCAGTCCCGCTAGGGTAGAGCTACCCGTCGAAGGGGCAGGGGTCTTGCGGCACTTCGATCAAGACGACAAAATAGAAACCGATGGAGAGGAATAACGAGAAATGAGTTTGAAGCGAGTTGTGCCGGTGGGCAAACGTTGGCGTCCAGAAGGTAGGGTTCTGTAAAAGGGCTTCCTTGCCAATGCAGCCAATCTGAGAAGACAATTGGGATCGTACCTAGGTATGTGCCCCAGTAGGTAGAAATATACGTCTGACACGACGTCCCTGCAAACCACTTGGCAATGGTCCCGGCTCTCGCGTTTGTTTGTTCCCTTAGTGACCGTTGGCTGCTGGGTTGATCTCATCATCATACTTAGTCGCTATCGTGTGTTACCACATTGCCGCTAAGGACTGGATAACCATGCGGATTCCAACAATAGACAGACTAGGTATCCCACAAAGCAGCAGTTCACGAGTCCAAAAGTCCCCGAGGCGCGTAGAGGTGTGTTAGTGAGCGCCACACAAGCAGAGCTCGATGTTTGTAAGGAAGTCTAGTCGACGGGTATATCGGTCCCGATGCCTTAGTCCTTGAGTTGGAGTGAGGAGTTGCGTACTTAGACGAACATCCTTTCCCGATTGCTTGCCCGTTTCCTACCTCCAAGCGTCCGGGTGGGCCATCTGAGGACGAGCAGCGCGAGATCGATGTAGGTAGGTATAGGGAGCGGTAAATGCATCCAAGAGGGAAAGTTGTGTAGGCGGGTGCGTTTAGAATCGTTCCCGCTTGGAACCAACTGCATATACATGTATGTAGGTACTAAGCATATGTATCTGCCACATGGGTCAAAGAGAGAAGTCTAGCACCCCTGGCATTGCTTCGCGGAATGTATGTACATGTATTATAGGCACTATGTATGTAGGGGACGTTGGGGTGGGTTTATCAATTATACCGCTAAGGAAAATAGCTGAAAGGTGAGAGGTTCAACTCGTCTTGGTGAAAGTCTGGGGCGCAAGGGTCCATTGTACTCTTGCAGGGATGCGGTAAGCGTGGAGCACGTTGTACTTATTCTGACTGAAATACTGAGGTACGTACATGTTACATCCTTCCCTTTGTGGGCTAAATACATGCATTTAGAGGTACCTAGCCATTCGCGTACGTAACCTTAAATCTTGCCCAAGGAAATTATCCAGCCTCAAGCCTGCAGCGCAACGGTACAAACAATGCTTTCCCACGCTTTTGTGGTTACTCGAGAAGGTAGATTGCAGAAAGAGCGAGATAAAAGAAAACAGAAGAAGAAAGAGGTACATTCAGGTACTCCCTTCAATGTTCGCAACATTGAATGCATGGAACCCACCTCATATCGCTTTTACATACATGTACCTACATAAAGTACCTACGTGTAAGCAGCACATCATCTATGCAAAGAATATTCGCCCGTATAGCTGTGCGGAAGAGTGGAAGTCAACAGTTCGTTCGATAGAGGCGATTCCAGAAAACTTCTGAACGTTCCATTGTTACCCACTGCTTTAGGCATTCATTATTTCAACCGTCCCGATTGAGAACCGCGTCGTTCCCGTCATCTCCAACCTGATACCAGCTTCTGCCAATGAAAATGCATTGATGGAACCGCTCTCATCACGGACGGCTAGCTGGCCGGACTTCTTTTTCACTCTACGTATCCTTACTTGCAAGGTGTCGTCTAGCTAGCCGAATGGCTCGGCCCGGTTGCCGTTCATCTCCAACTGCTGGGGTGCTGCAGAACGAGCGAACAGGCCATGAACATTTCGTACTTAACACCCTCCGGCGCGGGTGTGCGCAAGGGGCAACGGGGCCGTCCAAGATGACGGCACATGTACCAACATCCCGTCACGATACTTTGCCCTAAGCAGATGAAGAACCCTCCTGCACGAAGTAAGGGACCACGTCAAGTTGGGCGGGATTCTATCCGTGGATGGCCTATTAGTCAATCTGCCTCACTATTCGGCGACGAGTCTACGCCCCCTGGATGCGAAGATTGCAGGTTATGGCCCAACCTTCGTCAAGTGTGCCGGGCGCGCGTTACTCGCGCTTGTCCGAGACTGGAGCCTAACATTCGGTCTGCAAGATGTGAGGTATCAGTCTCGGCCTGGCAAGACTCAGACGCGGATTTGCCGCTCTGACTTCCTGGTTGGCTGCGGTTTTGGATACAACTGCAACGATCTTTATCCACCTCACTCTCCTGAGTAATTTGTGCGTCGAGGCTAGGCCGCAACATACTTGTCTACGCCGCGAACAAAGCGTCAGATATCAGGTGTGCACCGTTTGCGTTAGGTGGTGTGTAACGCGGCGAATGTGAAGTTGCCTACCGAGTCATCCAATTCAACCATTACTACGCTGATGGCCTCCCCTGTTTAGGGAGAGTCGGAAAGAGAGACAGAAGTAGAGATTCGGCGTAGGCGTCAATATAGTCTTCCAACCAACATCTGCAGAACAGCCTTATGGCCCGCCGCGTATGCGGCCATCCCTCCTTAATAGTACGTCTTGGTTGCCTCGCAGAAATGCGGCCAGAAATGCGACCTTTCTCGACATATTGCTTTCACATGTCGCCTCCAACACTATGGATCTCTTTTTAACCTACAGCAGTCTCTGGTCAAGTGATCCCTTGGGCTCTATAAATTGCTTCTATTGGTCGGATTATTGCCGAAGACCAAGTCCGTGGTGCATCATAATGGATTCTCTAAAGCGGTGAAGTTAAAGCCACTCAGGAAGATGATATCAGAAACCAAACGCTGGAGACAGGTCTTGTGAGATGATTGGTACTCGACTTCTTTGGATGTCTCGCGACCGACAACAGCTCTACGCCTTTACCCATAGATGCTTCCAATTATACCTCAATTCACCCAAGAGAGCACAAGTTGGAGTGAATAACTTTAGTTTGGCCCCCTCATGTTGACTGATAGAATCGGTATAGCCGTGTACCTATTCTCAAAACCAGGCCGCGCTCACGATCCGCGCCGTAGTCAACTGCCAACTGTGGCACGATGCACTTGATTGTTTGAATGTGGCAGACGCAGGTGTGGATGCTCCTTCTGGTCCTGTTATGTTCCATTGTGTCACAGCTATGGCTTCATGTAGTTCGCTCCTACACGACGCTGCTGCCGGGAAGGAGTGAGCTCATTGTTTATCAACCTCGATCGTACCGCCGTTAGAAGAAGGAATTCCGTTAATTTTCCCGGATCATTGGATTCATCTAGCACACCGGGATAGAGCGAGATGAGCGGCACCTTGATGACCCACCACGAATAGTGCAGAAATGCAGATATAGAACTTATTTCTGACTTTTGATATCAGCTCGGCTAAATCTCTGAACATTCTAGACTCGTGGCGCTTGCGCGGAAATCGACCAATCGCTGTGTTGTGCGGCGAAATAAGCGCTCGTGCCATTGTGTCGGGTCAGGCAACTTGTACTCTCGAGTCTCTGCAGAGGACATGGACTTTTCCTCCTAAAACGTCGATCGTGGACTAGAATACGAAACGGAATTGGCAGTTCCATCCTGTTATGGATGTGGGATGATGTCTCACGCACGTTGGTGTGTTATCCCCTACTCGACGCAAGTCTCACCGTTCACCTGTGAACACGGATCCTGGGGCCGAAGAGATGTAGTAGTGAACCAACCCCGACTCCAACGAGCTAATACAGCTCTAGTACAGCTATGGTATATGCGGCTTGAGGAAGCCACGGTCAGTTTGGCGTCATGGGATGTGAGCACGGCTTGATCAAATCACTCACAAGGATGGTAAACCCGACTAAAAATGGTCAGGAGCTCCCCCTATTCACACTAGCTACCAACGTTTCGTACACCACTTTTGGGGGCAATGAATTCCTTTAGAAGTTACCACCTGCCTCGGCCCGACCCTTTCTGTGCCTATCTACCTCGCCCTACGCGAGTTTTCGGTATGATATTAACAAATAGGGGGCGCCAGACCGCCTTGAAGAGACTTGGCGTAACAGCAGACGATAGCAATGGCTTGTAAGTCATTAATCACTTGGAGCTCTCTCTTCGTGATTATGCTGCTATGGAACGTGGTTGGTTGTAGCTCATGTCGGTGACTACTGCGAGCGTGGGTGTTGGTTCTTCTGGCCTCCAAGCAGATCCTCACATCTCGATAAGTCAACCCGCGGATGGAAACACCCGCCCTTTGATTCTTCCTCTTTGGGCTTCAATGATGGTTACATGCGGACTCTGCGGGCGCACACTACCTCACCTTTAACGTAGGATCTAGTGACGGCAAGGTCTCCGAGCTTTTAACGACGTTGAATGGTTAGAGAGAAGTAGAGTGACACGACTATCCCTCAAATAGGGGTTCAGAGATTCTGGAACTTGCCATAGTCCCAACATGATGCGGCTTCTGGTTCTCGCCGTGACCCATCAATCACACCTACCTCGTTGATCAACATGCAAAAGCACCGGACAGCAGCCAATACCTTGGCTACCCCCTCAAAACACCTTACATGCTTTCCTCGACACATTCCTTACCAACCCTGATGGCAACAAAAGGTATAGCTGCTCTAAGTCCATAATATGACAGTTCAAAATACGCACACGTAGTCTAGCCGAGCTTTACTTTCTAGGAGTGGTCACCTATCTCGTCACAATCCTCACAGTCTTACAAAGCCCGGGATATGACACGCACAGAAATCGCCGAATGAATGTTTCAAATATCGTAAATTACCAATCGGTCATCTTCTACGGATAGGCCTACTTGGGTTGGTCGGCGAATCCTCTTCATCACCCTGAGTCCGTATAAGGCGCCGAGTTCGTGCGTATGCATGATTTAGGAGAGATGAGTTATTATCGACAGTTCTCCGAGCAGCTTTAGCGTCGCTTGTACACCCTTCTTGTGATGAACGAACGATGTGGGTAGGAGCTACATGAGGACGTAATTCCTAACCCCATCCTGGTGATTTTTACTACGCGTCACTGAATGGCGTATTGGCAACCATTTCCCAGTCCCGGTGCTTTTCTGGACGATGGTGTCCCGAACTCCTCGCGTAGCTTGGTCGTATACCCCCCTTTGAAAACGCCACCATTCTAAGTGAAACGCGCGCACTCTCGTCCCTATCACAACGAGGTTCGCCGATCTGTCTACACCTGTTCTATTTAGACAACTGATATTCTAGTCAAGGGTCACAAGTCGAGTAAACTAGGAATGATCAGCATATTCTGCTGTAGAGACACGTCAGACCTTGGTAGGACTGATTTGAATTCTTCTAAATACACACTCAGGGGACAAGATACCTAACATACTGTGGATTATACAGGACGCGGCAAAATCCGATTTTACCATCTTCACTAACTCTACCCACTCAGCGTTGACATGTAATCAGAGAGACGTCCTTCAAGCATGCTACCTAGCTCGAATGTAGGTACGAAGCCCCTCTCCCCTGACCCGCCCAGGCCCATCGTACGTACGTAGCTTTTTCTCTCCCTACTTCTCCTGAAGATGAGTCAACACAGTACCGTCCTAAAGAGCCTATACCAAATTCTAGGCGATATGGGAAATCAGGAGACCCTGGAGCACATACATCCCATAGTACTTATTCAAAATCAGTATCAAGCTATCTATTTTCGAGCTATATACACCGAGTCCGAAACTATTCGGAGGTGTTCAACTCGAATATGTCCACTTGCTACCGGTAGGTATTTAATGCCTACCTCCAGGTACTTAAGAGATGAATTACGACAAGAGACAGAAATTGACGAACCTATAGATGGTGATACTCTATTCCTACCCTTTCGTCACTTCAGCAAAGCATACTATACGAGGGGCTTGAATCAGCAGTAGTGTTATTCTCACAACAGCAGAAGAGATTCTAGTCTAATGATAATATTACTAGGCGTGCGCGAGTCCTGTCTTCGATTTCTTATTATATAGCCTTGACCTTACCTCACCAACCCTTCCTTTTTCGGGCGCACATAGTTCGATCCACACTCCAACCCCCGTTCCCCCCCTTTCCACTCTAGTATCCTTTTTCCTCGATTCCTCCATCATTGATGGGATTAAGTAAAAGCCGAACAAGTCTAGGATTGATCTAGTTGCTACCATACCGCAGTGGTCTATCGACGAGATCAGTTACGAGAGCTACACAGATACAGACTCATACTCTGGGTGGCAACTCCAAAGCCAGAGTATCGGAATTTAATCTCAACACCATCAGGGCATCTCCGAGCCTGCAAAACCAAAGAGTGCATAAACCAAATACATATTTATGAGTATTAACCTATGGCCATCACTATGAAAGATAGACTAATGACATTCGATATTATCTCTCTATGCCATACGATTTCAACATCCAATCTACCACATTACCGCAGTACCGCCTACAAAATCCCCACGGTTGCTATCATAGTACGCACAGCTCCTTTCTTCTTCCCTTTCCTCTATTCAGAGAAGCATCCTCGCGGCAGGACTCATCAGCGCTCCCGACCCTCTACTTGCAGACCTAGGATGAGTCCTACACTAAGACACTCGTGCTGAGGCTGTAGGTATAGGTACCTTGGGTATTCTAGGACTAGAACCCTGGTCCCGAAAACAGGCAACGGGGCGAACAGCACTCTATACCATGTACCACTGCGCAGGCGAGCCTAGGTACGTTATACGGGGTGAGTGAGGACAGGCGCCACAGCAAAGTCCCCTGTTCATGCGCGCACAGATTGTCGGGAAGTTTGGTGAAAGCCCTTGTTTGTTGCTTGAAACAGAGTGAGAGGTAGTAGATAGGGGCTCGCTGCTAGGTAGGGTGGTAGTTAGGAGGTCTATTAACGCCCGAACACAATCTATCACGAGGCTACGCCTCTTGTTTATACACAACGCTAGGAACTACCTGGGTGCTAGGTAGCAACCTAGGTCTCACCCTAGGAAGGCCTCAGAGCTCCTCTAATGCGTCCAGGATCCCTAGCACTGTTGTCTCATGACATGAATACTAAGGTAGTGTTTGGGTGGGGCAGGAGGTTTGTTGGCCAGGGGCAGCCGAAATGAGTATCACGGTGTATATAGGACTTCTTGGACGATTGACAAACATGTTTCTAGGTTCTTGGTTCCCATTAGAGCCTTGGGGCAGAGCCTTCTCGAGTGCATATACTTAGACTAGAATTTCATAGCTTGGATTATAGCTCCTAAGTGTATTAATATACCGTTTGGCGGCTAAAACATGCTACAGTCCTTAATAAGCAATAGAGCAACACTGAATAGGAAAACGCCAGAGGAGGTGACAATCTATGAGGAATGGGCTATTCTAGAGTGCTGGCGGTTGCTACTGGGAGGAGCCCTGGAGATATTAGAGCTGAAAAAGGGGGCCCTGGCCAAGTAATCCGCGAGAAACGGTGACCATTAGGTTAGAGACCTTCACCAAATGAAATTTATTCAGATATGTGATGCATACCTAGCCTAAAACTGACTCTATCTTTGTAGTCGCGTTCAACTACTATACGACACAATGCTCGGTGCTAGTTAGGTGAATGATAAGTTGCTCCCGATTGTCCTTGGCTCCAGGTCCTAAGAGCTTAGGTTGCTCAATGAATTTCTTCTCGCTGACACCGATCGTGGGTTTGGATGGAGTATAATCTTGAAAAAATATATAAAAGGAATGAGACATACTGTTCACCGATTTGAGCTCTCTTACATGAGGTATATTTTGAGCGCTTTCGTGCTGAGGTCTTCGGTCCTTATTTAGCATCTGATAATCTGGAGAACTAGTATCCATTGATACGTCTTAAGTCTAAGCGCCTGTAGGCCGTCCTACCTAGTTAGATTGGGGTTGTACTCGTTGGGTTTCAGATTCGATAACGGTACAGTTGCCTTGTAGAGAGAGGGGTTAGCTCAGCTGTGATATTGATTACGTCTACTTTTCTCTCGAATCCGTTCGTTAGACTCTATTTACCAGGTACCTACTTATACTTATTAGATTGGGTTTAGGTAGGGATGCAATCTGCTTGAAATAAAGGGGCAGAATCGTTACGTAGGTATGTAGACGTGAAGGAGCACTTAAGTCGATGGGTGGATCGCTACATCAAACCGACAGGAGTACGAGGTCTTTATTAAAAACGAATAGCAGCTACTCTGAATCTCGAAACTATTCAACCTCCTGGATGAATAAGGAACGTCCTCGCTTCTTTATCAAATGCATGGCTGCTTCGACGAGATGCTTACCCTTATTCTTTTGGGGGATCATTTTAGCGAGCGCAGGCTTCTAACTGCGTATCATTTCGGCCAAAAAGCATCCAACGTCTCTTTTTCACCATATCTGCAATTGCATGTAGAAATAGTTACCCAATTGCATAGAGAATAAGGAACCTTTCCCAGTTCCCTATTTAGGGATGCCGATATCTCCGGGGCGCGTCCTGCGAGATCTCTTAGGCCTCTCCCGAACAATCCCGTTAGCGGCTTGGCCCACCCAATCGCAGACTGTCGAACCTCCCGAACTCAGAAGACTTCTCGCCGTGATGCTCCGGGGGACCGGGTGTGTTGCTGTTGATTTAAAGTCAAAAGGAGCCGCACTGCGTTTCTCCACACCTTCTTCGCCAATATCAAACACGGCGTGGTAGTATTGAGCCTCAAGACGAGCACGAGCCGCGGGCGACGCCTCGTGGTCCTTGTCCGTTCACCCGCCCGTCGTTGGGAGCCGAGGGTTACGAAGTTACTAATCCTCAAATCGGATCGGATGACGGATCGATGTCCAGACCTCGGATATAAGATAACAACACGAGACCCAGTTGCGTGCTTGTGCCTCGATTGCTTTGTGCCTGGCTATTCGTTGCCAATTGTGCACCCCACGTGTGCCTTGCGGCCTTTTGTCCTTTTGTGCAATGCGCTCATAGCCATAGCCCGGAGATGTACTACTATGTCCGTGGACGGATGTCACGCCCAATCAAAGTGGTATGGAGGGATGGAGGGAGGAAAAGAGGGAGATAGGGAGTAACAAGTCTGGTCCCCGGCCGCCACCATGACTCCGTCGAGCCGGGATTGGATTATCAGGATTCTGGGGCGCGGATGCTGACTGCTGAAACCACAGTCGGAAAGAAAAACAATTCGGGCAGGTCTTGGCGACTTATTACCCACGGCCCATCCAACACCACAGACCAACGCCCATGGCTGGTCCATGGCTGGCATCGGTGTAGTATAATGTGTATGTGCGTGTGGGGGGACATAAACCTTGGCAACCCTCCTCTTCTATCTCACTTAGACCTGGACTTGTCTATAAAGGACGCATCTCTTTCTCCTCTCTCAGTCCTATCCAACTTGCTCTTCATTCTACTCTACAACAACTACCAATTCTAAGACAAAGCTAGAACTCTGCTCAGGACGTCATTAACTTTGTGACTTCTCAAAGAAACTCTTATCATCAACACCATTGAAGTATATATCTTCACTACCTCGCGCACATACACACCATCTATTCAACTAGCTAGCTACTCTCAGCTACCTTAACATCAAAATGTCTTCCAACAACCAGAACATTGCTCAACACATCCGCCGGGACCCGCCTCACACTTTCCTGTCTCTGGCTCCCACCACTTCCGCCTCATACCCCACGGCTCAGAGCATCAAGCCCGCCCTCCACCCCCGCCGCAGCTCTAGCCAAAGCTCCAGCCAGAGCACCGCCGGCAGCCTGCGCTTCCTGAAGCTCGGCCCCGTCCACTATGGCGAGCACCCCGGCGAGCATAAGGAAGACTACCACGAGGTTGCCGTCGAGTAAATCCTCGACACATCTCGACGAAACACCTTCTCCATTACCTTTCATTCATTACGAGCGCTAGAGAAAAGTTGAAAATGGCGCTACTACAGCCCATACCTTACGACATGACCCAAAAAATTACGACGAACAGGTAGCATGCACTGAAATGGAGGGAAGCTCATTTACTCATGGGTGGGAGACACTTTTAGCTCTCATTTTGTCTTTTGGTGGCGTTCTAGTAAAGGCACTGGGAAACTGATGGGTGGTATGGGACGGGATGGATGGATGGATAAGAATACTTCAAGTACATAACTTCGTACAACGTACGGTACACACCTCAAGGGATGCGAATCTTGGGTTTCTTGGCGGTTATTTGCGGGTAGATTGACTCTTATCTCGAAGAGGTATGGGGGAAATGGGCTCAGCATAGTCGCTGATTAGCTATACTATCTAGGTATATTCCAGAATCCGAAATGGAACGGTTCAATCTTCACATGTGTTCAAAAGCCCCTGCTTTTTGCGCGAATATGTAGAGTCTCACTCAGCGGACCAGTGAGGCATATGCACTAGAGCACGTCCGAGGCATCAGTCACATCCTCTTTTTGACGTGGTCTGGCCCTAGCTGCCTACAGGATAGCGGGATGGGGGACCGCATACAACATCCGCAAGCAGTAAGAGGTGAGCAGGTGCCCCATGTTGCAATATTTCCCCATCGCGTATTTTCGCTCTTTAGAAGTTCAGAAGCTCGCAGCGCAACTCGTGATTGGTCCGAACTACAGAGCCTGCCCGCATCTCCCTTACTTTTCGAAACACACAGAGCTTCTAGACAATCATAGGCAAGACAACTTTATGAGTTGCCTACCCTACGTAATGTTCATCCAATGCAAGCACCCATAGCCGAAGATGACCGCGCCATCCCCCCTTCTCCTATTTGATACAAGACAGTTCACAAACATAAGCCAAGCAAATACCAAGACGGTTTCTTGCGAGCGATCTCAAGACTTGGCGGAGGGAAGAAGCATACGAGATATTATTATTAGCAGTATGACGGGCACGGAGTCGACCCTTTGTCAATCTATACCGCGTACGTGACGGACCCTTATCCGCGAGCACGGGATTCCTCCGCCGATCAGATAGCATAGCTTAGTATGTAGCTTTAAGGAACGCATATGCAAACGCCACCTACTATAACATATCCCAGCTGATAGGGGTAGCTTTACCAGGGCTTACCAAGCCGGGGAGCAAACGGTCCAGTATCACAAGCTTTTGGAAAGTCGTCGAATTGAAACTAAATCTATGAATACCAAGCCGCCAAGCGTCATCTGTAAGCTTGGCGGTGGTATTTTGTTTTACTGTATTCGCTTGCGATATGTTTTATTTTATTCTTTATTATTATTTTTACGACTCGAGGAAACTTGCAGACGTTTCAACACAAACATAGAAACAAGCGATTATTATTACTATTGTATCATATATGATCTTCACCTCATAGTACGCAGTAAAGCTAACTTGATCGACATAAGAGGCTGAGAGGTATAATAGCCGACCGCAAGTTTCACCGGCTTTGTCCTCTCTTATCGAGCCGATCAAGTGCATACAGACACATGCACATCTACATACATAATGTAGGAGATCTAGATTTATGTATGCCTGTACATTATTAATACCGGCAGTGCTACAATGCAAGGTTGATTTACCCTGTTAAATGGCTAGCTCTTCTGACGTCTCTCTCGCTACCTAAACCACGGTCTTGGTGCTCTCCATCCATCCATCCCACGCGCCCTACCTCCCTCCCATACATTTTCATTTATTTCTACCTCCTACCAAATTCTAGATTCGCTTCTTATGACGCTTGCTTGTTTAGAACTCACAGAAGCGAAGAGAAGTATGAGAAGAATATCGAGGATGTTTAATCTAATTGGTGTATTTCTTTTCTCTCCTCTTCCCTTCGCTTCTCGTTCATATCTCCCATGTACTTCATTAGGTACCTACTTATCCCGCGCAGCGCTCGGCTACCTACCGAAAGCCTCCCGGCACCTTAGAGGACAAGGTCCTGGCACCATACTCCGCACGCACGTGGACAATCGACGCGACCTGAGAGCGAAGGTGGCGAATATTGGTGTGCCCAACCCCGAAGGCATCGCTCGCGTCGAGGCCTTTCTAGGTTGTATCGCACCCCGTCTTACGATAGAATGGGCTGCGCATACGCCATCCGTATTTAGTATTGCAACCTTTCCTAAGCGCACTTGGTGCTGTAATTTCTCTTTGGCCCATCTAAGCAAGCGGCTTATCAATGACGAGAGGCTCTTCCTGCTGCCTGCCGTGATAAACCCGCTCCAGGCATTTTACATCCGAGTTTGCTAAGGGTACATCTATACCTACTATAGAGGCAGGCAGTGTGAAGATCTATCTTCATTGAAACGCTGCGGGATTTACAATGAAAGGCTGCCACTGTAGCCTAGATAGGTAATTAACCCAATCGGCCCAACCGGATGGGGAAACGTCATAACTCTGACATTCTCGCTTGCTCTCTCATCTAAGAAATAAGGAAAAAGAGTTCTGGTAAGTTGTGGGGGTCATAGGTCTCGATCCCATGGCACGCCTTACGATGAAAGGGAGAAAGAGACGTGGCCATCACAAAGATGATATCAGATATTGACCTACCTAATTCCGAATCGAGAGGTTGGCTGAGTATCGGTTTAGAGGAAGGGAATCCCAACGATACGGTAACCTATCCCAACGCGGCCAGGCATGACGTCGTGCTTATTAACATCATCCATTAAACATTTGCTTACTGACAGGCATTCCCCGGACCCCAAATCTAAATTAATAATAAACATCTAGGCACAGCACTACGTACCGTGTCGAAGTCTTGTTATTTTTTTTTCGAAATTAGAAGACACAGCCTTTGCAAGGCGGACATCAATATGAAGTAATGTGGATGAATATCCCCCTTGATCCAATACCGCCTCTTGGCGCACGTAAAGACCTTCCTTCAGGATTTGCGATGGAAATTCTGTGTATTACTATGTTCGGAGATTCTATTGAACCGCCTAGACGTCTGCGCCTACTTACGCGTTTAGCGAAATAAGTAATGACGCAGAAATATACTAAGAGGCTAGGTGGCGAATCACTTGATATCACTGTCTCAAGCTCGTTGGTATGAACCTAAGTGCCCATCATCTATGGTACGAATATAGTTGTTACGCGGCAGCACAGGCTAGCAGCAGGAGGCTTCTCTCAGCGGAGCGGAATTCGCGGTACACCGCTTGACAGAACAATGCGCCAAGCTCATACCAAGAGATACCAAGACTACACAAGACGGGTCTATGTAAGTCATTCGTTAATCCATGTAGCCGTTATTCTGCACCATCTTGCTGCTGGACCCTTCCGTATCTGTTCTGATAGTCCACACCTGTAGAATAGATAGCCGTACATGCTCTCAGTGGTTAAGGATTATTACCAACTCTAACATCCCCCTCAATAAATATTTGGAGCTACGCATAGCTCGAAGCTGACGAGGCTCGCCAAGCTTCTAGATCCGGGGGTTGGTAAGACATGGCGTAGTGGCGTGCCGGGGGGAGCTGAGGCAAAGTTTCACAGACGGCGGCCGCGGGTGATCGACAGGGCCTTCGCCGTAGTTTCTAACCTTGGGAGTGCCGACGCTAGAGGACAACTTGGCAATCTTGGCTGCATGAACTATGCGCGCCGAATCTCTCCTTGGCTTCCCGAGGCAAATAGCATTGGGCTATCTTCCGCCAAGATATCGTCGATGAGACTGAGTTGCGGAAAGTCCGATGTATGGTATGTAGCAATTGTGCTGAAATGCAAGGTTTAATCTTGGATGGTTGACGATGGAGTTAATAGGGGGCTCGGGTCCGAGAGCCATTATTAATCAGATGCCATGGCTTCCATCGTTACCTCCCTCATATTCGACACAGCATGGCATCGGGGCTGGTTCAAGTTATCGTAATATGCCTGATCCGTGAGATGTGAATGAGTTCTGTAATTCGAGGCGTTCAATAGGCGCATCATTTAGCCGGGCTTGTTCTTGGCTGGCCTGTAACTCCTCAACTAGAACCAAGTCTCACCGAATTCTTGGACGGCTGCCAACCTCCACGAACAGACTCTGAATTGCTTTGTCTGGGCAGCCAGAGAGTGTGTCTCGGCAAGACATGTTGCGTTGCTCGCTCCTCCTCGTCGACATGATCTTAATAGCTTCGCTCGCCAATCCTCACAATCTGCTGTCCCGTTCCGTACACATCGACCATAGATCTCCAATCTAGGATGACCCAATCAGGACCGTTCCGTAGAATAGCAAGACCTTGATCGTCGATCGATTCGGTGTCCGTCTTGATCGATGGGGTTCCCTTTTGGTGGAATGGACAAAAAACAGTCAAGTGCACCTTCCAAGCCAATAATTCGACCGATTCCAAGTATGGATCACTTAGTAGTCTTAGTAGCGCTTGGAAAGGGGGTCGTTGCACCATGTCGGGGTCGGGCATCCTGTTCGCGCCACGCCAACTCGGTGCCCCTAGGCGTATCCTGATATCTCGCAAGCTCCCGCTCAGAACCATGTCAGCGAGCGCAGGTCCTAAGACACGCTCGAACTCGCCGCCTACCCTCGTAAGGTGGAGCGTCAAGCTGCGCACCCGTCTTCGGGCATCCTGTCCCTCCTCGCTCAGGAACCCTCCACGGCTCGTGAGGTGCACGGGCAAGCGGTGGCTCTGCGCGTTCAGGGTGAAGCGGTTTTGAGAGTAGAAGACGGCGGACGCCTCCTGATACATCTGCATGTTGACGAGGAAGACGTTCATGAAGCATGCAGTACCCGAGAGCGGCGGTGGGGTGAAGAAGGTGGTGTTGTGAAGGATAATGCTGAAGTCCGAGACGAGGAGTTGCGTGAGGATAGCACCCCTTAACTCGGGTGGGAGGTCGAAGAAGCGAAAGGCCTGATGGGTCGCCATTGTTATATGATTTGACTCCGGCTATTAATTCTCGTGTAGATAACGCTGGCGCTGGTGTTTATCAAATAGGAGGTGATATCTCAAAATAAGTATGTTCTGTCGAGCCCGATAATTACATGCTTGCCCAAACCAACTATTCCCCATTGAATCGTGAGACTTAGTTGAAATTAGTAGTAGGTAACTGTCACTATCTGCCTGTGACTTTATGGGATCATTTTGATGCCTGATGAAAGAGAATATCAAGATCGCGTAGCCTGTGTCATTGGAGAAACATATAGTGATAATAGATACTTTAGATATAACCTAGAGACGTTAAATGGTTCTATTGACAGGAAAAATGAAGCTAAACTTTAGCATTATTGTCGACTTCATTGAAGTTGAAGACGATGTCTTCTTCCTATTCCTGAATAAACGGTCGAGATACCCCATAATCATCCCGTGGTTATGAAGTAATCAGTGATGACCCACATGCATTAAATGGGGTATTTAGGTAACTTCATAAATGCATATATCATCTAATGTGTTATCTTATCTTGACCCAAGCTTCAGGTCTCTAACGCGACTGATCTGCTTCATTGCTTTGTACTTCAATGCTTCACATCACTTGCGTCGCGCGACTCCGTTTCCTCTCGAACTCACGACTGAAATGAAGAATTCAAGTCCGCAATGCAGTGCTATTCGGAGCTGACGCCGCCTACGGCTGTCACACATTCCCTGTGCCTGCCATTCATCTCGCCGCAAAGCAATAACCTCGTCGTCGCAAAAGCATCTCTCCTACAGATCTTCACTACCAAGTCAGTGTCTGCCGAACTCGACAAGGCCCAGAACGCCCAATTACAGTCCTCCAGAGCGACCGAGCAGTACGACTCCCGAGTGAACGACGATGAAGGCCTCGAAGCTTCCTTCCTCGGCGGCGACTCTGTCCTCGTCAGGTCAGACCGTTCTAGCTATACCAAGTTGGTACTTGTTGCTGAGTTCCCATTGGCTGGAACTATCACCGGGCTTGCGCGCATAGGGTCAAAGACAACTGCATCTGGTGGAGAAGCGCTCTTGCTGGCATTCAAGGATGCCAAACTTAGCATGGTCGAGTGGGATCCGGAGAAGTACTCGATAAATACCACCTCGATACACTTTTATGAGCAAGAAGAGCTTCAGGGAAGCCCGTGGGCCACTCCGCTGAGCTACCACGTCAATTTTCTAGCCGCAGACCCAGGCAGCCGGTGCGCCGCGCTGAAGTTTGGAGCGCGGAGTCTTGCCATCCTCCAATTTAAGGCTCCGGAGGAAGATATAGATATGGAGGACTGGGACGAGGAGTTGGACGGCCCGCGGCCGGTGAAAGAGCTCTCCACTACGCTCTCAAATGGAACTAGCAGCAATGAAGAGACACCTTATTCATCCTCATTTGTCCTCCGACTCCCTGGTCTTGACCCTAGCCTCATCCATCCCGTGCATCTTGCCTTTCTCCACGAGTACAGGGAGCCAACATTTGGCATAATATCCTCGACGACATCGCCCTCTCTAGTTCTTGGTCGAAAAGACCAATTAACGTACATGGTATTTACTCTGGACATTCAGCAGGAAGCCTCTACAACCATCCTGTCAGTCGGTGGCCTTCCGCAAGATCTATTTCGAGTCATTGCGCTGCCTGCGCCAGTCGGCGGTGCGCTGCTAGTTGGCACAAACGAACTCATACATATCGATCAATCTGGAAAGTCACATGGCGTTGGCGTCAACCAATTTGCTAAGCAAGCTACATCGTTCAGCTTAGTCGATCAGTCCGATCTCGAACTGAGATTGGAAGGTTGTGAAATCGAAGTCTTATCTGCCGAGAATGGCGAGTTTTTGATGGTTGTCAATGACGGTCGTCTCGCGTTGGTCACATTCAAAGTTGACGGGAGGATCGTATCAGGACTAAGCCTGCGATTGATTGCGCCAGAGGCGGGTGGAACTATCATACCAACTGGCGTCACAACTTTAAGTAAGCTAAATAAGACTTGTCTATTTGCAGGTAGTGAAGGTGCCGACTCATTGGTTCTCGGCTGGACACGCAAGCAGAGCCAGTCTGGAAGAAGAAAGTCCCGTTTACAGGACCCTTCGTTGGAGCTAGACATGGACGACGAAGACATGGAAGATCTAGATGATGACGACGACCTATATGGAGAAGACTACGTGCCAGCTAAGCAGTCGGCACAGTCCGCTAGTGCACCAGGCAAAACAGGAGAACCTGTCTTCCGTATACATGACCGTCTTGTTAGCATCGCGCCCATCAGAGATTTTGCACTCGGGCAGGCGAATCCATCTGATAAAGAGTCGACAAACCAGATTGGTGTTACAAGTGATCTCAGCTTTGTCTGTACGTGTGGTCAAGGAAATGCGGGCTCGATTGCCATAATCAATCGAGAAATCCAACCGAAGGTCATTGGGCGTTTCGAGTTCCCGGAGGCAAGGGGCTTCTGGACTATGGCCGCTCAAAAACCGATACCAAAATCGCTACAAGGTGACAAAGGAGCTGTGTCGATGGGTGCAGAATACGAAACATCAGCACAGTATGACCGCTTCATGATTGTTCCCAAAGTCGACTTAGATGGGTATGAGACCTCGGATGTATATGTTTTGACCGGTGCTGGATTCGAGGCGTTAGCTGGAACTGAGTTTGAGCCGGCTGCAGGCTTCACCATTGAAGCTGGGACCATGGGTAACCACATGAGGATCATTCAGGTTCTCAAGACTGCCGTCCACTGCTACGATGGGGGTAAGACTATCTCTTCATATTCGTCGAGCATATGCTAATACGACAAATCAGACTTTGGACTCACTCAGATCGTCCCAATGCTCGACGAAGAGACAGGCGCAGAACCCCGAGTCGACTTTGCAAGCATAGCCGATCCTTTCCTCTTGCTGGTACGAGATGATGCGAGTGTTTTCATCGCCAAGATCTTCAAGAACCTGGAACTTGAGGAACTTGAAAAAGAAGACTCGGCGCTTACTTCGACAAAATGGGCTACGGGCTGCTTGTACGAAGATAAATCTGGCATATTTGCCGGAGCCCAGTCTGACAAAGGTGCAAAGGCCGGCGACAACATAGTCATGTTCCTGCTAAGCAAAACCGGAGCGCTACATGTAGGTTTCATACCCAAGTTCATAACATATTTGCTAATAGTCCTAGGTCTACTCTTTACCCGACATCTCAAAACCTGTCTACATTGCGGAAGGCTTGCCCTTTGTGCCACCACTCCTTTCTGCAAACTATGCAGCACGACGGGGGACTGCTAAAGAGAGCATCAAGGAGATCTTAGTAGCTGATCTCGGGGATATGACATCCTCATACCCATATTTAATTGTGAGTAAGCCCATGTTCTCATTTACCAGTTCAACATAACTCACTGGTTCCTAGGTGCGACATGATAATGATGATGTGACGATATATCAACCATTCCGAGTCCCCTCTACGACCACAGAAGAGCTTTCTATAATACTTCATTTCCAGAAACTACCCAACACTATCCTAGCAGATAACTTGGACGAGGTAATGGATGACGAAGATAACGAAGTGCAACGACCGCCTCCCATGCGACGTTGTGATAACGTCGGCGGATATAAGACAGTTTTTCTACCGGGCAACTCCCCCAGCTTCATCCTGAGATCGGCAAAGACTCTACCTAGAGTTCTTCGATTACACGGTGACGGGGTTAGGGGAATGAGCCCGTTCCACACAGAAGGCTGCGAGCGTGGCTTCATATACGCAGACTCTAAAGGCATTGCACGGGTCTCCCAAATACCGATTCGAAATAATACCTATGCCGAGATAGGCATGTCTCTCAAGAAAATACCCCTGAATGCCGAGGCGCGCTCCATTTCTTACCACCCGCCGTCTGGCACCTTTGTCGTGAGCTGCGACAACTTGGAGCCGTTTGAATTACCGAAAGAAGACGATTACCACAAAGAGTGGCAGCACGAAAAGGACCTTGCATTCAAGCCCATGGTTGAACATGGCCAGATCAAACTCGTAAACCCCACCAGCTGGACTGTTATTGACATGATCGAGATGGAGCCATGCGAGATGGTAATGTGTATCGAGACACTCAACCTCGAGGTCTCGGAGTCGACGAATGAGCGAAAGCATCTTATTGCTGTCGGCACGGCCGTGTCTCGTGGCGAAGACCTTCCGATAAGAGGGCGAGTTCTCGTCTACGATGTTGTGACGGTCATTCCCGAGCCAGGGAAGCCCGAAACTAACAAGAAACTAAAACTTGTTGCGAATGAAGATATTCCCCGCGGTGCAGTCACAGCCATCTCTGAGATAGGAACTCAGGGCCTGATGCTGGTTGCGCAGGGACAAAAGTGCATGGTGCGTGGTCTCAAGGAGGATGGGACGCTTCTGCCCGTTGCGTTTATGGATATGAGCTGTTACGTAACTGCCGTACGCGAACTCAGGGGGACGGGACTTTGCCTCATGGCTGACGCAGTCAAGGGTGTTTGGTTTACGGGTTACACGGAAGAGCCCTATAAGATGGTGCTCTTCGGGAAAAGCTCGACCAAGCTCGAAACCCTGACAGTGGACTTCCTACCAGATGGGAACGAGCTGTTTATCGTGGCTTGCGATTCGGATGGCGGCATTCACATCCTCCAGTTTGACCCTGACCGTATGTCTTCTCTTGTTTCTCGATCCCACTTAGGATACCAAGCTAACATCATAAATAGATCCCAAATCACTACAAGGCCACCTCCTCCTCCACCGCACAACCTTCTCCACCGGCGCCCACCCCCCCACGCGCAGCATGCTGCTCCCCCGCACCCTCCCCCCGGACTCGGACTACCTATCTCAACACGCGAATGGCACCACCACCAACGGAGCCGCAAACACCGACCCGGACGACTCCGACCCGGCCCAAGCCTCCCAGATCCTGCTCTCCTCGCCGACCGGCGTGCTTGCGACCCTAGCCCCGCTCTCGGAGCCACAGTACCGCCGCCTGTCGTTCCTGACGGGCCAAGTCTTGTCCTCGCTGCCGCACCCCGCCGGCCTCAACCCCAAGGACTACCGCGCGCCCGCATGGTCCGGCTTCGTGGGCCGCTTCCCGCCTGGCGTCGATGCAGGCGCTGGCCGCTCCATCGTCGATGGCGTGCTGCTCGCCCGCTGGAACGAGTTGGCTGCCGGTCGCCGCGCCGAGATCGCCTCGCGCGCTGGGTTTGCTGGTGCTGGCGAGGTTAGGGATGTGCTTCGGGAGGTCTTGGGGGCTGGTGGGTTGGGGTATTTGTGAGTGAGTGGTTGGTAGGCCTATATACCCAAATACTTACATACCTATGTTAAGTACTGGGTACTTCCTACGGAGGTAATGGTGGTGCTTGATGGTAGAGCGGAAGTGCAAGGGGGAGAAGGGAGAGAGAAAATAGGAGTACTTAATAGTTCTCACAGATCCTGGAGTGCGTATCTAATACCCACCTCGTTCACGTTGTTCTAGGCGGACATTTCATTCAGTGAAACCAATCCCTTGGGCGAAAAAATAGTTTAGGGCCTTTTATAGAGAAGGCAAGTAGCTTTGTATTGTGTATGAATAAGAGCACGCGGTTTTCTCAAGAGCAGAACTGAAATTCACGGACTACGGTTCCGTAAATGTATCCGTAATACCATTTGTAATCACGTAGAGATAGAACTGTTGCAATTGTACGTTCCTTTGTTATTCGATTCGGGTATGACGGGCCCGTTTGAAACCCTGTTCTCTATAGCATAAATCCTGTGATCGGTATAGATCAACTTATCCTTAACCATGCCCTTCAATCCACACCAGATCATATCCGTGTCGTTGCCTCGCCTATCCGAGAAATGCATCATTGCTGTGAAAACGCAAATGTCGAACCATTCTGCATGTTGCATTGCCATGCAGTTCCTGATTCAAACGCCAAAAGAAACCGAAAGAAACCGAAGACATAGGAAAGCGTGTGCGGTGATTTTGCCGGTGACCAGCTAGACTATGGTGTCCAGACCGTGAGAGTTGGGATAGACATCATACGATGATAGAGGTGGCGAGATCAAAGCACTTAGGGGTCGTCGTGCTTTCGCCGGATACTACCGATACGTCGTTTAAGGCCATCACTAAGCCGCTTGCCCTTTGGGCTGGAAGGGCCAGCAGAACCCAGGCTTGCACTACGTTCTCGGACCATGACGTTGCTGTCTTTGCCATTCCTGCCAGTGGCACGCGCAGTCGGTTGCATTTCGAAAGCACCGTTTCTATCGAGAGACTTTCGTTGTAGATGCTTTTGTCTCTTTAGGTCTTCCTCGATGGTATACGAGGGTTCGCCCTTCCCTTTTAAGTCGTTCGGATGATATTTCTGTAGAATCTTAGCTCATGTCTCCTGGTGTTTTGGGCAACAGGCTGTGATATCGTGCGTACGTGGGTGACAATCAAGGGAAGGGGTACTTGATTCGAACTTTCGAATCCAATTTCATGCGAACTCTCGGGGAGTCTGGGGGCTCTCAAAGGACTCTGCGGCCGGTTCCTCTTCGTCTGAGTCTTGTTCCGGGTGACTTACGACATGATCCCATCGCTTATAAGGACCACCAGGTGCATCTTCGTCTCTCATCAAGTCATCGCCTTCTTCGTAGTCCATAACTCGGCCACTATAATCACGCTCGCCAGGGGGGATGACTGCCGTTCCTTGCAAGGGGACCTTTCGCTCGAGCGAGTCGACGACATTCTCGCGGGGTGTCGCTTTCAGAGCTTCCGAATTGCCATATCTAACGGCCTCCACCGGGGCGTACCTTTTATCTCGGTTCCTCGACGCTAGTGTAGCATCGTAAGGACCGTCGTGGTGATATGCGCCACCAATTCCAGTAGTATCGAGCGCATCGACTGGATCAGTTCCGGTGAAGTTTTTCTTTCGGAGATGTGGGGAGCGGTCGGCAGCTTTGGTAGCTCGCTTGATTGCTTCGAGAGGTCTGTCAGACATCTTGCGGACAAATGCGGAGGCACGTGAGAAGGTGTCTTTGATATCGTTCTTGATTTTTGTGAGAAACAGGCGACGACGCCCAGGGGGTAGAATCGTCGAAGTGACGGCCCCTTTTAATGGTGAAGTCTTCTTTTTGGCTTCGGTAGAGGATGTTGGGGTTGTTGGGGTCGTAGGGGTTGTAGGGGTTGTAGGTGAGGATGTAGGCGGAGAAGAAAGATTTGTGTAGGTTCTGGCCGAGTTAAAGAAGACCTGGTAGGGTTGTTCTTCATCGAGCGAATCCAGGAATCCCTGGAATGTGAAATGTCAGTTAAACTTGCCTGCAGACACGCGTTCAAGACATGATTATGATGTAACCACACGAGCCGAACAGGTACTCCCAAAGCTTATGTTCGTATCCTGCAGGGGATGACATCCTTGCTCGCCCCACTCGCCAACTCCCGGAGCACATATGACGTAGTGCGACAGGGGTAGCTCGAGGTAACATCGTTAACAGACTGCGACAAGGGGACACAACGATCAAGATTCACAGGAACAGGTTAGAGGCTCCACCATAAGGTAGAGGTCTAATACAATTCACTCCTATACAACTCTAGATTGACGGCATTATTACGAACAATGAACTGTTATTAGAAAAAGGTAGGTGTCCACCGCCTCTATATCTTACCTGGCCACTGTTTGGTGCCATAATTTTCGTTGGCGAAAAAGGCGATAATAGGTAAAAGTAAAGAGAAAGATGAATCGTCGGAGGAAATAGAAGTCGGAGGAGGAGATACGAATCGTCGAGAGAAAGATAAATCGTCGAAGGTGAGAGATATCATCAAAGAAAATATGAATCGTTGAAGGAAAGATAAGTCGTCAACGGGAAGGGATGCTGATGGTGACGAGGAAAGCTTGGTGTTGAATGGAAAATATGAGAAGGGGACGTCTCGGCGTGGAACAAGAATTAAAAGGTAATCGAAGGACAGTTGGAGGAAATCGACGATTAGAAGGAGCATGGTGAATCGCCCCGACAACAATGGCGGCAAGATTAGGAAATGGCGACAGCCTTGGTCTCGTCGACTTGGTATCATTCTACTTAAAGGGTACCTAAGTATCGTCCTGTTAGAGAACATAAAGTAAGTAAAATCGTGTCTGTCTTAACAGTTAAGTGCTATTTACTATAGTATATGATCAGGTAGACCGCAGACATCTCATGGTGACTGATATGTTCATATATAATAACGACCTTTGTTTCTGTGGTATATGTCAAGAAAATAGCTAGTAAGTATGTATATACCTGGGTACCCAAGGCTAGTAGCTACATGTAGGTACCGGTGAGCATATATCTACCTACATTTACTGATACCTCAGGCATGAGGTTATAGCAAACTACCTACCTAGGTACCTAAGTACCAGTCCTATGCCGTAGTATTTTTAGTGGCCATCCACTTTACTTACTTTCTAGCTTGGCCTAATGCCTGATGCTATGTATAGACCATTATCTAGAAATCTTACGTTGCCGTAGGTACTACATACTCTAAAAGTCTTGATCGACAACGTCTCATAACGCTATGCCTCCAAAAGAACCATCCTTAAAGCTAGTATTATATCAGATAAGACACGTATCTACACCTATAGAGTTAGGTACAAACTCTTGTTACTCTTATGAGCGTATACATGGACAACTGACTAGATGGTTATAGGAATGTTATGTCAAAGGGACGCCGACATAGCCCGGACCAAGCTTGGTTCTACCTGCGATAATATTATTGGGCTTTTATGAGGAGTGCAGTCCTGGAAAATGCTTGTTACCTAGGAAGTCACGATGCTAAATTAGAAGAAACTAGTCGTAAGCTATGTCGACGACCTGGGATGCTCCAACAAGGATTGAACCCCATACAACTTCGTAAGGAGTCTTGCTTAGGTAGACCCAATATTAGCTGTTCGAGTGGCGAAGCTCGATTGTCCAGGGTGTTTGTAAACCTTTACATCCTCCGGGCTACGTATCTAGTATACCTAGGTAGGTAGGTAGTATTTAGCATCTTAGGGTGTGGCTACAAATTTCAGGCAATCAAAAACTTCCCAAGCCTACCAAGAGTGCTTGCTGAATGTACTAGATAGGTACTGATAGATGCTCATATGTTTTCAGTATGCAAACACATTGTAATCAGCATTTATTTCGCCTCTTTGCGTGATTCCTAAGGGGCAATCAAATTCCTAACTGACCATTAATAGCGTACTGTTTGGTTCCCTCTGCAATGACTTGACAATCCTATGTGACCTGATTTGGTCCTGCCCGGGCTCTGTAACTATGTCCCTCATCTTTGCCACGGTTTCCTACAACTCTAAGAAAGCATTTGCGAGATTAGTGTCCGGATTTTTGCTCCGATCCTGGTTTTCAAAGAATGTGAGTTGTCCTCCGAAGATCTTGCATATTTGAGTTCACCATCACAACAAAAAGAATCGGGAAGCCTTGGGCATGGATTATGGCAAGGGAATGCCACTGCTGGTATCTTGTAAGGCCGATATAGAAGAAAAGGGGGGTATACTTAGGTACCTCTTCAGCCCTATGAGTTGCGGCGGCACTAATGTGGGTCAAGCGACACCAGAAGCAGGAACAAATCTTATATGCCGCGCCGTAAGGCACCTTAAACATCAAGCTCTCTATCTATTGGCCAGCTATAGCTATCAAAGCTCAATAGTTCCCAGTCTATTTTGAGCTTCAATAATCTTTCTTCGAGGAAGCTTCTTAGAAAAACTGACTACGATGCCGCGAATCTCGGGAAGATAGATGGCGCTGGTAGACTACTCTTCCTCAGATTCCGAGTCTGCGGTCAACGAAGCGGCAACTGCAACAACGAAAAGGCAGAAAACATCGCATGACAAAACCAAGGCAATAGAGGGATCAGGACCTTTGCCGCCGCTGCCTGCCGCCTTCCACGACTTATACGCATCCACCGTACGCGTGAGCACGAGCGATGACCCGGCGCTACACCAGGGCCGCAAGCGCGTGAACCCGCACAAGGCCGGCAACTGGCCGAGCCATCTTTACATTGAATGTAGGGCCTTTGCATCTTGCCCATCTTACCATCATCTATCCGCCCATTTGATTCTATATAAACGGCAAACGGCCTATTAGACTAACTAACGACTAGGGCACCCAACTGACAAGCAGTGCGCCACGCTCTCCGCCCTCCTATCAGATCTAACGTCGGCGCTCTCGCCGCTATCCGTGGACCTACGCTCCTTCCTAACCTCGGATCTAGACGCCCCTCAGCCGCTACACATCAGCCTGTCGCGGCCCATCGTGCTAAGCACGTTGCAGAAGGACGTGTTCCTCAAGCAGCTCATCGACCGGATCAGGGGTAGCGGCATCGCGCCCTTCGACCTTGTCCCACGGGGCCTGGAATGGCACCGCACGCGCGAGTCTGAGCGCTCGTTCCTAGTCCTGAGGGTAGCGGGCGCGGCTGCTACTGATGTAAGCCCGAATGATTCTTCTATTCCCGCCGTTGGAGGTGGCGGGACGGGTACTGCCGCCACTGGCCATGCGGAAGAGGAAGAGGAGGAGGAGGAGGAGGAAGCTTTAACTCGCTTTCAAGCAAACTCGAACACCACCACAAAGCAGCCGCAGAACCCAGAACTCGCGCAACTCCTCCAGCGCTGCAACGCACTAGTGACAGAGCACCAACAGCCTGCGCTCTACGCGTTCAAGGACAATAGGAACGGCGATGACGCGTTCCACATCTCCATCGCATGGTCCTTCGCCGAGCCGACGGCCGAGGTCAAGAAGCGAACCGAGGAGGTATTCTCCCGTGCTTCGGAAGAAGAACGTGTTCGGGCCGAGGTCCTGGCGATGCGTGTGCCTGTCAACGGGATCAAGGCCAAGATCGGGAATGTCGTTACGCACGTAGCTTTACCGGCGCGTGGGAAGGGACGGCGGTAAGGACCGAACCTGACAAGAAGGAAACATGGCTACGAGATACAGTCTATATGTACTAATGATCACGGGGTATGGAAAATGCTACTAGGTATCTGTATCACAATAACGAGGATGAGACCATGATCAAATTCGCAAGAATGACATGTAATTGTACTGATGGGCCCTCTATGATAGCGGTAGGGCGTACTTGCTATGCACACGATGAGAATCTAACCCATTTTCAATGTTGATAGTATCCTGTCTCGTAGACTAAACGCCAGAAACTCCGCCCATGAATGCATCCTGGATGCTTTGCTAGTAGGTACCTAGTTACACGATTTAAACGCCAGTGTACATAGTGCAGCTTGGTACAGTAATCCGATGCAAACCCCGAACCATGCAGATTTGTGACATTAGGTCCTTACAGCTCGTCGAGGCTAGGCCGCTCCAACCTCCAAGTCCGGGGTGCGACTGGCAGGCCGATGTAAAATTGCCAGAGGCGGTTTAGCTCCAAGAAGGCGATCTGGAACCTGTCATCACCTTCGTTAGCATGCTAAGCGATGTACTGGGTGCGGCAGTGCGGACTTACAGAGTCTTCGGGAAGGTAACCCAATTCTTCACGACGAACTTGGCTACCTTGATTATCCTGGAAAGCTCGTCGTTGAAGATCTCGCTCGTTGTCCCGGGTTCGGATCTCTCTCGCTTCGGCGGCACATCGTCTTCTTCAGTGTCCCACTCATCATCCTCGAAATCTGGGACTGCTTCGGTTGACGTAGACTCTGACGGGCTCTGTGAGATACCGACAGCATGTGGTTTCTTGGCTCGATCGGGAATTGCCGACTTGTTGGGCTTGTCCTCGGCTGCGACCATGGTCCTGAATCCGACAAGGGCTTTCATTGAACTGCTTAGTCTGGCATAGGTGTTGAACAGAGCCACAAGCTCCGTTCGCTTTAGTACCGGAACCTCCTCGCTGTCGTTGTCGAACTCGAATAGTACCTTTAAGGCTGCACCATACCCAGCGGTTTGCAACTTGCCCCAGAGCCTACACTTGTCGCAACCTACGCAGTCCATGACTCGGCTGACATTCCGGAACCGGTTCTTGAAGTCCTCTTTCAACGACGGGCCCTCTCCGTTCTTAAACATGAGGCCCTCGTCGAAGATTTGAGACACAGAACCCGCCCCTTGCGTTACGGCAAGAACCTTGGACTTCGTAGCAGCGTCCTGGTCTGGGTCGCCCGTACAAAACGTGTAGCTCTGCAGATGAGGACCGATCTTGGCGACCGCGCGGGTGACGAGAGCATAGTTGAAATACAAGTTGGAAATCCGCTCGGGGAAAGTGTGTAGTCGGGCCTTATAACAACCCACATTGGGTTGCCATTCGCCAGTCGTCTGGTTCAAGAAGTCCCAGCAGAGGTGCGTACTGATGCTTGCGTGCATGCCAGATATCACGCGGTAGAAGACGCGTTTTTCCAGACACTCGCCCTCATTTTCTAGTCCTGTCTGCGCGAACGTAGTGCTCGGGTTTTGTTGGTGTTGCTGCAAGATCTGCTGTCGCTCTGCACCCTGGAGCACGTTACGGAAGTCTTGCGCCGCCGGTCCCTTGGCCACAGGGCTGGTACCAAGTGAGGCAGAATGCGGGAATGAAGACTTCTGGAAACAGTTCTCCCTATAGATAGCATCCCATACCATCTTGGCACCGTCGCCGGCGTACCCTGTAAAACGTTCGGGATTGTGGACCAAGCTGACATAGTCGCCTTTCGAGCTTGCGCTTTCATCCTCTGGTACACAGTAATCTCGTTCATCGCATTCGTCATCGTACTCTACCACGCAACTCTCGCCGACGTTCTCTCCTAATAAGCCTTGCAAGGGCTTCCGTGGCCGTTCTTTTTGTACTTTCTTGCCGGGATGCTTCGCCGACGGACCCTCCAACTTGCTAAGTTCGCTCGCTCTCCATATCTTGGGCATATCTTCCTCGTTATCTATCGTGTTCACAGCACATGCTATATTGCCACACATAGCATTCTCGTCGTTCCAGAAGGGACATTTTTTATTAAACAGGTTCAGGCGGTAGTAGGAGAAGAAGTCGGTTTCTTGGGTCAACTCGTCCAAGGCCGGCTTGACTCTGCGGTTTAGTTTCTCGAGGGTGGAATAGGAAGCACAGGCGTCAGACACGATGGCGCGAGGCGAGATCTGGACGGTTTCATTTTCGTTAGAGATAAGAAATTCATATTGCGACGAGGCCGCTGCCAGAGAACTGGCGGTAAGACAGAAGTAGACAACTACGTTGTACAACGAAGGCGACATACTGCGCATGCATCATCTCGAGCTTCTTTGCTCTTACATTGCCCAGGCGTCCCCCAAAGCGCAAAGAGCGACAGGTAGAAGAGCTTCGCGGATTTCATGACGGTCGACGGGACAGTGCCGGGTATTATAGGTAGAGGAGGGATGGACACCTAATTATTATTAGATATATTGGGGAGGAGAAAAGACAAGGCCTGGCCCTCCTTCTCCTTCGGTATTTGGTTAAAGAGGATACGTATGAGGTAGGTGGGAATGGCAATGGAAGGGAGTGAAGGAATAAAGTGGTCGCTGCGACGGTTAAATTCCAACGATTCTAACCAGGGATATATACATATTATACATGTACGTACAATGTATATCTGTACGCCGAATTATACGTATAAGTACATCAAAGTTTAGACCGTGGTATGCGCGTTGAATAGACAAATTTGATGGTGAAAATGTCAACGTGTTCATTCTTTTTCGAGATTGTATCACAAGAAATTCGACGTCATACGATTATGGGCGGCAACAATTCCGTATTGACTAGGAAATACGGATAATGGAATGTTGCCAGCTTGCATCGCCTCAGGGGTCCATCGATCGAATGATACATCTGGATATCTACATTAAGCAGGTACCTGTTTACGGTAACGTGCCTATCAGCAAGTACCTTACTAACCTTAAAGGCAACTCCCGGGTGGGTAAGATCCATTGCGGGAAGTTCTAGAAACGGCTGGCCGGCAATAAGCTTCCACGGGGTAGTAGGTACAGTTTACCTAGTCCTAAGTCGCGTGGGGCGGAACAATGGTAGGTATTCCGTATAGATATAAGAATATGAGGCTTCATCTTTAATACAAATACGACTTTAGCATAATGCCATCCACGGATCCGACATGTGCTGTATTGATCCCTCTTGCATGATTCTTCAACTTCGTCGCCGCAGCAAAACAGTCATACGTTATATAGATTAACTTCTTTCCTCTCGGAGACTACCGTGAGACTACAACCGTCCGTATTACACATCTCATTACTGATCTACATAGGTACGAGGTAGGTATAGGCTAGAGCTTACACGTATGGCTCTGGGGTTGTATTGACGAACCAACCAAACCCAATTGATAAAAATACATATCCGGGGTCGACAGATTGGTAAGAGTTTGAGCTGACTGCCAGGGGTTTGTGCATTGGTAAGAACTCCTACCGTTTACACCGTTAGTAACGTCAGAGCTCTGAAGCCGTCACAATTATTCAAATTCCGAATACACTGCGAGTATAATGGACATTCACGATATCATGTTGCCCTATTCCATTCAAGTCCCTAAGGATCTCTAGACCAAAGGTAACCGACTAAAATGCAACTATCTAGGTACCCGTGTCCTAACAACAATAGAGCGTAGGCTCGCCGGGAACATCTTTTCCCACTATCGTTGTTGAGATCCACGCCCTTCTAACCGAGCCGCTCGGGTTTTCTTCGTGGCCCAGAACAGACGTAAATGACCATTCTTGTCTGCGTGTACTGATGCTATCGGTCGAAATCTGTTGGATAAGCTGATGAGCGACCTCAGTAGGGGGACAGCAGCAAGGTCGCTCCGATGGATCAAGCTGAAAACCAGATGGGTGGAGAGAATTGCATTGATTAGGAACGGCCATAAATCGTCGCAAAGCATTATCCCTTAATAAATGCAGACGTCGCTATGCAGTAGTGGGCGTATCGAGAGTAATCTACAAGGATGAAGCCTTGAAGGGCTGATACGTGAGTGTAGTGTTTTTCTTTCTTTTGGTGTTTAAATTTCCTCGTGCATCACTGCTGAGGTGGTTGATAGTTGAGAGGTCGCCTTGAAGTAGTTAAATTAGTATTGTTTAATCATCGGAGAGTCCGTGTGGGAAGACTCACTTGAAGAGCAGGATATGTGGCTCTGGTTCATGTACTTCGTAGTGCTCCCATCCGAGGCTCTGCGGATTTCAATCCTTGTTAGCCCTCTCTACTATTGTCGTAATGGATCGTCATAGAGCAACCTACCTGGGTGATGCCAATAGCACGCCACTCATCTTCCCATAGTAGCTTCAGTGTGCCCTTTGTCTGGTCATGGTAGTCCTTGGGAATGGCCTTCAGCATGGCCTTGGGGAGCTGAACATGTCGATATTCGAATTCGCTATCCGAGTAACTAAAGCACTTAGTTAGCAACGCTCTAGGCGCCAACACGGCGGAAGCTTGTTGAAGCCGTACCGAGCAGAGTAGTGGATCGAGTCAGTAAATTCTTCAAGTCGTGTTCGCTCGTCGTCACTGAGAGGACGGGGCACCTTGTTGCGCCGACTCATATCAATGTCCATAGGCATCGTGGCTAGTTGAGTAATCGAATCCTATTAACGAGGTGGAAAACCCTAGTCTTCTCCAATTCAGATGTCTATTTTACGCACTGGCAGGCGGGTAATCTTGGTGAAGAAGTCGACTGGAAGAGAATATGTGGTGTCGCGTGAGGGCGGAAGCAGAGGCTGTTGCGTCGCCTTCCCGATGGATGGACTGGCGTCTTGCAGCTCTGCAGCACGCAGATGAAACAGTTTGACCAAAACCCTAGATTGTTTGAAGGGCTCAGAGGAAAACTTTAGTAAAAAATGCAGCGGGACAGTAGAAGTAGTCACAACTTGAGGGATCTTTGGTTTCTTGGGTTCAATGTTGTATGGTTGTAGAGTTGTAGGGATTAAGAAGAGGGTGGGAGGAGCGCGTTTCTTAAAAGTTGAAGTTGCGGTCCCCAAATTTTAGTCGCAAGTACGATTGATGGAAGTAAACAGTCCTGAAGTGGGGCATTTCCTAAGTTTCCTGAGCACAAGCCACAGTGGTTCGTACCTCCCATTCTGTGTGTAGGTATCCTTCCAGGAACATTTGATTGAATCTCTGGGGGATCACGATTGCCCTGAGAATACCGCTTCCTAGGAATCATACCTGTTGTATGTACCATACATATACTGGAAGCTCCTTCCTATAGTTATCAGAACTAAATACAAATAAAGCTATGGACTACCTGCAACCTGTAGAAATCACATTGGTACCTTCATATGTACATACCATATTGTTGGTATGTACCATGTACCCTGCTGGGTGTACCTGCCTGAGGGGTGGGGTACCTAACAATGGCCGTGCACTTCCCTTTGTGGCGCAATTACAAGTACCTTGTACTGTGGGAGGCCGGGCTGTTAGCGGTCTGGCAGGCGCGCACATTGGTTGGAAGTTGGAAGTCGGAAGTTGTCATCCAATGCTTGCTGCTGCTGCCACAGCTCAGTTTCTCGCACTCAGCCTTTCGCGCCAAAAACTTTCTCCATTTTATACATTGTTCCAATGCGCATACATGTATAGACACGCACACACAACCCCGACGGATATACAAAGAAATCAACTTTTAAACAGTGCATTGCGACAGTATTCCTCGCCAATGTTGTCCTGTTAGCTGCGTGGCATCGACCATTTCTATCCACACCAGCCAAAGGACAAAAAAACGCCCCCTAGCTACGGTACCAGCAAGCAAGCAAAGCAAGCCGCGTCGGACCAGCCCACAAATCATCATCACCATCGCATCGCGTCGAGCCCTGCGACCCTCATCGATTATTCCGACAGCTCGAATTTCACAACATTGAATTCTCCATTGACCGCGTAGAACGTCAGGTTATTAACCTGTAGTGTTCCGAACCGGTTCCGGATGCGCCTGCGAACATTTTCCTATTGCAACCATGGATAACAAGAGGAAGGCAAGCGGCGCAAATGGCGTCGAGTCGTCAGGAAATGATTCTAATGACCGAGCTGCTAAGCGTCGCAGGCTGCAAGAGGTAAGCTATCCACCCCAGGCGCATCTATATTTCACATTCCACAGCATTGCGCTCAAGCCTTGCCTCGCCTCGACTCTCTTCGGCTGAGTTGCGTGATGCTGTGCTGTGTATTGTATTGCATTGCTGCTGCAATACGGACGCAATTGTGACTTGCATCGGATATGGAGTTGAAGCTGAGAATTAGGCTGGAATGGGAGCTATTGACGAGATGCAATACCAATGCCGTCTACAATCCTTCCAAAGGCCGCATTCCTCTTCTCATCCATGCATGCTCACAACCGCGAACCTCGAACTGCGAGCTTTGAAATTCTCTACATCTTTAAATCTTCCCACCTTTGCGTTCGTCCACTTATACTAATCCAACCACTCTAGGAGTTTGGTGATCTCTCAAACGGCGAAACTGCTGAGTCAACCACCGCATACGGATTGAACATTCTGGAATCAATCAGAGCTACAACCGATAAGAAGTATGTCTAACCCTGCTCGTTATCATAATATCTATGGCATATTCTATGCGACGCTTTTCCTCGTTTCGGTCTACTCGCGTATAGCGACGACTGTCGAAGCGGAAGAAAATCAGTTTCGCGATATAGCTAACCATCTCTTTGTATTGTAGTGGCCGTCCTGTTTCGCCATACTTCGAGAGCCTGCCTACCCGAAACCAAGATCGGGAGTATTACAGAAAAATACGCCTTCCGCTCTCCCTGGAAATAATCGAGCGCAAGCTAAAGACCCACGAATACCTCAAACTCTCAGCTCTAGAGAGCGACTTCAAACGCCTTGTTTCGAATGCGAAAGAAGTCAATGACCGAACGTCCTCGGCCTTTGGCGATGCGGAACGAGTACGCAAAGCCGTCAGCAACCTGATGGTCAAGTACAATCCTGCCTATAAGTCAGGCAATTATCAAGCCGTTGCGACCCCGTTGCCTCCAACTCCTGAACCCGATGACAATGAAGGGGAAGAGGATGCCGAGGGCGAGGAAGAGGAGCAGAAGGATGTTAGCATGCAAGACATTCAAGCTACATCCGAGCATAATGCGGATGTAGCAGCTAAAGAGGAAGAAGAAGAGGAAGAAGCCGAGGGCGAAGAAGTAGAAGACGAAGGCGAAGGAGAAGAGGAAGAAGAGGAGGAAGACGACGAGGAAGATGAAGATGACGAGGAAGACGAAGAGGACGAGGACGGCGAGCCAGACCCTGCGGTTCGAAGAAGACGGAGACCGGGTCGACCACCAAAGAATCCTGCTGCACATGCTCGGAAGGTCGCGGCACGCGGACCTACTCCCGGCAAAGCTGATACTCACTACGAGAGTAAGCCGTACAAGGATCTCAACTTCCAGCAGGCGCAGGAAAAGATTGTAGAGGAACTACTTCGACAAAAGGACGACACGTAAGTCTATACCTTCCACACGTGATTTATATTTGGCTAACACTTATCTGGAGTGGTGAATACCCTTACTTTGAGCCGTTCGTCTATCTGCCCCCACGAACGCTGAAAGATTACTACGAAATCATCGCGGAACCTCTGTCCCTCAAGGCGTTGCAGAAGCAAGTCCGAGGTCAGCATGGCAGAGGGGGCGCGACTTATGTCAGCGACTTCAAAGGCTGGGCTGCTTTCGAGGACCAAGCCAGTTTGATCTGGAAGAATGCTTACCACTACAATGAAGACGGGAGTGAGATTTTTCTCATGGCTCAAGAGCTCGAGGTAAGCTAAAAACATCCCCCATTACTTACATAGCTAAGTTGATGTCTGACTCGTTTATAGCAAACCTTTCAAGAACATATAAGGGAGGCCAAGCTACATGTTCCAGAACCACCTCAGCCCAAGATAAAGCTGAAGTTACCCCCCAACGCGGAAACTCCTGTACATCCTAAGAAGATTACTATCCATGTTGGTGGCAAGACGAGCGCTACGGGATCGCCGGCCCCGGTGACAGGCCAATCCGGAGATGGAGAAGCTACTCGTAATGGCACGCCTGTAGGCCGAAACCCCTTCGGCGGCTCGACGGCAACTTCGGTCAGCTTGAGCCAGTTAGAGAAGGCGAGAAGTATGTCGGTCTCTGCTGGCCCTCCTAGTCCGTCGGCAGCAGGGTTGACGAAGTCTGAGGATGTCGTTCGACCTTCACCGGGATTCACAAATCACCAGCAGCTTGCTCCTCCCGTGATGCATCAGTCAAACGTCGTGCCCAACGGTGCGGTGCCGCCCCCGTTACCCCCTCCGAGACGATCAGCTGCAGACATCCTAGAGGCTCAGAAGTATCGACTACGTCCAATTAGTAAGAGCTCTTCCCCCAATATTGTTCGGTTAGGCTAATTACCAAATTACAGGAGAATCAGACGCTCTCATTCCCAAGCTTGTCATCATGTCTCACCCTCAGCTCCAGCTTGAGAGCCGACTTTCCATTACCATTCCCGCTAGCCCTACTGAGACTCAGCAGGAGCTTGTATTCACTGCTCCCGCGAGCCATTTCCGCCTACAACTAAGACCTCAGATAGCGCCGTTCCTTGAGGTCCAGCAGCGCGAATGGAAACTGAACGTGCTGCATGATGCGATGCGCTTGTATCCCTTGTCGATGCCGTTTGACAAACGCAACGAACCGATCTTCGAGGCTTCCCTACATTATGGTATCAACCGCCTTGAAGTCTCTGTGGTAGCGGCCCTTCCGAAGGGCGTGAAGGGACCCAACGGGTTGAACATGGAGTTGGAGAAGTTCGTGGTTCATTTTAACTTGCTCAGGCATTCGTAGCCAGTTACGCGTCAAGCCAACAGGCTACCTGAGCTTCGTGCTCTAATTAACTACTTTGCTTTGCAGAAGATACCTATAGAAATTCCACAATGAGAACACTGATACGGCCAACTTGAACCATCGCGGGATATTATAATATAAAAGTCAAGCAAGAATCGAAGACGGGTCGTTTGAGGCGAACTTGACTCGGCGCTCTGTGGGTTGACGAGGTCTCACGGGGAACTTATAGGGAGTCCTTGATCTACTTCTCCTAACTACATAGGTTCCTTGGAACTATGGTTGACGGAGGGTGGAGAGAATGGCTCTAGGGGCCTTTCTTAAGCGCTGTCTTCCTGTCGAAGGAGCAGTCTGCTGATTTGTATGAGTATTACACACGGCTAGGGTCTGTCAAACGAGACATCTCGAAGACTCCCTATCGAATTTCGGTCTACATCGAACTTTGCCTTATATACCGTATCTACTGGTATATAAAAATAAAATGCAACTTAATGAGAATTCTATGGCACATGATGAACTGCTCGACGCATAATGAGTTCTCAGATTCGTGACGGTTATTGTTTGTAATGACCAAGTACATGCTGCTCCTAACATATAATTACCTAGATAGCACTTCAATACAACTTTGGCCAAAACTACCCCTTGTAGGTTAGGCTACGGTATCTACATAGATGGAATTACCTCTTTAGTACAATATACGGCATTACCTCACCTAGGTCATCTCCACCTGCAATCGGAAAGAGGCTGGACCCTGAACCTTAAAATAGGTGGGTACGTACCTAGGTACCCTAAAGCGCTAGCCGGAAGTAAGTTAGTCCCGGCGGTAAGGTGGGCTGTCTGGCGAGGAAAAAAAAATTTAGGTTTGAATTCGAATTTTTGTCTTCACCGCCGGCATAAAATTTCATTGAAAACCCCCTCCATAATCCACCACCATCATCCCTCCATATCATCTGATTAATCGTTCGCGAACAATTTCTTCCCTAACACCAACTGCACCTGCGAACCTGTCCAGTTGAACAAAGGAAATATTCACGATGGCGGACGAAGTTTACGATGGTGCCATTGGCATTGATCTAGGTATGTTGCGACTATCTCTCAATCTGCAAATCGTTGCGATTATTGCGACTCATTGGGACTTTTTTTCGTGCGACCGTGAACATCTACTAACGACTTCCACCTTCCCGTGGATTAACAGGCACGACATACTCATGTGTTGCCGTCTACGAGGGCAACAATGTCGAGATCATCGCCAACGAACAGGGTAGCTTCACCACCCCGTCCTACGTCTCGTTCAACGAGAAGGAACGGTTGATCGGCGAGGCGGCCAAGAACCAGGCTGCCATGAATCCGATAAACACCGTCTTCGATGTCAAGTACGTTCAGTTTAGAGCTTCATGTTGTACCCTAATTGCCGTCAAGCGAAACTAACCCGCTCTACTTTGCGACAGGCGTCTGATTGGCCGACCCTTCAGCGACCCCATCGTCAAGAAGGACATCGAATCATGGCCCTTCAAGGTCGTCGAGCAGGGTACCAACCCCGTTGTCCAGGTCCAGTACCTAGGCGAGACCAAGATTTTCTCTCCCCAGGAAATCTCCGCCATGGTCCTGAACAAGGTTAGTAACATCATTTGACATGTGGATAGGTGATGATAAGCCCTAACACGGTGTCTACAGATGAAGGAGATCGCCGAGGTCAAGCTCGGCAAGAAGGTTGAGAAGGCCGTAATCACCGTGCCTGCCTACTTCAACGACAACCAGCGTCAGGCTACCAAGGACGCCGGTTCCATCTCGGGCCTTAATGTTCTCCGTATCATCAACGAGCCTACCGCCGCAGCTATTGCCTACGGCTTGGGTTCCAACAAGTCCAACAAGGAGCGTAATGTCCTGATCTACGATCTTGGTGGCGGTACCTTCGATGTGTCCCTGCTTAACATCCAGGGTGGTGTCTTCACTGTCAAGGCTACTGCCGGTGACACCCATCTTGGTGGTCAGGATTTCGACACTAACCTTCTTGACCACTGCAAGAAGGACTTCCAGCGTAAGACTAAGAAGGACATCTCCGGTGACCCGCGAGCTCTTCGAAGACTGCGAACTGCCTGCGAGCGTGCCAAGCGAACCCTGTCCAACGGTGCACAGACGACCATCGAGATCGATTCGCTCTTCGATGGTGAGGATTTCTTCCTCCAGATCACTCGTGCTCGTTTCGAGGACTTGAACGCCAAGGCATTCAATGGCACCTTGGAACCTGTTGCTCAGGTCCTCAAGGATGCCGCCGTCGAGAAGAGTGCTGTTGATGAGATTGTCCTGGTTGGCGGATCCACGCGTATCCCCAAGATCCAGAAGCTTCTCAGCGACTTCTTCGACGGAAAGAAGCTTGAGAAGAGCATCAACCCTGACGAGGCTGTTGCGTATGGTGCCGCCGTTCAAGCCGGTATCCTCTCCGGCAAGGCCACTTCCGCTGATACCTCGGATCTTCTGCTACTCGATGTTGTTCCTCTATCTCTTGGTGTTGCCATGGAGGGTAACATCTTCGCTCCTGTCGTAACTCGTGGTCAGACTGTCCCCACCATTAAGAAGCGAACCTTCACTACGGTCGCCGACAACCAACAAACCGTCCAGTTCCCGGTGTACCAGGGAGAGCGTGTCAACTGTGAGGACAACACCTCCCTGGGAGAGTTCACGCTGGCACCCATTCCCCCTATGCGTGCTGGTGAGGCCGTCCTCGAAGTCGTTTTCGAGGTCGATGTCAACGGTATCCTGAAGGTCACTGCTACCGAGAAGACCTCTGGCCGCAGTGCTAACATCACTATCTCCAACTCTGTCGGCAAGCTCTCGTCCTCCGAGATCGAGACCATGATCAACGGTATGTTCCATACCTATCCACATGACTATCGAAGCATGGCTAACCTTATGTGCAGATGCGGAGAAGTTCAAGAACAGCGACGAGGCCTTCAGCAAGCGATTTGAGGCTAAGCAGCAGCTCGAGTCGTACATCAGCCGTGTCGAGGAGATCATCTCTGACCCGACTATGTCCCTCAAGTTCAAGCGCGGCCAGAAGGACAAGATCGAGCAGTCACTCAGTGATGCCATGGGCCAGCTTGAGATTGAAGATTCTTCTGCTGACGACCTGAAGAAGAAGGAGCTAGCCCTGAAGAGACTGGTCACTAAGGCTATGTCCTCGCGATAAGCACTTCTTCAATTGTTTTGCGAGTTTAGGTCATGGCATATGGATGGGCGGCTAGCAAGATCTCCCGGGAGTGTCGCAGGTGAATTTGATGCTCATCTGCATGCCGGATCGGTATTGGCATCTGAAAGGGGGAATGGTCTTCGTGTTTGCCTGGATCCGGTTAAACGCGAGGGAAACGCCAGAAGTCTTCCAGGATGGTTTCTCTACTTCCGAACTCCTGTTATTCTCTATCTGCCCGTGTCCTCACGAAAACAACCATTTCTGGTTGACGGCGTACATGCATGTAGAATAGGGGAAAATGTGGCCCAAAAGGGATGACGCTCCATGAATTTAATGGTTCTCACGTTACATATACTTTCCCAACTTCGATCCTTGATTAGTGCCATTGTTAGATATTGACTGTACGTACTTCGTTGACGTTAAGTAAGCGTCGTAGCTACCTATGTCGTGATGGAGAGACCCCCGCAACTATCGGCACTATTTAACGCGATACTCCAAGAGAGTGTCCCGCATTTGCAATTGCCTGTCGCTCAATGGTGGGAAGGGTCAATTCCAAAGCTGCCCGAATATAGGTAACTACATATATCCCGTAGGGTACGATCCTAACTCTTAGATAACACACAATCTCTCCTAGGTTCTACCTCAAGTCACAATGTCAGCGACCGGCCCAGACGATGCCAACCCCCGAGAGGACGGAGACCTTCACCGGGACTACGACCTCTCACGGCCGATCGACTCGAGCCAGGGGATGCGGCAGGGGCTGACGTCGTACGGAGACGCGCACTTCTCGCTGTTCCTGCGCAAGGTGTTCATCAAGGCGCTGGGGTACTCGGAGGACGCGTTGGCGCGGCCCATCGTCGGCGTCGTCAATACGTACTCCAGCTTCAACCCGTGCCACGCCAACATCCCGCAGCTGATAGACGCGGTTAAGCGCGGCGTGCAGCTGAACGGCGGGCTCGCGGTTGATTTTCCCACGATTAGTCTCCATGAGAGCTTTGCGGCGCCGACGAGTATGTTCCTTAGGAATCTTATGAGTATGGATACTGAGGAGATGGTGCGCGCACAGCCTGTTGATGCTGTTGTGCTTATTGGAGGTATGTAGCTCAGCTATGTGAAGGCTTTGGATCTAGCCCGGAGTTAAGACACAAGAGTTATCTAAGGAGAGGGGGGCGTACGTGGTTTAGAGTGAGAGTGGGAGCATACGTGCTAAGTACAGTATGAGAGCATAGGGTGCGACAAGACGACGCCGGCGCAACTTATGGGCGGTATATCGGCGAATAAACCCATACTGCACCTTGTTACAGGACCGATGATGCCCGGTAGCCACAAGGGAGTGAGGATCGGCGCTTGCACCGACTGCCGAAATAACTGGGCTAGCTTCCGGGCTGGTGTCATTGATATTGAGGAGATTGCAGCGCTTAACGAAGAGCTTGCGCCGACGGTAAGTCATTTCGAACCGATCTAGGGGGTTCAGAGACGTTGGGCTAAGGATGAGAGATAGGCTGGTACGTGTGGTGTCATGGGAACTGCCAGTACAAGTGAGGATATTTCGTGATATTTTATTCCCCCTTTTCGTCTCTCGACCTAGTCACTACCTATCTCTGAGAATCTCCCTAGGGGTTGTAGCTTCACAAAGCCAACCTCGATATTAATATTAGTTACTAACTTCGGATTTCATAGTGGCGTGCATTCTGGTAGCACTTGGTCTCATGCCATTTAAAGGAGCAACAGCACCAGCCGTATCATCAGCTCGACTACGAATTGCCGAAGAGACAGGAGCCAATGCTGTGAAAATAATCGCTGCTGGAGACAAGCTAAAACCCCAAAGTCTGCTCACGCGAGAATCCTTCATCAACGCCATCACTGTGCTACAAGCCATTGGCGGCTCCACAAACGCTGTGGTCCATCTTCTAGCTATCATCAACCGGCACCCGGCCGTCGCTGGCACCATTACCCTCGACACGTTCGACGAGGTCGGGCGCCGCACTCCTCTACTCGTGGACTTGAAGCCTAGCGGCGCCAACTACATGACCGACTTCCACAACTCAGGCGGCATGGCCGCGCTATTGCAGGAACTACGACCACTACTACACCTCGACGCACTGACAGTCACGGGCAAGACACTAGGCGAGGCCCTCGACGCAGAACGCCTGATCTCCGTGCCGCAAGCTCTACGCTGTATTCAGCCCTTCGCTAAGCCCTTATACCCGTCCTCCTCCCTCGTCGTGCTACACGGAAACCTAGCACCGCACGGCGCCGTCATGAAGGCCAGCGCGTCCAAGGACCGACGCCTGCTCATACACTCAGGCAAAGCCGTGGTGTTCGCCGGCTCCGCGGATCTAGCAAACCGCATCGACGACGAAGCGCTAGACGTCGACGAGCATAGCGTGCTCGTGCTGCAGAACATCGGCCCCGTCGGCAACCCCGGCATGCCGGAGGCCGGGCTCGTACCCATCCCGCGGAAACTAGCCGCGCGCGGCGTCGCCGACATGCTGCGTGTGTCGGACGGGCGCATGAGCGGCACGGCGGGCGGGACTATCGTCCTGCATGTGTCCCCCGAGGCCGCGGATCCGGAGTCCGTGCTGGGGGTTGTGAGGGATGGCGATGTTATCACGTGTGATGTAGATAGACGTCTGCTGAGGGTTGAGATTAGCGACGAGGAGATCGAGCGCAGACGTGAGGAGAGGCGGGAAGAGGTTGGTCGCGAGGGCTCGGAACACCCGTGGAAGATGCGGGAGCGCATGAGGGGGTATCGGGGCTTGTATATGCGCTCTGTTAATCAGGCGGATCAGGGGGCGGATTTTGATTTTTTGCGGGCTGGGTATTGATTAACCTGGTGATGCGGTTTATAGGGTATTGGGTATAGCATTGCACGTAGACTATGGAGAGAGTGTCTCCAAGAACGATTATATAACTCGGCTAAATCATAGACATGCAATCTTCGTACCTACCCCTAGGTACCTACCTAGGTACCTATATGGGGTATGGGGGGGGCAAACTCATGGGATTTCCTAGTTCATTGTCCTTTGACTACCAGAAGTGGCTTTCCCACCTTCTTGGCCTCTTCGTTCAGGGCGTCTATTTCAGCCTGCACCAATGGGATCCCCGTCGTCTCTCTTTCTTCTTGTGTCAGCTGCTCGATCTCACCGGGGAAGTAAATCCGCTGGACGCCGGCGGCTTTGTCTGAACCGACCACGCGCTGATATAAAACGTCCATACGTTCCCGAAACTCGTCGAGGCTCATAAACAGATCGGGCTTGATGGCTACTAGGAAGTGGCCGACGTCTGATGGTTTGCTCGGGTCGTAAGGGCCCGTGACTTCGCCTGCAAATGCCGATCCTATATATACATAGGAGATAGGTTAAGAGACTGCACCTTAGAATCGAGGAATGTGGATGTCCTTACCTGATAATACCCCCGAGAATACATCCATCATGATAGCAAGAGCCGACCCCTTCGGTCCGCCCATAGGCAGCATGACCCCCTCGAGAGCCGCAGCCGGGTCATCCGTCGGTCGCCCTTCAGCATCGAGCGCCCAGTCCAAGGGGATCTTCTCTCCCCTCCTCTTTGCCTTGTATATCTTACCACGCGCCGCGACGGAGGGAGCCATGTCCAAGATAAACGGCTTCTCCCGGCCGCCCGGGGCGCCGCAGGCCAGAGGCGACACGCCCATGAGCTTGCTCTTGCCGCCGAAGACCGGTAGCGCCGGGCTCGAGTTGGTAAACACCAGGCTCATCATACCCGCGTCAATGGCCTGCTGCACAACCCAGGCGGCCATGCCGTAGTGGTTCGAGTGCTTGACGCTGACCATGCCGATGCCGAACTCGCGCGCCATGTCGCACGCTTCCTTCATGCCGACTGACGCGGCTAGGAACCCGAAGCCGTTATGCGCATCGACCTGCGCGACTGCCGGCGTGATCTTGGTTAGTTCCGGGCTGGCGCTGGCGTCTAGGACGCCGTTGCGCACGCGTGCCATGTACGATGGGATTCGGTTGATGCCGTGCGTGTCGACGCCCCGCAGATCGGCTGCTACGAGGCACTTAGCCACGATGGTGGCGTTAGCCGCGGGGACACCGTTCCCAACTAAGACCTCCTCAGCGAATTTCTGCGCCTCCGCAGCCTTGACGTAGAGCTTAGCGTCGGATGCCGGTTGGGATGTAGAAGTATCGGCCATATTCGGACAGTTAATAAGAACGATCGATTGGGTATTATAGAGGATTCTGCTGATGGATGGATGGATGCGTAAGCTAGTCGGAGAGTTTGTTGGATGGTGACAATATGCCAAGGTGTGTTATAAAATAATGAAGTCGTACGCAGAACCCGGGCATATTTCCGGCAGGTTGAGTCATCCGACCTCGGATTCGGGTCCGTTGCCGAAAATACTCCAACGGAGGAGTACCGAGGTTCTCCACTTCTGCAAGGCATTTTTGTAACGTGAGCTCGGGGAACGTCCGACAGAGAAAGGAACGATTATAAATCAGGGGTTTAGTTTGCCCTTACGAATGTTACCTAAGACATTGTTTTATAATCATAAACTATTGCTTGGCTAAAAGAGTGTTCGTTTCGAAATGGCTTCTGTCAGTAGTTCGAAACCAGATTTAGCCGGGGAAACATTCAAACGGTTGGGTAAGCCGATAGAAAATGACCGACTCCATCGTGGTCATATCTCGCCGAGACATTCTCGGGAACTTTGCAGACAGTGGCCTTGCTAGCAACGTGGTCACTACCACGCGTCTATAGACAGCAGAACATGTATATAATGAAGCCCATAAGTCAATGTTGAGGGTATCTCGTAGGATAAAGTAGTAAGCCCCTAGTCAAGCTGTTAATCATTACCAAAAAAGAACAATGGCACACCTAGAACTCTTCGTACTCACTTGGGGGATCTACCCTCGCCGCATACTTATCTACCTCCACGAAAAGGGGCTCATTAATTCCTCACATATCAGAATCACGCCCGTGACCATTTCTCCCCCTAACGAAATGGTAGCTCCCGGAAAGCCTGGTGGTACGGTGCCCATCCTAGCCTTGCCCGATGGCACCTTTATCAAGCAATCCGTCGCCATCCTAGAATATCTCGAAGCCATATGCGACAACCCTCGGGAACAATGGCAAGAAGAGATCGCTGCTGCTGCGAAGCCCTTCTCTATGCTAGGCAACAACGAGCGAGAAAGGGCGACCACAAGAGAAATAATCGCGTTGACCGACGAGGCGGCGTCCATGTTCGGGTTCGCTTGCCACAAGGGCAGCAAGTTCTTCGTCCCCCTCGAGCCAACCAACCCCGCCGCAGCGACCATGGCCATGGACTGGGTGAAGAGGAACCTGAGGCTTCTCGAGACTTACTACGAGGGCCGATTCGAAGAGAACAGTTCTGATACTGTGGTGACCATCGCAGACTGTGTCTTGTTTTCTTTACTTCAGTTCGCTAAGGAGCTGTACGGTCGAGATCTACCGGTGGAGACCGAGTTGCCTAATTTGAAGAGGTTCTATGATGCTTTTAAGGAGAGGCAAAGCGCTAGGATTTCGGACGATTTCTACCCACGGGGAATTAAAGAGATCGCTTCGGTTTGGCTAGAGTAATGTTTGATACTAAGCTTACCTATCTCTAAGAGTATAATGTGGTTCCAAAAAAAGTCTGTGTGCATTAACCCCTTACTCACCTTAATCTCCTATACCCACTCGACCCCCTTTTATCTTTCAACAACAACAACTCTACGAAATCATAGCTAGAATACGCCGTTTTGGCACTGAAATAAGCAGCAATCGCAGGCGTAACGCTAAGTTATCACCAGAAACTCGCGCGAATATTATATCTTCCGTAAAAGCCGGCCATATATAAGCTTTTATCGCGAAGGAATATCATTGCTATCGCAATATAATTTCGAAAACCCTAAAACGATTCCAAATCTATTATATCTTAAAATCCCTTCTAAAAAAAGGTCGCTCGAGGTTTTCCGATCGTATACGAAAATATATTATTACTTTATTTTGTCGTTTCTTTTATTCTAAATATAAAGATTTCGTTAATTAATTAACTTTTAGATATTTAAAAATTACGATCCGTTATATATTACGTAAGGTTTATTTAAGGAAATAACGTTTCGTTAAACGATTATTATTTATTAAAAACGATATAAAAAAGCGTTTAATATTCGTTCGAAAATATAAAGAACGTAAAGAAAAGTTAATCGTCGCTTTTTTTAATAACGAATATATAATTAAAAATAAAGATTTTTATCCCGAAAAATAAATTATAAAATTATCGATTAAATATTATCGATTTAACTTTATATATATCGTATATAACGTTAAATTTCTTATTTTTATTATAATATAAGTTATAATTTAATTACGTAATAAATTAAAAAAAAATAAACTTATTTTCGTTAAAAATAACTTTAATATTTCCCGAAACGATATATTATTTAAATTTTATATTAACGTTTTAAAAAAAGGCATATTACCTTTATATAAATAAAACGACTTATTTATATAAAATAACGTTTTAATCTATATTTTAAAACGAATAAAAAAATAAATAACAAAATATAATATTCGATTTTTAAAATAACCTTTATATTTTCCTAATTTAAATCTAATTAAATATATATAACGAATTTTTAAAAAATAAATTAATAAAATAACATTTAACTTTTAATATTATAAAAATAATATCGCCGATATAAAAACGATAAAAAACTTAATTTTATTAGCGTAAAAAGCTTTAAATAATAATTTTATAAAGAAATTTATAAACTTAATAAAAAAATAATTTATAATAATACGTCGTATAAAAAGCTAATATATTAAATATTAAAAATCTATTAATTACCTTTATAATCTATTTAATTAAATATAAATAACTTCTTAATTAAGCTATTAATGATAGATTAAAATCAAAGGATATTTTTGGTATATATTGGTTTGGGTAAGGTGTATATAGACTTTTGGAACTACATTATAAAGCCTTTTAGGCTTTAAGGGGCGGGACGGTGTTTTGGCATCGTGATGATGTCTTTCTGGGGCCGTCTCAGCCCAAAAAATTGTACTCCTGCGCTGTCCTCTAGCATTTCTCTTCTTAAACTCCCGATTATGGCACAGCTCAAACCAGGGGTCGATGCCTGCACCGCAAGCAGCAGAAGTACAGGCTGTGGGATGGTAGATCATATAATGACACCATTGTAAATTGATCCCCCCCGACTGTCATTTCTGATCCTCACACCTAATACAACATCAATTATTCAACTATGTCGGCCTCTGGTATTGTTGGGGTTTCAGCCAAGCGCCTTAGGTGTCTGGTTGGTCAGGTGTTCATTGATTATGCGCTGTGCAACAGAGCATTGCATATCCTAACACATTGGACGGATGAGGCGTAGAAAGTGTAGGAGTTATATTAGAATGGGACAATAGGTAGCAACGACGAATTCCCGACTGGTTGCGGTACCTACCTAGGTACGATGTCAGGGGCACCTGAGAAGGAGGCCGGCAACTTTTGCTAAGTCCTGAAGACCTTCAAAAAGCAGCTCTCGGGCCTGGTCCTTTACTTCTCTAGGCTGAGCTAAGCGTATTGTATCCAATTTATTAGCGAAAGTTGATATTACCTGTAATCATGTTAGCAGCTACGTCGTCCGTGTCAACTCCTCCCTCACCTATCACAGGCACTTACATGCCGCCCACCACAATCTTCACGCCCGCGCCCGACTGTACGATATTAAGCATAATTGATTCCTGCAGGGCATATGAATGCCCTGCTTCTATCTATGTGTCCTCTTTTGCTTGCAATATCCCCGATAGGAGTTCAAGTTGCTATCCAGCATTATTGGCCACACCAGACTTCGAAGTGTTGGCATACACATATTCACCAGGATATTATTGCCCCTTGGGTTGGGCAAGTATTGAGTCCGATTTAGGCTCAGATGGTGTATGGTGTTGTCCAATGTACCTATGCTTCCTTCAGAGGTTTTGTATTCCCTATTGCTAACACCGTGTAAATAGCGGCTTTACACTCTTTTACCGTAACGTGTATCTCAGCATATATTGTCGAGGAGTGCTCACAGAAGGCACGGCCTTCGATTGGTCCAATTGCGATAGCCCTACTACGTTTCCATTCGGCCCTAGTCGAACAGGTGTTATAACCAAACACGCGGCGCAAGGAGGCCTACTTACTATTCCCGTAAGCGACCTCACAGTCTCGGCGACGGCTCAAGCCATCTTCTTTCTAAGCCATACGGTGACCAATAGGGCTACCATGACTTCTACGACACTCGAATCTGACCCCACAGCAAGATATGAGCTAAGCGAGGGACAGGCAACTCCTGCAACCGAGACCATTATTGGTGCTAGTGTAGGTGGTAGCCTGGGAGTTATTCTACTAGTCAGCCTTGGTATTTTTCTGTCTAGTAGATGCGTGCGAAAACGGAAGAAGCAAAAGGATAAAACTAGAAAAGAGGACCGTCGAAAGCCACAGGAAGAAGATAACGAGTACGGCGTGACAAAACCAGAACTTGAGGGGAGTCACGCACCGAATAGACATTTTCGAAAGGCAGAGCTGGATGCCAACGCAACGCGGGCGGAGCTTGAGGTGCCTATTACTTCAGAATTTGGGACATTTGATAAACCCGCGGAACTTGAGATGGTTACTATACGTGTAGAACTTGAAGGATGATTGACGTAAAGCAATTTTGGGGGATTATTTATAGCCTCGATGATTGATATATACATCCAAGCCCATTTCTTCGGACTAGATATGCCATCATCTTAATGTCATACTATTCCTTGTGGCATAGTACAGGTAGATAGCTGTCTACTCGACTTGACCTGTTGACTGTGCTGATATGCGGCCAGTACCACTATTGCGTTTGTATTGCTCGTTTTCATCAGCGGGGGTCGAATATCGACGGAAGTTTAGTACGCAACATTGACAACTCATGCCGAAACCTAGACCGTAATATAGAAAGACATTGTTCTAACCAATATATAAATCAGCTGTGGTAATAATATCAACACTGACCCTGCTATGAAAAAATAGGATAACCGCTACCATGTTATTAAATTACCTTTTAGGATAACCGAGTACCTTTTCTCTCACATCCCAATAATGTCGAAGCCTTAAAGCAGCCGTTTCCGTATACCTTAGGTAGGTACCTATGTGGGCATAGGCTTCAACTCCCTACAGAATGGACAGGCAGTGTTATCACTTCCACCGCGGCTTAAACACAACCACAATAAGCCGTGTGAGTACGCCGAAAACAGCTGACATGATATCGGGCTCACCGCTATTAGTACTTATATCTACATATAGATTTGTATTACACAACTTCGCTCTTAGTCTCTCGAGAACTTCGAAGCAAATACCATGATATGATAGCTCTCGTCAGCGCACACACACACACACACACACACACACACACACACACACACACACACACATATATATATATATCAGTTACCTATCTAAGTACCTAGTCAACTGGTATTCTACCCTAGTTTTGGAATTAGTTGAATTATTGGGACACCTTTTCATATTCCATCTATTACAAGTGAGAATATAGACTTAGTTGATGCCTCAAATGAGACTAACCAACTAGAGAAACCAAGGAATAATTTAATAACCCTAATAGAAACAAAAGGGGTTAGATTATCAGGTTGTATTAGTTAGTATGGCTAGGCTGAGATAGCCCATCTGTTAGGTGGCGTCGACATGTATACCTAGCCTATTTAAAAATATCTTCTGTTAAGCGACAAAGTACAGTTTACCCTGGTATGTGTCTACTTTATCACGAAATTTATATATTACACCAGGCTTCAAGGAGGTTGCCCTGTGAAGAAATATTTACATGTTGGTAGGTTATATACGTTTAAGAAGTAATCTGTATAAAAGCAGTAATTGTATCTCAATAAAGGGTTATGCATAAAGAGGAGACTTGGCCGTGAGTAATACGTCATCATCACGACGGAGCTCAAGCAACAGCTCAGACAAGCATCAACAACAACGCGACATTCCAATCCTCCATTCTTCTCAGCAACGCGGGGTAGAGTTAACTGTGTCGAGCTCGCTTCCTCCAATGTTCAACATTCATCAACTATTCATATTTCAATACACCCGGCAGTAAACCATCAATCATCTGCATCGTCAAGATGGCTGCCCAAGGCTACGTCCAAACGTCACTCATCTGGGTGGCTTACGCCGTCGCAGTTGTGCTAGCCCTCGTCGTCGCTAGTATCACCACCTTTACGTGGCAGACGCCTCGCGACAGGTCTGCCATCGTTAGTACCGTCGCCATCATCAGCCTCACCGCTCTCCTCGCCACCGTCCTCCTACTCCCCGTCGACATCGCCCTCGTGTCGTCCACCACCTCGGCTGCTCTCGGCGTCAAGAAGGACTGGGCCACCCCCGCGCGCATCCGAAGCATCCTCCTCACTCTCAAGATCGTCTACTACTCGCTTTACAGCTTCGATGCTCTGCTGTGCCTACTCGTCATCCCCTTCTCGTACTTCTGGTACGAGGAGTACGACGAGGTCGAGGAGCAGGAGGGCAACCAGACCTTCGGCAGCCGCCTGTGGGGCGCCTTCAAGTACACCATAGCCTTCGTCCTGCTCGTCGTCATCATCTTCCTCGTCGGATTCTTCGTGCCCGCCGCCGGCACCCGCGACGGCGGCAAGCATCTCGACCTCGACTTCTTCAAGCGCCTGCTCGACGAGAACCATGGCGAGAAGGCGCTGACCTTCGGCCTCGGCCTGCTCATCACCCTCGGTACTCTGCTGTATCTTCTATACACCGGTGCCGGCCTAGCCCTCTTTCCCGTCTCCTTCATCAAGTCCGCCCCTTCCATCTCCGCGCCCCAGCTCTCTGAAAACACCGCGTCCCAGCTCGAGCAGAATCGGGAGCGCCAACGCCAACTCGAGATGCGCAACGCCGGCCGGCCGGACGGGATGCCCGCTAAGGATAGACGCGAGCTGGAGGCGCTTGCTCGCGAAGAACGGACTCTGGTACGACGCGAGCGGCTCGCCGCCGAGATGCAAGGCGAGGGCAAGGGCTTCATAGTCCGGGCGTGGTCCAAGATCTGTGCCGTGTTCCGACCTATCAAGCTTGTGGGCGGCATCCTGCTAGTCGTTCTCACGCTGATCATCTGGGTGTCCATGTTGATAACCGGCATCGACAAGGCCGCCAACTCGGTCTGCAAGGAGCACTGCGGGTACATACTCGCGCACATCAATGTCTTCCAGCCCATCAACTGGCTGTTCGTGCAGACGGCCAAGGCTTTCCCGGTCGACTACGTCCTCATGGCTCTGCTGGTCTTGCTCTTCTTCAGCGCGTCCATATCCGGCATCGCCACCATCGGCATTCGCTTCCTCTGGCTGCGCATCTTCCAGATCCGCAAGGGCCGCACCGCCCCGCAGGCCCTGCTCATGGCCACCGTCATGCTGGCGCTGATCATGCTGGGCATCAACTACGCCGTGGCCATGATGGTCGCGCCGCAGTACGCCACCTACGGCACCCAGACCTTCTGCGACCTGCCGCCGCACCACGCCGACGAGCGGCCCGACTGCGCCGAGACCCCAGAAGCCATCAAGCCGTGCTCCGAGTGGGCCGACTCGCACTCGCACTCCCTCCAGGCCTGCACCCCGACCGTCATGTCCACCTTCCTCAACCGCGTCACCCTCAACTGGCCCGTCTTCGGCGCCATCGACTTCTGGGCCCAGTTCGCCTTTTTGGGCGTGTTTCTGATCGTCTTCCTGACGACTTTGTTCCGCGCCCCCAAGCTCAACCTCAGCGATATCGACGAAGAGGCCGAGGTCGACGAGGAGGAGGGCTTGCTGGCCAGTACTGGTCGCAGGTTCGGCGCTACCTGGCAGGACATCACGGGACGCGGCGGCGCCAAGCACGGTAGCAACGGCGCTGGGGCCGATAGGAATGGGTCTGGGTCTGGTGCCTAGGCTGGCTGTTGTCTGGTCTAGCTATCCTACCTACCTACGAAGTGTCACTTGAAAAGGGGAGGATTGTCGGATTAGCGGACGAAAAATTGTCTACCGCTAGTTCTTTATCTGTCTGAGTATCACATGACCAAGGGGTCTTCTCTTCGTTTATCATGGGATTCGGTGCTTGAAAATGGCATTGCGAAGAAAATTTTGGGGCACATGCACGGAGTAGGAGTATGGGAGTTTGCAGGGCTTCTAGGCACGATGATTGAGCAATATGGGACGGGACGGGATGGATTGGCGCCTTGTTGTGTTACTGAAATTAATTGTGAGATTGTATGATGGGAATTAGGAGAGTAAAATAAGAAGTTTTGATTTAAGGAATGCTGTAGTATTCTTCTACAGTGACATGATGCTCGTGCAACTTCGATTTCGCTTCATCCCCCGCAGTTGAACCTTTCAGGACGTTGATTACGTATGTAAGTGAGGAAGATCTATAATAGTGAGTGTTGCTACGTCTAGTGGCAACGATGAGCAGCTACTACAAAGATGCTAAATGAGCAAGGGCAACTAGTAGACATCTATATACGGTGGATTCTGATTCCTGATTATAGTAGGTTGGGGTATTGACAACTTGTGAGATTGAAGTTTGTCTTCTTGGCAGACGGTATGTCTTATTACGTAGGATGTTTCTACGGTTGGGCCCCTGAATATGGACATCAAGTCCAACATATTTTATCTACATTCTCTCCAGTCATGAATAAATCGACCTACTGGCTTGACTTGTTGGAATTTGTGGCTCGTCATTTCTAGTGATAATAGAAACAGTTTTTTATACGAATATGGCCGGTGTAATATTCGCGATCCATATTGTAAGACCTTGTCAGCTTAAGGCATAATTATCAACAGCTAAGCCGATTAATGCCAAGAAGTGACTTCTCTAGGCACTTACAGCAAGGTAATCACTTAGAAAAGGCATTGTACAGCTGGTAGTTGGAGTCGGCAGTCCATCGAGGTCCGTCGTGGCTGAGCGCCTGCTGGATATCCGCTTTAGGAACTTCTCACTCCAGCAGCTCGGCATCGATGGGGGAGGTAGTATAAGCTATGGTAGGGTATCTCGCATACAATCCAATCCAATCCAACCTAGTCGTAAGGGTAACGTACGAGTGACCAATCATATCGTCATCATGGTCAGCGTCGTCTCACGAATTTCTCCCAGCGGTGCCCTCGCTCGTCGAACCAGGCGCTAGGCCCGACGTGCACCTCCTTCCAGCACCGCGCGCAGTATATGTCGCCGTCGCAGTCGAGACACTTGATCGCGCCGTCTTCTAGGCATACGACGCACCACGTCTTCTGGTCTTCGTCCGTATAGCCCGCCCGCTTGATTAGTCCTGGAGCGGGCCGGTCGGCTGGCGCAAAGGTGGGCACTGCGGGAAGACCAAGTTCGTCGACGTCTGAGCTTGGCACTGAAGGCAGAGTTGGGCCAGGAGGCGTTTTGACTTTGAGCGCAGCCATACGGGAGGTGATGAATGCGGCGAAATCGGCGTCTTCTTGGGACGTCTCTGGTCCATCAGGTTGGTCCTGCAAATCTGACGGTACGGTGGGTAACTCGAAGGGATCGCCCTCATTTGACCTCTGCGCCTCCACGGATTTATTTGCTGCATCACCTTCCGTACTTGGTTTTATGTCGTGGCTTGGTAGACTCGGTATAGGATCTGGCTGAGAAGGAGTCTCATTGGCCGTTTCCCACTCAGCCTCGTCAACGGCATGTGCGAGGACATCATCGGCTTCGCGGGTCATCTTTTCGCCTTCAGAGTCATCATCACTGCCATCTTGGTTGGTTTCATCTGGATCTTGATCTGTGGAAGCTTTCCCGAGTTCTTCGAGTAGTGCGGTAACCCTGCGATGCTCCTCCTCCTCGGCGGCTACCTCGTCAAGCCACGGCTGGTCAGATTCGAGTTCAGCAAGAAGCTCTTCGAGTGTCTGATTATCTGTGTCAAGAAATGGATCCACGTCATAGTTGGTCTCTTCTGTGGATGTAAGTTGCGGCGCGCTTACACCTGTGGTCGGACTTCCGGGACCTAGGTGTGGCTGTGAAGTTTGACTTGGAGATGGCGAAGTGGCTACATGATCATCTTTTCGATTTCCCTCCGCGCTAGAAGCAGTATGAACCTTGTCATCAGATTTGTTCCGGAGGCTCTTTAGTCTCTCCGTGAGAGCGTCTTCTCTTGATAGAGGCTTAGCCGGCTCTATAGTGGATGCGGGTGTAGCTCTGTTGGTACTTAGCAAACCTCGGGTTCTTCTGACAAATAAAGGCGTAAGGGGTTGCCTTACTTTGATGATGGGTCTAGTTTAACAGTACTTGGTTTGAGCGCATTCAGCCTTTCCAACAAGGTACGATCTGGTCCGGTGGCGTCGGCCATGATGAGCCTTGTAGAATGATGTATCTATGAAACACGGGAGTGGCTGGACAAGGCCACGCGAGAAACTCCTTTGTACCAGGCACAGCGGTTTGTTGTAAAGAGCTCGTCAGTTTGAGCGCTAAACTCCAGGGCGCGATCCGAGGCCGTGGTACCGTGAGTGGTGATGGGGATGCCTAATGGAATCTCCACTTCGGTTTGCTCGGTAGCCTATTAGGATCGACCTTAACAAACAACCAATGATAATAGCAAGGCTGAGCAGGTAGTACGGAGATTATTTCTTAGTCGGAAGTGGTTCATAAGGCAAATCAACCCTGTCAAAGATCTGTTGACGTTCGGCGTTGGAGTATATCGAAGATCGACAGTGTACATACCCTAACCCAAATGATATCACTTTAGAAGGTGAAGTTCGCCTCGCGAGTTGCATCAGGAACTTAAAGGAATCGCTTGAATGTGATTGGTGCATTTCCTGTTTATTATATGGGTAAGGCCTGACCCGAATCAGTGATTGAAAGTAACACAGCCCCGTAGACACTGACGCTAGGCCGAATGAAGTATCATGTTCTGTCAACGCTGAACCACATACATCATCGAGATCAACAGCACCTGCATAGCCTATCAACTTAAACGTTTATGACGTTTATTGACAGGTCTGAAAGGTCATGTAGGTCGTCTGCTTCATAATTATCGCTGCTACATGTCTAGTAGATGCTGCCGATTAAACTGCTTATATAATGACTCAGATGCAAGTTATTGATCAATTAAGGTTGTTTGCTAATTTTTAGGGCTGGGCTGAATCGGGGCTATGCCTTCAATGTTCATGCCAGATAGGTACTTAGGTACCTAACAATAAGAAGCATGAAAGCAGACTAACTCTAGACAAATCTTAACTTCCTTTGTGTCCCAGACTCAAGATGTCATGGGAACAGGTAATGTAATAGCGAGCTTGGCGGTATGAGGAATTGCCACACGCCACTTCGGGTGGTTGAGTCCTACAATACGGATTAGTACTTGCCGGTATACAGTAGTAATGCCAAATGACATGGACCATCGAAGGTTGGAGAGTTTGCTTGGCATTCATAGTTCATATTTCACTGCCCTTCTCGCTCGCTTCCTTCCCGGCGCCCTCAATCATACCTTCCCTTTCACAGCCAACTTAATCCTACAAATATCCTACTTATCCGCTTTCCCGCTTACCGCCATTCCAGGATTGATTTATTCAGCTCTCCCAGTATCCACCCTCAGCTGCTTGATCTAGCATCGCATTTCTAGCATCACTCAACGAAACCTACATTCTCCCATCGGAACAGCTTTTGCTATATTTACAACAACAAACGCGCGAATCTCATGAAGCCGTCGCATATCCTTCTTAGCCTCGTGGCTCTGGGCCAAGGCGTCAGCGCCGTCGCGATCCCCGAAGATGGCGCGTTAGATACACGGTCGGAGCAAGCGGAATCACAATACACCGAGCGGACAGCGACGAACGAGGAATTATGGAAGCGCAAGGGCGGCGGAGGAGGCGGCGGTAGAGGCGGTAGTGGCGGCTCTAGCGGTGGCTCTTCAGGTTCGTCCGGCGGTCGAAGCGGTTCAGGTACATCAGAACCGGCGGCAGTGTTGGATCAATCAAACGTGCGTATGCTAACTAACTAATATTAGGCAGTTCCGGAGGTTCTTCTTCTAGTGGCGGCCGTGGATCATCATCGTCTAACGCCGGCGGTTCGACGACGACAGGTAGCGGTGTGCGACCAGGTTACGGAGGCGGAACTTACTACAGCGGTGGCGCAAAGCAACCCTACAAGTCCGGCTCACCAAGTCCCTCCGGCATCGCCCCCTTCGTCGTGGGTGGTGCCGCCCTCGGCGCTCTAGGCTTCGTAGGGGCCAGTTGGGCTTATGGCGCCTACCTATATCCCTACTCACATCACTACTGGTACCACAACACCACGAACAACAGGAACGAAACCAAACCCGTAACTTGCCTGTGCGACTATTACGAAGTCTGCGGCTGCGACGATAATGGCAACCAGACGTATTTCAACTCGGTCATTGGAAACGGCAGCTACGAGGGTCTCGATAAGACGATTGTCACGGTGGCTGATAACGATACTACGCACGAGTCTACCATCTACCTCATGGGCACTCTACCCAACGGCACCACGGCCTCAGGCGGCACTGAAGATCCCAATGCAGCCGGCAGTTTCCAAGCTCTGGCTCGAGCAGTGGGCTGGTGGCCAGTCGTCACCACTGTGATAGCCATTGTATGCTCATCTTGATGATAGAACATTTGACTTGGCTCTGGCCTTTTTTTATTTTCTTGTTTGTACATACGATTTTCAGTACAAGACAAACCTTACGAGGTGAACGCGCGGCAACGCCTATGAGAAGACGATTGATACCCCCGCCGCGTTCAGGCCTCGCTCTTGGGAGAAGAGAGAAACAGGTGATGGGTAGATACAATTACGTTTGGCTGTATATATCACGCGATAGAAAGGGAGGTTCTCATAGACATGAAAGTGCTTGGATGGCGAGAAACGCCAAGAAGCATTCCTCTTGATAAATGGTATATTTCTCGTATATACGACCTGGTACTTTGCTACATAGTAATTTGTCGTATGTACTTCGTGCAGTATGCTAGCTCAGCAAATAACAGTCCCGACAACGTCTAGCTAGATAAATCTCCGGACATAACATGTACGTCTGAAAGGTATCGCATGAAGAATCAGCAAAGCATCGCTATATGCACCGATACCCATGCACGCGAAAAACGATGAGACGAAGAAGCCCCTTTTAAGCCACATCGGGCTTTGCGGTATTCTCAGCAGTAGCAATGGCGGCGGCATCCTCTCTCTCCTTCCGCGTCTTCACACACCAATCACCCAGGATCTTCCATATCCTCTCCTTCTCCTCGGGCCTCAGCGTAGCCGCGAGCCCGCTCGTGCTAGTCGCCACGAAGATCCTAGAGCCCTCCCAAGGCTCCTCCCCATCCTTCCCCTTGCCAGTCTCGACAGCACCCATCCGCTCGTCCTGCCACCCGTACTGGAACTGGCCCTTGGCGAGGCCGCGGCCGTGGCGCACGCGGTAGATGCTCTCCCAGATGCTCTTGCCGACGACGCAGGCGACCTCGGGGCGCCAGCGGCGGCACTTGTCGTCGAGGACGGCGACGCCCCGGTCCATCTCGGCCTTGCTGAGCTCGGCGCCGTTGCGCGACGGCCGCGCCACGATGTTAGTGTGGCCCAGCGCGTAGCGCCGCGGCATCGTCTGGTCCTCGTGCGCCTTGCAGGGGACGGGCGTGATGCCCGACGAGAAGAGCAGCTTCCAGAATAGGTTCGACGGGTGCGCGTACGCGTGCCCGGTCCGCGCCGTCTGCAGGCCCGGGTTCAGCCCGATGAATAGGATTAGCAGGTTTGGTGCTATGGCGTCCGGCAGGAGGGGTAGGTGCGCGTATGTCGATGGTGGGGCGTAGGAGGATGAGGGCCGGGAGCGCTTCTTGGGTGATGGTGTGGCTGATGCTGCGGGTGTGTTTGTACCGAGACTCTTCTTCTCATCTTCGGTAGAGTCTATGAGTTGGGCTTTACGTTTGTTAGACTTAGATGGCGATCCCGATATGGTAGGTAGCGAGCTTTGAGATGAGACCGCTGACTGAGGTGTCAAGAGCCGTTGGCTACGTCGTGGTCCCGGGGATGATGATGGGCTGTGGCTTGCTCCCGTAAACATGAACTCTTTCAACCGAAGACGACCTTCGAAGCTGGCTTCCTTTGGTACATCGTTCGTTTCTACCGACACGACTCGTTCGTCGCCATCTGTCGCCATTATGACGTATATTACTTGAAATGAACGTGGGCTTATACGAAAGTTCTTCCTAAATGAGTGAATGTGCTTTCCCGGTCCGTATAGTTATTTGTTGACTGAAAGGAGATCAACAATCCATGACATTGGCTGTCTGGCCGATACTCCCGCGGAAGAAAAAGAGTGTCGATACTACGCGCTATGCAGTTCCTGAAGATCCTCAGCCTGGCGGAAGCATGTTGTCGTCCCGCTGGACTCTATTAGTCGCCACTGGGGTAATTGTGGGGTCCTGACTAGTCTAATGCAATAATTGGGTCGGGAAACTCTCTGTCGCCTATTATCCCAGAAGTCATGTCCTCCCTAACCTTCTATAGTTACGTGGTACTAGATCTCTTCGTATTCCTCCCATGCCATCAGCACTGCCACATAGCATTTCATTTGTTTCCCCCTGGTTGAGAGCCTGAGCACGACAGCTGGATTTTGAGAAATTATATCGAAGCACATATTTGGAGCTTTCGTGTTGGTTTCAATACAGGAAAATCCCATACAAATCCTCGTATTAAGGGATCAAGTGCCGGACAGAAAGCCTGTCAAGGGTAATTGCAGGAACCGATGGCGGCACGATCCAGGGCTACGGCACGCCTGCAGATCGGAGATGGAGGGCTAGGTACCGGAGCCTCTGCAATGTCAATTTGCGACTCAATAAATTGAATTACGTATTCATTTATTCGGGGAAAATTCGAGCGCAACTTGGATTCAATATCCCACAAATTGCACGTCGTCAGCATGCCAATACTATTCACGAGCACAACCCCTAAGACCATGCAGGTTGTCAGGTTATGAATGAAGTCTGGCCTGAACGAGGTAACGAATAGGAGGTGGCTGCGTCGCCTCATGCTCGTCGAAGCGGTGAGACGCGATATATGCAGCATCCAACCACAACAGCAAACTTGCGAGAAGGCCGGAGGAAAACAATGAGATCCTAGGTCATAAAGCGCCCAATTTACGGTGATGGTGTCACTAAATGCATGAGTTCCCTAGGATGGTACAAGCAGCCCCCTGTAGGGAAGCTAGTTTTCATGGATTTCCTTGTCCTACGCCTCTGCCCCTCTACCCCTCAGCCCCTCCAGCTTATTCGTAGTTCGTAGCCCCTTGTCATCATGATTCTATTTCTAGCTCCTGTTCCCTGACTCTGTCTCCCTAGGTTCCAACCTTATTCCAGTCCTTCAAATGCCATAACTTAAAGTCTATGTACTTTCCCTGAAATACGAATTGATGATTTACGTTTTCCCTTTTCTATATTTATAAACAGCCTCTAAAGCAGTGTGCCGCAGACTTCGTTAACCTTTCCATACTTGTGTCACCTTGTTAGACACATTTGCTATTGCTGCCATGCCTGAGTTTACGCCTACCGAGGTACAGAACCTAAAGGCCCAATACGAAAAAGTTGGCCAGGGCCATGTATTCACCTACTTCGACTCCTTGAGCGAGCCTGAACAAAAAGCCCTTTTCGAGCAGCTCCAGAAGATCGATCCCGCCAGAGTTCAGAAACTACGAGATCTTGCTCTGAACCCGCCGAAAGAGGAGGGACAGGCTGTTGTAGAGCCTCTCCCCGAGTCTGCAACTGCTAGCATTATCGATTCGAAGCCCGAAGATATCCAAAGATGGTATGACCTTGGTCTAGAGTTGATTGGGAAGGGTGAGGTCGCCGTGGTCCTTCTGGCTGGTGGCCAAGGCACTCGCTTGGGAAGTAAGGCTCCCAAGGGATGCTTTGATATCAAGTTACCCTCCCACAAGTCTCTATTCCAGATCCAAGCCGAACGAATCTTGAAAATCCAACAATTAGCTGCCGAGCGCGCCGCAGACCCTAGCAAGGCTGTCATCCCTTGGTTTATTATGACCAGTGGTCCGACGCGAGGACCAACCGAGAAGTTCTTCAAGAAGGAGAAGCTGGCCGAGTTGAGCGACGAGGAGAACGCCAATCGGGCTAAGGGTGTGCCATACTTCGGCCTGGATTCGAAGAACGTGACAATCTTCGAACAAGGAGTGCTTCCCTGCATCACCAACGATGGCAAATTCATGCTCGCGAGCAAGGGTAAGCTCGCCGTAGCTCCTGACGGCAATGGAGGTCTATACAAGGCTCTGCAAGACGAAGGCGTTCTTGAGAAAATGCGCCCCAATATCAAGCACGTCCATGCATATTGTGTCGACAACTGCTTAGCCAAAGTTGCCGACCCAGTCTTCATCGGTTTTGCTGCCGAGAAGAAAGTCAAGATCGCCACGAAGGTTGTAAGGAAGCGCGATGCAAAAGAGTCTGTCGGTCTTATTCTCCAGAAGAATGGCAAGCCTGATGTAGTGGAATACTCGGAAATAGACGACGCCACACGTCAAGCAACGGACCCTAAGCAACCTAACCTCCTCAAGTTCCGTGCTGCCAACATCGTCAACCACTACTACTCATTCGAGTATCTGGACAGCATGGGAGACGCTGTGAACAGCCTGCCGCCGCACGTTGCCAAAAAGAAGATTCCGTTCTTTGATACCGAGAAGGGTGAAGCAGTTGACCCCAAGACGCCCAATGGTATCAAGCTCGAGCAGTTTGTCTTCGACAACTTCAAGTGGCTAAACCTGAACGACTTTGCCTGCTTCGAGGTCAAGCGTGAAGAGGAATTTTCCCCGCTAAAGAATGCAGACCCGGCCCAGAAGGCTGACGGGACGTTTGAGAAGCAGCCTGAGGATAGTCCTACAACCAGTCGCAGACACATCAAAGAGCAGGGCAGCCGATGGGTCGAGGCTGTTGGTGCAACTGTCAAGAACGGGGACGCCGACAAAGGCCTTGAAGTTTCGCCGCTCACAAGCTACGTAAGTTCCATATAAGCCAAAGGTTTAAGATAATGCTAACCGCATCGCACAGGGTGGCGAAGGTCTCAAGTCCTTCAAGGGGCAGACGATTGACAAGCTTTCGATTTAACAAAACGACGAGATGATATAGATATGATAGATAAAATAGCGTGAGTGAAGTTCAGGACACAAAAAGGGTACAGGATACCAATTATACCAGTTTAGCCCTATGCGGTACTACATTTCTATGTTCACTATAGGTACCTCCTAGGTAGTTGGAGAACCTAGGACGAATAAACCAGATTTTTGGAAATGATTGTTTACAATCTTCCATTTTCTGTCATCAGTGTCCCTCGTGAGAATGACACGGCCCATAATAAAACCGTTGGATACTTCAAGACTCCCGCTAGCTCTTTACCCCTATTCACGTCAAATCCCCCATCCCATACCTAGGTACCTTGTAACTAAGAAGAATAAAAAAAGGGGAATTCCAAACGGCATCGTTAGCAAACTACACCAATAGCCATCTTTCCTTGTCTTTCATCCAAGATGCGCAACCTGCCCTCATCCTAGTTCTGTAAAAACTTATTCTAGAGACGATGCCAGACTCTAAGCTCATTTATAACTTCCCCGGTCCGTAGTCATTATTTAGGGTATTCAGGTAGTTCAGAACGCTCATGATCGGGGCCCCTATTTGTGACAAATTTAAGGGGCAACTTTCTATCCCGTCGGTGTCTACGGGATTTAAACAGATCATGATCCCTGATGTTTCTTCAACTCTTGCTCCGCATACTTCACTGCATCGTGAGAATTCAGGAATCCTATGTATCTCTTCCAGCCCTCCGCATCCCTTACGCCTGACGACCATGTCCGACTCTCGTCCCTTACTCTCTGGACCCGTGGTTTCCTGATACGCTCGTACAGCTGTAATCGATCCTGGATTTGCGCTAGTTCAACGTCGGATGGCAACAAAGCTGTCAGAGTGACTGCATCCTCGATCGCCATCGACGCCCCCGAGAATCCGTACGGTAGCACCGGATGGCACGCATCCCCAAGCAGCACAACGTTGCCCGCGCTCCATCGCGGGATGTTGTCCATGTCCATGAGTTTCCAGACCCGGAAGCCGTCGGGGTCGGCCAGCTCAAGTAAACGCACGGCAACCGGATCAAAGTCCTGATAGATATCGCGCGCAGCGTCCAGGGTGATCCTTTGGTTATACCCTAGTAATCCTCTTTAGCCAAAGGACGCTTGAATACACATTTTATAATAAGGGGAAGAGGGAACTACCTGTTTTGTCTGCATCGTCGCCCGAAGAAGTCTCCCTACTGGACAGTGCTTCGGGATGGGTGCAGACCATGTTGGCCTGCCTGCCGTTGTCGACGACATAGCATACGATGACTTTCTCCGCATTCCTCCATCCAACTAGAGGGAACTCGTCGTTTATCACGTGTGAGGCCATGGGGTCATCTAGGATGTCCTGCTTAGAAATGGTAGCTCTTAAGCAGCTGTGCCCTGTAGACGCCCTGGGGAAGTGAATGCTGCCGTCGATCACATGTGGCCTGATGCAGGACTGGGTGAAGAGTATCTATGAGTTAATAATCATCACATCGGAAATCTGTTTTACTCACATGTACGCCGTCCGCGCCTATAATCAGGTCTACAGTGGATGTAGTCCCATCGGCAAATTCGATCGTGCAGCTAGAAACATCCACTGAAGTCACCTCGACACCCATCCTGATCTGAGCACCATGGCGCGCCGCTTCGTCGAGAAGCTGTTTCTGAAGCGAGAGCTAGAATGCACAGAATCAGCCTCGCTCGACCAAAACCCCCTGTCCCTTCTCTCCCTACCCCCTTTTTTCTGAAAAAGAACGGACATATGTCTGTAGGCTACCTAGGTAGATACGTACCCGATAAGCGAAAATAGACAACCCACCACCACCACCGCCAGGGCCAGCGTTCTCCCTAATCTCGCGAAGCACTTTGCCCCTACTGTCCATGAAGCGGGACCAGTTAGCCACGACGGCGCCGCCTGCCACGGCATCGATGCCCAGGAACTTCAGACACCGGTCCGCGTTGGGCGTGATGCGGAAGGCGAAACCGACGCCGCCGATCGATGGGGCGCGCTCGTACAGCGTCACCGTGTGCCCGTTGCGCGCGAGCCCGATGGCTGCGGCGGGCCCGCCTACGCCGGCGCCTATTATGGCGATGGTTAGGGGTGGCGGCATTGTTAATGATGAGGTTGGGTTGATGTTGCTTTCAGCTAGGCTACATAAGGAGGTGTCTAAGGTAAATAGGTAGGCACCCAGGCTAGGTAGATAAAGGGGCCGAATTAAGGGTTACAATTGTGAATATGGTTGCTTAGGAGATAAGATACAAGGTAGGTGGAGGTACTTAAGGTAATAGGTAGGAACTAAATATGGCACGACATTGCTATTCAAACCCATTAAGGGATGCTTTATCGCCTCGTTAGAAGAAAACACAGGGTAACGCTAGTGAAGCAGGCTGGGAGTTGGATGTGGTTGGGTTGCAGTGATCATACCACGAGAAATGTTTAAGGGGCGATGATCTATATGTCAGTTTTCTTAAGGCTGCAGCCAAATCGGGTTATAAGGATCGAGAAGTCATCATTATATTATAGAAGCAGTCTACCTCTTATAAGTTGATTATCTGGTCTATGTTAATATCATAATGTAATATTTTTTTTGCTCTAACTTCGTAGTTTGGTGTTTTCTAATTAACGACCTACAAAAAGCCTGCTCTAGTTTCTCAGAATTTGTTTACAGAATATACCTATAGATAGAACTATAAAGAACTACATTCTTTACATGTACTTTATATCTTAACAAACGAGTATTTCCTTAGTTTCTAGCTCGAGTCTCGACCATAACAATTTCAACTAGCATACCTTCCTCAACGTCTCGTCTTATACTATTACTCGAAAATGTTTAGATCAGCACTAGGTGACTTAGTGAGCTATAATGCTCGTGAATAGAGTTATATCATCATAGACGCCTAGGCAAGCACCGATTATATTTGTCCCTGGAATGCTTAGATCGTCCATTCTATGACGATATACCCATCCCTTCTCCTCAAGTCAAGAGAACAGGAAACGAACAAGATCACATAGGGGTTAAAACCCGATCCTGAGGGACTTCCAATAGAGCCATGATAGAACTTCGACTATATAATACGGTACACTCTTCATGCTTCTGTTACGCCTAGAACTTACATTAGGAAAGCAGTTTATCAGCTATCGGGTTATCTTTTTCATTATCTTGTAACGAAAACATAGGCAAGCTCTTGATTAATTCAACTACCTTCCAACAAGTGAGTCGAACAAGAACTAGAAAAAAAAGGTTTAGCTATTTTACGAAGTGGAAAAACCATCTTGTTCAATATATCCCGCAACTAACCCAATCCCGGATTTTGGGGTGCTCGCCCGCCCTTATTGGTTGGGTCGACAGTGATAGGCTAGACGACGTGGCAGCTGGGCATAGCAGCTGAGCGAATCAATGTCGAGAAACCGTTGTGGCTGTATAAGCCTAGATCGAGCTTGCATAGCCTCAATAAGTTGTGATATATAACAGATGACCAAAACTCCAGGTTTTCAGGTTGTTATTCCCCTCTATTACCGAATTCCAATATGAATATTTCCATACACCGCCGATCAGACTTAATTCCATGGCCGAGCTTTAGCATGAATAGATATATGCATATTTATGGCTGCGTTCCAAACATATACCCAAGTCCGCTGCACTCTCTGTAACGGACAAGCCGTGTTCAATCCACATCTCTGCACCGAGTGCCAGGTCTGGAACGATGCCGCCCACCTGTTCACTCACCAGCCTTTCCAGCAGGCCGGAGGAGTAGCTGGCAAGTCGCCTTCCGAGTTCCACGACCTAGAGTTCTTCCGTCAGAATCCTGACTGTCTCGTATGCAACCAGATGGCGGAGGTGATCCTTGGTCTTCCTAAGTACGGGGATTTTGGGGTCGGCGATGGAACCGATATCAGGATCGCGATTCGGTCTGCGCACATTGTCCAGAGCCTGGGTTCGGGCTTCTCCTATGATTGGTTCGGATGGGGTGTGCGGTATCTGTCCAAGATATATCGGAACTCCTACCGGGTGCATTGCGGTCTCTTGGTGGACGTAGAATACCACAACCCGTCTGTTAGAGAAGATGGAGACTCGCATTTATCGTTGGATAGTGTCGGCAAAGCAAGGAACAAGCGACGAGTTGTTCTCGAATTCGCCATCTCGTACGACCAAGCTTGGTATAACCTCTCTGGCCTCTCTCCCTGGGACAGATCGTACTTCAGTGTGCCGATGGTCAAGTCGTGGATCCGAGAGTCCGGGAGTCAGATAGACAGATCTGTGGCATCGAGAATTGCTAAAGATTTTAGAGTTGTCGATACACTGGAGGGACGTATCATCAAAGTCTCTAGTATGGTCCGGTACGTAGCCTTGAGCTACGTATGGGGAAACTCGGAAGTAGACCGGGGAAGATTCCAACTCATGCGGAACAGCATCCACGATGTGGAAAGGCAGGGCAAGCTGTGGGATCTCAACCTTCCGCCTATCATATCGGATGCGATCCGTCTATGTATCGATCTAGGCGAACGGTATCTCTGGGTGGACAGAATCTGCATCGTTCAGGACGACCCGAAGTCGAAGCATTCACAAATCACCGCTATGGACACTATTTATCAGAATGCTACATTCACAATTGTGGCCCTGGCTGATCCCATATACTCGATAGGGCTTCCGGGCGTTTCGAGTCGTCCTCGGCCGAAATACCCCTTGAACAATAGCGTGGTCGAGAAGAAACAACTGGTATCTGATATTGCGGCTTTGATCGAAAACTCTCGGTGGAACTCGCGAGGATGGACATTCCAGGAGCAAGTTCTCTCCGAAAGGCAACTCTACATTTCGGAGACCTGTATCTTCCTCGTGATTAAGGGCGAGCTGATAGTCCAAGAGCCGCTGGATCCTACATATCCTGAGCTAAGACCATCCCGTCTAATCGGCGGAATATACCTAGATGTGGGAGAGGCACTGCGGAAAGAGGACCTCCAAATTTACAAGACAAGCGTAGAAACGTACAAGTTACGACATCTCAGCTTCAATAGCGACGCCCTTAACGCCTTTGCCGGCGTCGGGACGCGCTTAGCTATGCGGATGAAGACGTCGCTTTTATTCGGACTGCCGGAGAGGTACTTCTTACGAGCACTGCTTTGGAGGCATACGAACCAAATGAAAGCTGAAGACGCAGACCTCAAGTTTCCAACTTGGAGTTGGGCAGGCTGGGAGGGAGCCATAAACTATCGACCGATGGCGCCGTACAGCCTCGAGTCGGTAGACGCCATCGGCAGCCTAGTCAAGTTCTATTTCGTGGATCCTGAAAAAGGCATCAGGCCCGTCGGAGAAGAGGAACATTTCTTTTCTGGTGTCGGGCTTGGCGGGTTGGCTCACAACGATCGGTTACTCAGATATGAGGGGAACCTTCGCCACATGATGCTGTCCCAACTTGACGACGTCGGCGATCGAGCAGTGGCAACTTGGCGGGAATGTGGGCATAACCCCTGGGACGCACTTGTATATCGGAACCTCAGCCAAAATGATCGACTGAGAGCTGCCCAGAATCTAGAATGCTTGGTCTTTAATAGCACCATAGCTTCGTTCTACGTGCGCACACCTAGACAAACAGATATCACCGGATCCGAGGTAGCCTCTAGGCGGTTCATGACAAGGTTAGAAATAGTCGACGACGCCGACAAAGTCGTTGGGACTACCGCGGAGGTAGATATAGAATGGATTAATCAGAATATCGACATAGCTTCGAAGCAAGAGTTTGTTGTTATCGGTGGAGGTAGGCGGGATATTGTTCAGAGATTCGAAGGGCAAAATGATGCCTCAAAGAGAAAAGAGGTTAGTCAGGACGATCTATGGATAATATTTGTTATGTTAGTGGTGAAAGACGATGATGTCTCCAGTCGTGTAAGTGTCGGTACAATTACCCCGGATGCTTGGACTCAAGCCAACCCACACTGGGGATTTATCATGCTAAGGTAGAGTATCCAAACCATCACGAAATATGAAGCTCTATTATCAGTATCAGTACGAGACGAAGTTCTCTTGAGCTAACTCTAAGCTGCAAACGAGGATACGTGCCTACAAGGTGTTAGTGTGATTTGAGGATCAGTAGAAGATAGGTACCTAGACTAACACTTATTAGTCCGTCCCCCTATTCGGTCTACGTGCGAACCAGCTTGTATAAATAAATTAAAACATAGTATTAATAAATCTCGATGGACCGAGAACGAATATTCGCTGGAGAAGATTTAGATTTGTAATGTTAGAGACGTATGGTGAGAATCGTATGAGTGAACACATCATACCTAATTTCTACCCCAACTACTCCAATCCCCAATAAGCGGGGCTTAGATTGGGGTTCGTCTCCTATTGAATTGTTACTCCAATATCAACCCCAACTGACATCCATTGGCGAATCAGGCTGGGCTCTGGTCCGTACGTACTCATAGACCTGATGATGGAATCGATGAGTAAAGAATCTCTATATAATGGAGGTTGGACCGCTTTCCTTCGTCTTGTTGATCTCAGTATCGTTCCTCAACTTGAATTCCTCAAGATCTTAAACTGGCCTTGTCTCGATTTCAAAGCGAACGATAAACCAAGAACTCGAAAAGGGGCTCGACAACTCCATCTATAACCCTTGGACGTTTACATACCACCACCACAACGCAATGTCTTCTCAAACTGTGTTCCGCTGTATGTAATTTCTTCAAGTCGTACTCTCCTTTGTATCTAGCTTGGGAGTCACTTTTCCTTGATCCAATTTGTGCTTAAGCTGCTAAACGTTTTCCTCGAAGTGGTTGCTGACCTTTATTGTTGTAGTCACCTCAAGGAACGGCTTCGATGGGCTGCAGGCATTCAAGGAGCCGATCCCCGCCGTCGAGAAGAACAAGGTGCTCATTAAAATTCGTAGCGTCTCATTGAACTATCGAGATGTCGCCATCGCCAACTCGAAATATCCGCTTCCGGTGAAAGACCAGGTCGTACCTTGCTCGGATATGGCTGGCGAGGTCGTACAGGTGGGCGAGTATGTTGACGGGTTCTCTATTGGAGACTCCGTCATCTCTATCCTCAGCTCTACATATCTGTACGGCGTCACAGTTCCTACCGACACCTTGGGCGGGCCCAAAGATGGAGTGCTGAAGGAATATATCTCCCTGCCAGCGCATACCCTCATCAAGCTGCCTAAGTCATCTCACAGCTTCGCTCAGTGGGCTTCCGTGGTGTGTACCGGCTCGACGGTGTGGAACTCCTTCTACGGTAATATGCCGTTGAAGCCTGGCGATTCAGTGCTCGTTCTTGGTGTGTTTGTCCCAATCCCCAGCCCTCTTTGAGGGGAGATAAGACAGAAAGAAGAGAGATCTAACCTAACTTGTACAGGTACTGGAGGAGTCTCTATGACCGCCGTCGTCTTTGCAAAGGCCGCCGGCGCAACCACCATTGTCACGTCGTCGAGCGACCAGAAGCTTGAATATGTAAAATCGAAACTCGGTGCTGACCACACGATCAACTACAAGAAGCATCCCAACTGGGCTGCCGAGGTGCTGCGGATTACTAACGGTCGGGGTGTAGACCACATCATTGAGACAACCGGCTCCGGCACAATTCAGCAGAGCCTTGAGTGTATCGCAGACGGAGGGATCATTTCTGTGATCGGGTTCTTGGCACCCATTACCCAAGATAAGATGCCAAATGTGGCTATGTTGGCGCTCTTCAAGGGTTGCTGCGTCCGTGGCATCTTAGGTGGGTCGAAGCAGCAGCTCGAAGAGATGGTGAGGTTCATGGGGAGTCGTGAGGTATTGATGCCCCTAGACAAGACTTTTGGCTTCAACAGAGACGACATTATTGCAGCCCTGAAACATGTCGAAGCTGGACAGCACATCGGCAAAGTTTGTATCAATCTAGAGTAGAATCTGCTAGGACCTGGAGACCAGCTCTGATGACATTATCGATTTCGAGAATATGAACACCTTGAAATATTCCTGCCCATACCTTGGCCACTGTTGAAGCCATTCGCTGAACGCGTGCTGCGTCGTCTTCGAGGATGTCTAGCGTCTCGGCGAGGCACGTCTCTCTAATAATTACAGTGATTATTCCCAGAAGCTTTCTTTCGGCCTTGCGCAAGCCCTCGATACCACAGGATTTTATAGTCGTTGAAATCCTCTCGAGCCAATTTCTAAGCAACAGGGCGCACTCAAGGCTACACAGGGAATGCTCGATGGTCCAGATTGGCGTCTTCACGTTGGCCATCAACGATACTCCAAGACGCACCGGTACGCTTAAAGCATGCGCGGCGTGAAGGATGGCTTTGTCAGAGTGTGGTGACCTGTCCAGGCCACCACTCTTACTCGTCATGCATCGTAAGTCCCCCGACAGGAGCTCTCGGCACGGGCCGAGATCTGAATTTAAACGGATATAAGCAAGCCGCAGGAGCGCAGTTGCGCTGAGTCCGAATGGTCCCTTTGGGGATAATGGATCAAGAGTAGCTTCATCAGCGAGTTCCCATGATATTTGCCAAGTGCGTAGAGCGGTCTCGAAAGACTTAATGGTATCTGGCGGCAACGATCCGTTCATCCCATTGCGAACAATATAGATTTGCTGATGCAGTCCATAAATAAGCAAGTAATTGGAGAATGAAGATACACTTGCGCCTCTTGGAATTCCAGTACCATCGAAGAGAGAGCAGAGGCCTTTTTGAAACTGGCGCTCTACTTGGCGAGGAGCCTGGCGCCATTGCGTTGCATTTTTCGAGCTCCATTCTTCGGCATAACCTGGCAAGAAAATACCAACTTCATGGTTCGTGATCAGGGGAGGAATGTCGAAGGCAATACTGTGCATGTTGAATAGCACGTATGCGGCGAGCAATGTTCTGCGCCTTTCCTCGATGGCAACCCACGATAACCAGTCAATATCCTGACGTATTTCATCCGAATTCGAGATTCCATTCTCCCTTACTAGCATAGCAAGCTGACTACCCATGGATAATGCGTCTGGCAAGATTTTCTTGTCTGCCCATGAGGCGAAATTTATGAGCAAGATAAACGTCTGTATCTTCCCTAGATCGTTTCTTCTGTTCGTATTTGAATGATTTTGTCCAGCTAGTAAGTCAAATGTCAATTGAAGGCCTTCAAGACGGATCTTCTCCAACAAGATTGCTTTGGCCATGAAATATAGGTCGTAAGACTTGAGATCATATCTGTACTGTGAGCCAATCGCAGCCACGGCGAGTAGTAATTCGATATCCCTTTGCTGAACTGAAAATGTTGCTGTATGAATAAATGGAAGAAAATTTGATGCACAACGCAGATATGTTTCCAGGTAGCGGGTTAAGTTATTTCTAGAAGGCATCGAGCACGCCGCTGGGACTATATTCGAAAAAGATTGGACACTAAGGCAGAGTGTTTCGTATTCGGGCTCGGTGATGGACCATGGTGCATCGTTAGCACAGCTAGCATCTTCAACTTGGTCGTCAACCTCGGCGTCATCCCTAATCTCGCTTTCTACATCGTCCTCATCCTCGTCCAAGGAGGGTAATTGAGAAGTAAACCGAGCAAAGTTGCGTATCTGTGGAAGCTGGATGCTTGGCGATGTGTCGACAAGAGGTAAGTTTGTGTCAAAGAGTGTGGCTGGTAACATGTCTTGAGTAGTAAAGTTAGGATCCCAAAAGAAGTCAAGATCACCTACAGCCGCCTCGGTGGACATGGTTGGTTCCTGCGCACCGTCTGGGCGAGGCGGATGCGATAACTTGGCATGCCGGGCGAGAAGATCCCTATGAATGTTATTTATGTACTGATAATATGATACAAGGGGACTGCTAACTGTCTAGTGAATCTCTGACCGCATTCACATGCGAATGGCTTTTCGTTGGTGTCTATGAGTTATGAGATTCATATGCTTGCGGTACAGACTGGGGCCTTACGTGTTCGCTCATGTCGCGCCAAGTGTTCCGCCCGTTTGAACTGTTTACTACAGAATCGACATGGTGCTACAACGGTCTTGGGCCTGCCTCGAGGCATCGGCGCAGTAGTTCACGTCTGTCGTTTGTAGATGGCACTGTCTGAGGGTTAGAATCGTGCTTATTAATTGATATCACGAGCCCGCCCGCAACTCACTTGAAGCCATCCCGAAACCGGCCGTTCAGTATTACGGGAGATAATACCTCAGTAAATAGGACGCATCACACATAAGGTAATGGTACGATAGTATGTATTCTGGTAAAAAGCATTAAACTGAAGGCAAGGAGTTTCAATACCAAGTAATTATGAGGAAGACTTGAGAAAGAGAATATTAAGGTAGAGTTGTAAGCAAAATCGATAATTACATAGCAGAAAGGGTCTCACCGCTAGGTGAATTATACATGTTAGATCATCAAGAATCTTTCCCATTGGCGTAAGTAAGCAGTTAACGGGTACAAGATTTCCAATTCCAGTTACTCCGCCTTCCGCATATAAGATTAGAGGCTTGCAATCTCGAATACGTACAGACCTTTTTAAGTTTTAGGGGTCCATCAATCCACAGTTAAAACTTGCAGTAAACCACCACTTCAAACTCCAAATTCTTAATAACGGCACCGCAACGCAACCATGCTTCGCTGGTACGTAGGATGGATGTTACCTTGTGTTATTAATCGCCGTCGGTTCGGTAGCGTTTATATATTATCCAGATGCTAACTCGGAGCCGGCAGGTACCAACGAAAGCTCGCCTCGCGGCCGCTCATGACGCAGGCCGTCACCACCGCCGTTTTATTCGCGGTCGGCGACATCACCGCGCAGCAGGCCGTCGAGAAGAAGGGCATTGAGAAGCACGAGTTTGCCCGTACTGGTCGCATGTTCCTCTACGGCGGCGGTATGTCCTATACTTCATCTATCTATACTCCTACAAAAAGAAAAAAAGGCCTCTCCAAGCTAAATAATTTCTCACAACTTCACCTCTCATCTCTCACCTCACCTCACTTTCATCTAGCTACCCCACACCCAACCCCACGGGTCACTGCCAATTCCCTCACCTACCCCTATCCCCCCACCACCGCCCCCCTTATTTTCAAGTCACGCGCCCAAATACGCCCAGACATTCATTAAGAGAGATTAAAGATATAAGACGCAAGAAGAGAAAAAGGAATGAAAAAAGAGACTAACACTCATCCCAGCAATCTTCGGCCCCGCGGCTACGACTTGGTACGGGATCCTGCAGCGGTCAATCCAGCTGAAGAACAAGAAGGTCGAGATGGTGGCGCGCGTAGCCGCTGACCAGCTGCTATTCGCGCCCACCTTCATCGGCATATTCCTGTCCAGCATGGCCGTGATGGAGGGCGGCAGCCCCAAGGAGAAGCTGGCCAAGAGCTACGCCCCCGCGCTCCAGACCAACTACCTGATCTGGCCCTTCGTCCAGATGGCCAATTTCACCCTGGTGCCCCTTGAGCACCGCGTCCTCGTTGTCAACATTGTCAGCATCGGCTGGAACTGCTACCTCAGCATGGTCAACAACCAGAAATGAGCTTCCGTTAGCAACCTTGTTAGCTCCGTCTCGCGGGGAATCTGAGTTTACTGTCACTGGCGGTAGGGAGGGTCGGAATGACGATAGATACCACAGCACCAGATGCAATCCATAGCCTCCGGGGGATAGGCATTTCGTAATGTTAATCTCATGGGATCCAACTGGATCGGGGGTTAACCATTGTGATGGACAAGGCGTTTGTGAAGAGCGTTCTTGCAGCCAGTTACTAGTTGGAGTACTGTATTTGGTTACCTTTGGTAATTTTTCGTTCTACCATTCTATTCAAGATAGGGTTACAACATAGAACCGGACTCAGCCTGTGGGGTAAGGCTTGATTTCTAGTTGGCAAAAATTTCCATGGAATGGATTGTCATTCAGATACCAACACTTGGGATCTGCTGAACTTTGAAGATAGGTACCTAATTACACTGGTTTTTATATATACTTTGTGCCACGTATGAGGTCGTGAAAAGCTGCCATAGGCCATGGTCCGAGCCATCCGAAACCTCCAATTCGTCGTTTTGGGGTATCCAAGCGATTGTGTTCATACAGAATTAACATTATTTCGTAACTTGCGTCGAGATCGTATAGTGCCCACTACAAGGCATCTTAGTCTAGCCCAGCAGACATCAAGTCGTCAGATCGGCTGCGGGACTGTAAATCATGAGAAGAGGAACTCCTTCAAGACTGGCGACCCAGAAAACTCCGGGTTCAATAATATACAGCTACCCTCAAGTTAATACGCATGCCTACAACAATTTTCGACGAGGGCAACTTACTTCAAGAAGTACTGCAGGCCTGCTCGGCGTTTCTCTAGGAACCTAGGCCTAAACTTTGATATGATACTCTTGGGCGGTAACTCGGGCACGGCGGCTTCGAAGTTGGGGAACGTGCGTATGAGCCGCCATCGAAAATCGTCAAACTCCGAGTAGCGCTTGCGTATGTTCATATAACTCCCCTATGAATATCTCATGTCAGTCCTCGCTCCTATCCTTTCGTTTCGAAGAGCCATTCGACGGGACTCACACTCAACGTCTCGACCTTTATGTTCCAAACCACAAAGGCCCCTATGTTGGTCGTGCTGCCGTTGACTACCACATAGTCCGTGACCGCAACGCTCTTGGCCCAGCAGGCGCTTCCCCGGTCATCGAAGTCGCTGTTCTCGTTGTCGCGTAGCGTGATTCCACCTATTGGTATGGAGTCTACGGAGGTGCTCGACACTGTCCTTGCGTGGCTCGAATGTGCATTTATCCAGTAGGGCGGGGACGTCACAGGTGACCTAACAGGCGAAGTGTCTCGTGAGCTGCGATTTTCCGCATCGTTGTCGTTCTCCTGCTGTACTCTATGATTCGGCAACGAAAGATTCGTTCCGGAACTTGGTTGCGGCGCATTCGGAACATCAGAATCGTCTGTCTCGGTATCTGTCTCGGTAGCGGGCGGCGATGGAGGCGGATTCAGTCGCAGTGTAGTTTGCGACAAGTTCTTGCCCACGCTTGCGTCTACGATGTTGGTACCACTGGGGGCGCCTAGGCGCTGGGTCGCTACCACTGACGCCATTCGCCCATGTGCGCGCAGAGCAGATGTTGCTATGAACCGAACGACTAGTCGGAGAGGGATATCGGGGTGTCCGTGAATGCGATCGGGTGCGCAAGCGTTCGAATCAGTATGCGTAGTTGAGACGAGAAAGATTCGACCGGGAAAAGGGTTCAACTCATAAGGCAAACGTTAAATTAAGGCCAGTAGGAAAGTCAATTACCAAATAACAAAGACCAACAAGTCCAAGAACCATTGAAGTTAAGGTTGCGTTGACTTAAGGTGACGAGTCGAAAAAACATTGATGGATAAAGGTATAACGGATACGTTACGGCAATAAGTTATGTACATGTAGCTCTGTACCTTATGTACGTTCCAACTGGCGTTAGGTACGGGGATTAGCCGACGTGGGGGAGAAGGAACAGCCTACGTTAATGCTCGGCGCTCGGCATCTAGTGATTGTCAGGGGTTCGCACATCCTTATCGATTACTTACTGGAGTTTGACGACACAAGACCCTGAAGTAGACTGACTCCTCGAATAAATTATACCAGACGAGTACATAGTTACACTTAATTGAGCTTGGATTATATATACTTAACCTAGGTTAAAAACACTCCATCCATATTCACTCAGAACCACTAAAGAAATGGGAAACTAGCTCGCTTATCTACATACCTATAAGAAGGCGAAATGGTTCCAGTCACTACTAGCTATGACAAGTGAATGGTGACAAGTTCACATAACAGACTTCGAGCAAGAGAGGAAGACTTACAGCGCAATACTGAATATATACGTGTTAACGGTATGGGCCTAAGAGGTATGGATAGGAACAACTCTGTGCAAGGAGCCTTAAGATTATAATCATCAGATACAGCACTGATAGATAGCTAAATATACATTCTTCAATCTCATCTTAAAGACCTTGACATAGAGCACCCACGCTGTAGGAGATCAAACTAGCCTTAGTAACGAGTTAGATATAATTCTCATACATATACTGCCTACTTCTTAGTAATGTCAATTTAGAATCATAATTATTTTATGGTATTGTATTTCTCACCCTTAGCGAATCTCACACTTCACCAAATTGCTTGTAAATGAAGCTTTGATTTTCCATGTTAATGTCGTAACTCAACTTGTAACGTAAGGACTTGTCTAAGAGGTGTCTCATCAGCCTATCAGAGCGCTGCCACATGCTTGAATGCGATACACATGTTAAACTTGAAAATCGACGGAAAGAAGCGGCTAATGTTTAATATGTGGTTGAGGTTGTGAGTTCTGCCTTAGCATCGGTACCATTCCGTCGTACTGCAGATATCTGTGCACATGTGTTCCCTTCTAGCCTATCTCGAATCCTAGGCACTGTATTCACTTTCCCTCCATCAGGGTTTCTTGAGATGCGGAGGTCAAACTCCCGAGAAGTCCAGAGTGACGTGAACATATTTCAGGATATCCATGGACATGTACGAAGTAGATAGGCACGTTTAATCCACAGAGGGGCTAGAGACCTACATACCTAAGTAGCTGTCTGGATGCAGAGGAATGCGCACTGTCCACATTATCATCCGAACCTAGCCACGAAATATGCAGCATAAGTTGATACGACGGACGCAATGTCGATCCTAAGCATGCAAGTGTGAAGATAATAGAGGCTTGGGCTTATCAGACATCGTTGCTCAATATCAGCGGCTAACGTGAAGATTCCGGTCAGTTTCCATGGAAATCCAATGATCTCGATGGAGACTCAGAGAGGTGGAATGTCTTATAAGTTATTGCTGGTTGCGGGGTCGCACGACTCGCATACCACAAGCTGTTCATATATACTAGAATCTGTACTCCGGCGGATAAGTATGACGTGTTAGCTAGAATTATTATTAGTATCACAACGCGCAGTTTATCGGCCGAGGAGTTCTTGAAGAGTCCCTCCGTGCTTGATCACAAAATCACCCGAGTGGAGGGAATTACTTGTTCCAAGTGCGTGCATGATAAGTCGCCGTCCATCCCACCATCTTCTCTAAGCGAACCTGCAACGTCTACCCTCCAGGCCATAAGTCGCATGCATTATCAAGCTTCGGATTCTGCAGTCCAACCTTCCTACCTGCAATACGAGGATTTCTGCCTCCCACTAGTAAACGGGAAAACGAGGGGGATGGCAAAAGACGCTAGCCGATTTCCCCAAAAGGCATCTGATGCTACTCTTGGCCAATGGGAACGTTCACAAGAATTGTAGGTTCTGCAACGAGAATTGAGTTGTGAAGCATAAAGATGCCCGAAGTCTCGATATTGGATGATGTCCTAACTTAACGAATATCGGACGAAGAACACAGATGACCAACAGTCGTAAGCTAAATTAAGGTACATCGATAGTTTATTTGTTAAAAAGCAAACCATTGCAAACACATGGACGAGCGAGCCCAACTTTTGGGTGGCTTTTGGAGGCTCTGAAACTAGACTGGGGGCTTGCCGGTGAAACCTGTCCGGATGCGCAGGGGAGTTGAGGGGCGCATTGCTTGAATGAATGATAGATCGACCGCCCGAGGCTCGAGTGGAAATCACGAAGCCAAGGTACTAGCTGCTGATTACTAGCCACTCGGTCTCGAATTCGAAGTTATCGTCGTCAAATCTAGAGAGAAGCCAAGGTTTTCACGGTTTAGGTTTTAACGGGAATGCTTCGTATGCGAAGACGAAATCAATGACAGCATGACGGGAATTGCCTTGAGATATCGTGATACTGTAGTGTAATAGACATACTGTACAAATAGGTAGGTGATAGCTGCCAATGATCCTTGTCCATCCGATAAAATCCAGCCACTAATAAGAGATTCGGGTCTTAGATAGCGCTGAGACCACCAACTAACAGGGAATACCTCCTTTATTTTCCATTACCAGTCAATATCAATGTACCGTACTCCATACAGTACACAGTGAAATATGTAGGAAAACCCCGGCCTCCCATCTTGGAGCTTTCCCCAGAAACCTCTTTTTCTCAACATTCCTCTCGTTCCCCCTTCGTATCCAAGGGCCGTCCGTTCCTCTCGTTTTCAGTCGGTCTGGTTGATATTTTTTAATATTCGTTTGCACTTAATAATTCCTTCAGCTGTATATTTAGCTTTAATACCACACTGTCGTTCTAATCGGAGAAAAACACAAACACAAACATAATTACCCTCGCTAGTACAACCGACCTAGACTCGACCTGACCCTACCTGACTTGACCTGACCCTACCTGACTTCACCTCACTTTGCCTTATACCTAATTCCACCACGATGCCTTCGCTAAGAAACATCTTGGCTGCGGCCGTTGTCCTCATCTCGTCTGTCCGGGCAGACTATGTCATTGACCCTAGCAGTGTGTCTTTGACCGACAGAAGTAGGTCCTTCGAATACTCGCTCAACACAACCTATCCTAACACAATATCTAGACAATTGGTGCCAGTCTGAGAAGAGCACGTGCCCTTTGATCTGCCAGCAGACGACCCCGGGGACGACCTTGGTCAACGACTGCGATGCGGTAAGTTTTCCTCGCAAAGTAACCTTAGTTAACGGCCTCCAGTGTTGACGTTATCGTATATAGAAAACCTTGACTTACGGCTGCGTCTGCGGAAACAACATGCAACCCAATGTGTCCGAATACTCTCTGACTCTTCCGTTCTTCGTCTGCCGAGAATGGGGTAACCAGTGCGTAACCAAGTGCGGACAAGACAACGAATGTGCCAGTGCGTGCCGAGAGGACCACCCTTGCGGTGCTCAGAGCCCAACCAGAGTCAACATAACCTCGTCGAGCGCGATTCCATCATCCACGTCAAGCGGCGCCCAAGCCACCGACTCGAACGCTATTTACACCGGTCTGGCTGGCAGCGACAACGATGACTCAGGCTCATCCACTCCCGGCAACGGTGCCTTCCGCGTCGGTGAGAGTGACGGCCTGTTTGGCTTCGTCATTCTCGCCGCCAGCATTTCCTTGGGTGTGTTCCTACTCTAGAGATAGAGTGAGATCATGCTAGCAGTGTAACCTCGGAGGTTTGTCATACTATGACCACCATACGACGCTTCTAGATACTGAAGTGTATTGTGTGGTCAGATGACGGACCCTTCAAGTTCCCAATGCGATATATGGGAGGCTTTACCGGCTCGGGGGCAGTGGCTCGAATCGCATAACCAGTACCTCGTGCTGATATAATATCATTTTAGGAGCGTATGATTTGAAGCTTAAAAGCTTTGCAATTTGGATAATGGGGAGCGTAGATTGGAGGATTCGAGTACATACTCTTGCTCTACAGCAGCCTACTTGACAAAAGGATATCCCGCCGAGGGATGCTAGAGCATATATGTATGGCTCAGAACTAATAATTGAAATGGATGAGGCTCGGTCTCTATTGAGACTTTACATCATTAAGTCCCCTGACAATCATTGACAAAACGTGACATACTAGATAATCCTCGATGTCAAGATGCAGCGGGTAGCGGTTCAGCCTAATTATTTTGTCACGCATCATCTGACTGTAAGCGGTGGTAAGTCTCACATGTCAGTTAGTTAGGTGTTGTTGTACTTAAGTCGAATGTGATAAGCCAACAAATCCCATACTCCTTCAAATGGGATTTTAGTTCTGACGGTTGTACAGTACAGGGCTTATAAGATGGAACCTGCCGAAAGAGCGTAGGAAAAAAAAGGGGCACTCGCGAGACCGGGCTATCTGATTCGTGATCTCCCAACCCACGTTCTCGGATTCGGCACCCTATTTGCATGTGGGACCAGTTGAGCTTATGGGGCAAGAAGACACGAAAATCCCTGCCCCACCAAACCAGGTACTCCTCCCACTTCCAGGTTTATTTCTGCTACTGCTACTGCCACTTACACACACCGACCCTTAATAAATCATCTCCATACAACTTTTATGCCACATTTGTCACATTTGTGCTACACTCTACCTATCTCTAAATAGCATCTCATGAAGACAGGTAGTAACAGATAGTTTCCGCAGGAATGACATCGCCAAGTTAACGAGTTCGTTTAAACAAACCGCCTTCGTGAACAGAGTTCCGAGGTTACGTACTTCTATTACCTGCATTTACACCACGTTGCAGTCCTGCCGAAGTTTCGTCTAGGCTTCAGCAACTTTGGTTTGCGAGACTCTGAGTTCACCGCCAGCTCTCTTCGATTATAGAGCAAGGTGGATAGATCGATCTCAGCCATGGCTCCTAATAACAGCAGTACGCAAGCCCCTTGGCACCCTATCCTATGCCACCCCATCTCTAACCCAGTACCGATGTATAGAGACTGCCGTTGCCGAGTGTATCTCGGACGATGCCCTCATCCACCTTAAGTCTTACAAGTACTCGGCTGTCGACAAGTCGCCCATTTCAAACTATATCCTTCGCCCCTACGTACGTCCCAAGCTCCAATAACCGCCCTCGCGCGTAGTACTAAGAGTCCAGCTAGTGGAATGCCTTCGTCGAGCTCCTACCGTTATGGCTGGCACCGAATATGGTCACCCTGATTGGGTTCTTCTTCATCCTCGTCAATATTGCGCTGCTGGTCATAGTTATGCCAGATCTAGTCGGACCGGTATGCAAAACAACCTACCTACTTGTCAGGGGTTAACTGACAACATGGCGAACCCTAGGGCCCTTCATGGCTTTACCTCAGCTTCGCCTTCGGCCTCTTCATGTATCAAACCATGGACAACATTGATGGGAAGCAGGCGAGAAGAACGGGTACATCGAGCGGTCTGGGTGAACTGTTCGACCACGGCATCGACTCCTTAAACTGCACCCTCGGTAGCTTGCTAGAGACGGCCGCTATGGCTCTAGGGACTTCGAAGTCGGGTGTCTTTACCGCACTATGTCCTTGCCTACCAATGTTTTTCTCGACTTGGGAGACATACCACACCCACACGCTATACCTAGGCTATATCAACGGCCCTACAGAAGGTCTTCTCATTGCGTGCAGCTTAATGGCAATTTCGGGCATTTACGGGCCTGGCGTCTGGACGGAGCGTATCGTCGATCTTGTAGGGGAAAATAACCTCTTTGGTTATGAACACCTTGTCGGTGACCATTCGATTCGCGATATCTGGATTCTCGTCATCGTGGGCTCGCTCCTCCTCGGTCACATGCCATTTTGTGTCCTGAATGTTGTCAAGGCGAGACGACGGAATAAGCTACCGATCCTCCCCGTGTTCCTCGAATGGATCCCCATGGGCGTATACACCTTCTCGATCGGCGCATGGCTATATTCGCCTCACTCGACGCTGATGCGCGAGAACCATTTAGTACTCTTCTGCCTGACGATGTCCCTCGTGTTCGGGCGCATGACGACCAAGATGATCCTTGCCCACCTGACCCGCCAGCCTTTCCCGTACTGGACCGTTATGTTAGTTCCGCTCGTAGGGGGGGCTGTTCTGGGCAACCTCCCCCGGTTCGGATTCCCCGCCATCTCTGCGCAGCTCGAGCACTACTACCTGTGGGGATACTTTGTGTTCGCGTCCATCGTCTACTCTCGCTGGGCATACCTGGTCACGACGAGCATATGCAACTTTCTGGGCATCAATTGCCTGACGATCCCGCACGAGAAGCAGCTGGAGAACAAGAGGAAACAGGCCCTTCTAGCAAGAGGGGCCACGAATGGGGCAGCGAACGGGAAGAAGTCGCAGTGAGCAAGACGAGTCTTGATAGACGGATGTGGTACGAAAAGGAGATCCATGGATGCGAGAACCGGAGGCCGCAGACGATGGATACGATGCACTACTATTCTGGAAAAAGATTCCCCTTAGCATGGGAAAATGGCGCCACTAATCGCCTGCTCCCCCGTACGTTATTGTAATAGATCATAAAAGGGCTATAGATAGCCTATGTAGCCCTACTTTACGCATTGGTTGCTGCATACTCCGGTTAGAGGGGCTCATAAAGGGCTGCGATTGCGAGGGGACTACCTAGGTATCCTTGCTGCATTCGCTGGCTACTGAAGCTGGACGCATTTGAGGCTGATAGATGGCACATTACTACTGCCTATGCATTGCGATGGCGGAGGCGTTGTGAATACAGAAATGGGATTAGTGAAGCTCTCTACGCGCTGGAAAAGTTCGTGATATACTATTGAAGATGAGCAATAAAGAAAGCATGCTAGATGAGAGTAAAATACCTCTGATGTCTCATCGTGATCCATCATTGGGAATAGCATCAACAAGTTCCAAACTTCCATACCTGTTAGAAGAAACGAGTGAACCTATGCCACAAGCCCCCAGATCTAGGTATCCCTCATTAATCTAGGCATTTTGCTCACTGTCTACAACTGCGCATGAGCAAGTTAAGTTTGTAGAACGATGCAAAATAGGGACTTGCAATCATCAGTTGGGATAGAATAGAATAGGGGAACTAGAGACAGAGTGCACGCAAGTTAGAAATTTGGCCAAAGAAACAGGCTGCTCTTATTGTACATTTCTTCGTTATCTTCTTTTATCTACCTAGATACCTTCTTTGTTGTAGTTTTTTCCCGTCCCAAACTACCATGCCGTTGCATACGGTCACCAGGGCGTAATATACGTCCTATATAGACCCGCGAGAAAAAGAATAGTTATAAAGGACGAGATCGTCCTAGACTCCTTTTGCTATAATCTCTCTCTAACGTCGCAATTATCTTATCTAATCGCAAATGCTCCGAGGATTGGTGCGAAACGTGTCTTGACTCTTCCTCCTTTTAAGGGATGGTGATTTTCACCTCTCGCCAGCCAGCCGGCGGCTCTGCACCTCGCCCAGGGCCTTGGCGCCGCTTAGGAAGGCGGCGGTACCGACGAGGCCGATGACGGGGAGGGTCTGGAACAGGTTCCAGGTGGCATAGTACATGTAGAAGACGGCCTCCATGGCGACGACAGAGCCGAAGAAGACGCCGTGCGCGACGGGAGCGGCGCCCAGCGCCTTGGGGAGGTGCGAGATGTTGGCGCCGAGGGCGAGCCACTATAGAGCTTATTAGTCCTAGGCCCTGCACGAATATACGCAAATAGAAACTGAACTGAAATAGGGATGGGATGAACGTACGCCGATAAAAAGAGCCGGAAGCGTGGCCAGCACGGCGAGCACGAACACCAGAGACACTACCTTAGGCGGGCTCTTGGGGTCGCCGCCGAAGATGTGGTGGATCTCGGGCAGCTTGCCGTAGCGCAGCGGCGCCTCGTAGGCCGCGGGCGCCTTGTTCGGGTCCCGCGTCACCTGCACGTCGAATACGTCTTTGACGAGGCCCTCGGACGAGCCGAACGAGGCGAGCACGAGCGAGGCCTTGAGGGGGGCGGTTGAGATGGCGAGTTGGACGGGGAGGTCGCTGTGCTTCTATACATACTGTCTATTAGATCCGAACGGAATGTAGTTATATAGTATTGGGCATTGGGAAGTAAACGTACGATCTCGACAGTAGCCTTCCCGTTGTCTTTAACCGTCAGAGGGAAAGGAGCCTCGAGTCCGGACGCCGGCTCCCGGAGGACGAGGAATGCCTGGTGCGGCCGCTTGCCCTTGCCGGCCTCCTTGGCCGTCAGCAGGAGCTTGAGGCTGTCGGCGCTGTCGAAGACTACGGGTGTAGGGAGGAGAGCCGATTTGTCGTTGAACCTGCAGTGTTGCAATTCACTTGTTAGTATTTTATATATATATTCCCAAGCCGTCTCTGCTTGAACGTACTGTCGAACATCCTTCTCCTTGGCACTACCAGCGGCCTTCTTCGCGCCCACGGTGAGCTTCGCGTCGTCGAAACCCCATGACGAAGCTGCCTGAGCTGCGCCGGCAGCCAGGAGCACGAGGGGTGCTACGAAGGAATGTATGAATCGCATTTGGTCGGGCTGCTTGCTGTCTTGTGTTGGTGCAATGGCAGCTTGGAGTTATTTCGAGATGTTCGCTGCTGCTGCTGCTGGAGCTTTGTTCAATTGAACAGAACACCCGTTCCACTTTTCTTTTGTTAGCGTCGTAATGGTCGTTGTGGCTGACGTGGTTTAAAGCCAGGACCGGGGTCTACCTGGCCGAAAGCTTATCGATAAATGCTCATAACAGGGACACCTGCAACTTCGGCCTCAACATTGGATACATCAAGTTTAAACTTGACATTCTGTATCAACAGTGTTTTATGTCGCACTATCTTGCTTACGGCACATATACTCCCCCATCGAACAGTGGCGGTAAGGCTGGTATGGTGATGCTATAGTACTTACCTAGATAGGAAAAGAGAGAAGGAGCCTTTGCAGTCTTCTTCAATGCACGACCTGTTCAGCTACACGATGTCTAGTAGGACATTGATCGAAGTGACGACAAAGATAAGGACCACAAGGTCCCTCTAATGTAAAGCATATATTCCTCCGCAGGGGCGCGAACAGTTTACGATTGGCCTAGGGAAGACAACGCAGAAACGGACAGGGCAATGGACTTCTTCAGCAGGCGGTCTCCCCTCCGACTCCTTGATCTCGTAGAAACTTGGCGAGAGGACAACCTGGAGTAGCGAAATGCCTCCCGGCGCCTTTATGGCTCTCTGACTTGCAATACATTTGTGCTCCCGAGCCTTGACGTTTCGTTCGAACCCGCGGTCTGAAGGTGCCGAGGACCTTCTCGGCTGCCCGTGGATCAAACACCTTTGGACTTTGCATGAGGCCCTTCTCTCGGATGAGTTGGTCATTATATGCGACGACAAGATAATTTCCCTCCAGGCCCTGGAATATACTATGGAGTATGTGGGCTTTTCTCGTACGAAACAGATTGGTCCGCCATAGGCAACTATTTCTAGAAATCTAGAGACAGTCCTTCGGCTCAAGCATTGTCGATGCCACAACCGACTATCTCTTGGTCGAAAATTGGATTACACAGAATATCTTCAGCGTGGCTAGATATTGCCCGAGGCAATTTCCATCTTGCCCTTCATCATCTTTCTTTTTGATGTGGTTGTTCTGCCATTCCTGATGATAGATAAGATGAAAGGCCACGAGCTCTTCATTAGACTGTTCACCTCGCAGAGCATGGGGGAAGGGAGGAGAGAGCCACCGTACTAAGACGAGGAACTACTCTAGCAGAGGAGCCCGGGCATCTACGCTGGGGCCAAGATGCAGTCCAAGACGCGCAAGAAGACAAACACCCTTGAGCAACACCCACCCCAGCCATTCTCACGGCAACAGGCAAAATGTTCCCCCAGGAAGGCTTATAAACCCCAATTGCCACAGGTACCATCACCCCAAGTGGGTTGTTTCAAGTCTTGTTTCTGGTGTAGCGGTTTGAAGCTCGAAATATGTTTGAAATTTGTTTTTTTTCTCTGGAATCTGCGTTCGAAACCTCGTTTGAACAAACTTTTTTTTCCTCCTTATTTTTCTTTTTGGTTTCTGGGCGATTTTTTTTTAATATCAAATTTTATATTGACAGTAATCCTAATATATGCCGATAGATTTTCCTTGTACCTGTACCGGCCGTCCGAATCGCTGTTCATAGAAGTCGTCGGACGAGTCTCTATGCTAAGGATAAGTTTTATGCGACACCTTGTCTTCTCCAGTCTCGCAGCGAGCCTCCGGATTACTTTACGTCGAGCTTGGAACTGGTTAATCGACGCCTGTTCATAGATCCGCTAATGCACACCGAGAACCTATACTTTTGCTCTTCGCGTCTGGCATGAACAAGCTGAGATCTTCATCATGGATTATTGATTAGTCCGCTGCTTGGACATTGTGACTGAACCCTAGTTTTCGCTACTGCTCTCCACAGTTCGGCTTCTTTCACAAGCTTGCGAATTGGGCTAGCGACCTTGACTAGATGTGTTACCGTATATCGATATACAGGCGACATATTAAGAGATAATCCGTTGTGGAAAGTTCGAGATGAGACGCAAATGCTCGTCCGTGGAGCAGTCATCGGCCGGATATCCTGACGTTTCGAAAGGATCGAGAATATTTCGGATTCTGCTTCGAGTGATGCGATACTACGAAATTTGAGTGGGTTCTTCAAGGCATTTGCCTACTTTACCGGCGTGGCCTATCCTGACTTGCTCTATCACCCCATAGAGAGTAAGTTAGGTGGCCTTGCCAAGTTTGCGATCAATCGGGCAGATTTTCGGGGCTGTAGGGGGACTCAGTTCGTATCGTATATGATCATGGCTCAAGGCATGACTGAAGAATGGTTAGAGTTGACTCTTGAACGATTGCAACTAGTATCCATCTCAGGGCTTAAATTATGTTGGGATGCGGGATGGTGGCGGGCTTATAAGCGGGAAGCCAGGCCGCGGCCGGAGAACATGAGAACATGATGCTAGCTGTCTGCGAAGGCGGTTATAGCGAAGGTGGTATCGTACCAAGAGATGTTAGAGAGGAGGATGTGATAGCGTTGATCCCTGGGGTAGGTATTCCAATGATACTGCGGAAACACGACGAAGGGTATATTATGGTAAGACCGACATTCTTCCACGAGGTTGTGCGAAGCACCATTTAGAATGAGCTTAACATTAATAACTTGGATGAAATTGTAATAACTTAGAGGGTTTGGTAGTGTCCACACTGATGCTGGTTTTACTCATTGAGCCTGAAGTTCTATCGCTTACATATCCATGCTCCCTCTGCTTCGATTACTGATCATGCAATTTATAGATTCTTATCGTGTAGGGACCCCAAAATGCGGTGAAGATATACCTGGTAGGCAGGAAAGGGGTTTCTTTAAACCATCACATCGTAACCATTCAATCCATCGAAGAGCTACAATCCCTACCTATGGTATTAACAGTTCAGCTATCTAATGTGATGACAAATTCGAGGGTAGTTAAGGCCATAGCAGACTAGGTATTCTACAGAATCTGAAGAGTAATCTGAAGAGTCTAGAGATTTCGACTTATTTACGGATGTCTTCAGAGCTACGGGGGATGGCGCTAGCAAGAGGCTCTCTTATGTATTTGGAATTTATAGTCTGACCGAGTACATCGCACCATCTACGGCTTCAACTACTGACTACCCGCACCGAAGCCTCGGTATGTGGGTCCCGGCTTACAAAACTCCATGGCGATGTTCGACGACGTTCCCAAAATTATTTTCTGTTTCGAAAGGGAGATGGCCCTAGACCGTTGGTATATTGCACATTGAGACAGAATACTCGGATGTCCCGTCCGCGATTACTGATCGAAGAAACCGTGTTACTTACCGATCACCCTGTCTGACTCAGGTACTTCAACCTTCTATCATGGCTACCACGAATGTAGATAAATATATAATGGCCTCGCCAGTCGATCAAGTAAATATCCAAGAGACAAATAAGTAAATCAAGAATATACTATTATCTAGCTCTCAACACAGGCCTCAAAACACAAACACCATGAGCGAACTCATCCTCATAACCGGAGCCACGGGCTTCATCGGCTTCCACGTGCTGACTAGGGCCCTGGATGCCGGATACCGCGTCCGCGCCGCCGTCCGCAGCCCGGAGAAGGCGGACTCGCTGCTCTCCATCCCGGCCCTCAAGGACCGCAACATCGCGCCGGAGCGCCTATCCTTCGTCACCGTGCCGGACCTAACCAAGCCCGGCGCCTACGACGACGCCGTCCAGGGGGCAAACTATATCATCCACGTCGCATCGCCACTGCCCAGCGGCGCCCTCACGCCAGCACAGTACGAGGCGCAGATGATCGCGCCCGCCGTGCAGGGGACGCTAGGCATCCTCGCATCAGCGCAGAAAGCCCCCAGCGTCAAGCGCGTAGTAATCACATCGTCAGTAGCCGCAATCCTGCCGTTCGGCGACCTAGCCGGCGGGTCCTCGCGAGTCTTCGACGCAGAGTCGCGCGCGCCGACCCCGGACACCACAGCCCTGGCGCACCCGTTCCAGGCGTACGCGGCGTCGAAGACGAAGTCGTTCAACGAGGCGGAGGCGTGGGTGCGGCGCGAGCGGCCCGCCTTCGACGTGGTCAACGTGCACCCGAGCTTCGTCATGGGCCGCGACGACGTGCACCCCACGCCCTCTAAGCTGCGGTCCGTGGGCACGAACCAGTACATCCTGGGCGTGGCGCTCGGCGTTGCGGCCGACGCGCCGGTCCCCGGGTCCACGGCGCATGTGGACGATGTGGCGCGCGTGCATGTGGACGCGCTGAGGGCGGACGTTCCCGGGAACACTAGCTACGTCGTGCACTCGAACAACCCGACCGGGAGCTTGAACGGCACGGACTGGGCGGATGTCGTGGGGATCGTGGCGAGGCACTTCCCGGATGCGGTGGCTAGGGGTGTTCTGCCGAATAATGGACATTTGCCCCGTATCCCCGCGAAGATTGATGCGAGTAAGACGGAGAAGACGTTTGGGTTTACGCACTTGTCGTTTGAGCAGCAGGTCAAGGATGTCGTTGAGCAGTATTTGAGCCTGGTTGAAAGTTCGTAAGAGGGAGGGGTAGCACTTATTCGGGTGACCTAGGAGGCAGAAGAGGCGTTATCTATGTTGAGCCATGGCGTCTCGTATCTGGATTAGGATGTATGTCGCTACTCGGCGGAATAGTTAGACCGGTAGTATAGCTCATTAAAAGACTTAATTCTCTAGTTTATCTACACTGAGACGGCAGGCAACACTGCTCACAGCTCCGTCCTGCTTCTAACAGCATCTCGCTTCTCGTTCGAGTGCGACTGGCTTATGAAAGCATCTAATTCCATCCACTCTGCGGCAAAAGCCGTGACGATCTTGGCCCAGTCATCTACAGCTTCTAGGTCCAAATGCTCTCCATCGTCGTCCATAGTGTGCCATGCATCCGGGAAAGGGCTAGGAATGATATGCAGCACATCGACTCCTCGTTTCATGAAAGGCACGTGATCATCCTGGATGTACGCTGTGGTAAATTGCGACACCTGTTTTCTGGAATCCGGGAGAAAGGGCGTTTTGGGTTTCGTCTGAAGAAGACCTAGTTTCCGCATTCTTTCTTCTATCTTGGCCATGCCTTGATAGGCCCAATGCGTGGGCAGGAAATAGGAGGGGACATGAGGGTCAGGTCCTCCGAGAAGGTCCAGAAGTAGAAAGAGGTTAATGGAGTCGAGAGGAGTCTTGTATGCTGATAGGGCTGGATGCAGTTCAGAATCCCAACTCTCTGCAAGCGCCCTAGAGCCATAAAGGGAATCGGTGGCAGACCAGGTGACCCAGGCCTCCTCTCCGTCTAGGAGCAGAATCTGAACACCTTTCTCGTCTTCCAAGCCTGAACCAGCGTCGCCTGAGTCCTCCATAGCTTCCCACTTCTTCGTCAGGGCGTCATCAATGCTGCGCGCTACGTGCATGAGCATGGCGCAAGGAGCAGCGCTATCCGTAGCTCCGATGAACCCCTCCGGGTGGTATAGACTATCGTAGTGCGCGACCAGCGTCAGTCGACCGACATCTCCAGGTTGAGTCCACGGCGGATCACGCGTGATTATGAGGTTCGTAAAAGGAATATTAGTATCGCCAGTAGCCGGGGTCTTGGCTGTTGAGTTATGCCAGTCGACCTTCCACTTGGGCAGCTGGCGCGAGAAGAAGTCGACGAAGTGGTGCTGTACCGCGATCGACCCTGGCGTACCAGGGACGCGTGGTATCAAGATGGGCGACAAGAGCGCGCCGGTCTTGATATGGAAGTCGCCAGCACCGCTAGGGATGTTGCGCAGCGCATCGTCGGACAGTTCCTCGTAGGCGAACACGTGGACGGAGAAAAGGAATACAAGGAGGGCAATATATGCGATGCGGACCCATTGTAGGGATGCCGTCAGATGACCCATTGAAGTTTGCAATAAAGCATCTGGCTGCGTCGTTTCGACATCAGGATATGTGAATTGAGAAGTCGAAAGTACAAGTTGCGCTGTTGGAAATGGACAATGTGTCAGATTGGGTTAGTCGCGGCTAAATATGATTAATACGTGAGAGTCAAGGTATTACGTAATCACGATTTTCACCTATTTCTAGCTGTTTCACCTTTGGTTCAATAGCTTCAAATACAACAACTTTTATCCCCTCTCAATATCACTACCTACAACATATGCTAGACTTATGGGTTATTTAATCCAGTATTATGTGAGCCTCCGTTTTGTATGTGGCTACCTCGGTATCTGACAATATCTCGGCTTAGATCCACGTCCTTAATAAATAATGCCTACGCGGGCATAGAAGCCTCTGATCTATCGTTTAAACGCTCTAATCTATTTTTTTTAAATGCGAACTTGACTCTTTGTGAATTCTTTCGTAAACCCCGGGCGAAGCTTACGCGGAAAACTGAATGAGTATTTGTTCTCCTTCGACTCGGGAGTTAAACCACTCGAGTATGTCGATGCGACTCTGGACTGCGGTGGCACCCTTGAGCAAGTCGGCCAGGGCCAGCTTCGCCGTGGCGAGCGTCAGTTCGGCTGTTCCCAGATTCTGTGCGATGCATGCCCGGTTTCCTTTACCAAAGGCGAAGAAGTTGGTCAACATCTGATCAGTCGGCTGCAGCCACCGTTCCGGCAGGAATCGTTGCGGGTCGGGAAAGACCTTCTCGTCCTGATGTAGCTGGAAAGCAGCAACGCCTACCGATGTGCCGGCGGGAAAGAAGTAGTTGCGGTAGTGCCATCCGCTCTGGGGCACAACACGAGGCAACCGGATCGGGTTCGCCCAGGACAGACGTAAGCCTTCGCGCACGACGCCGCGCAGATACGGACCCGAGAGGATATCCTCGTCCTTGGCCGCTCGCTCAAGTATCTCTTCTCGCAACTTGACGTACCTATGATGCGTTTCCAAGTTAGCGCTACCTAGTTCATGGACAAATGTTGGAATCCAGCTTTGACTTACTTGTCTGGGCTTTTGCATAAATACCACAAGATCATCGCCATGTTCATGCCTGTCGAATCAGTGCCCGCAAAGCACAAGTCCTTGAGCTCGACCTGCACCTGATCTCGAGGGATCGCCCGCTCCAGTAGGCGGCTCGGGTAGCTCCCACTACCCGACGATGCTGTCTTAACCAAGTTACCAGTATACTGATCCATGGCCTTCATAGAATGAGCAGTCTCAACGTCGGACGTCACCATATCGATCAGCACCATGAGCTTGTCCCCGAGCCAGCCAGGTAGGAGGTTGAAGAAGGCGCCTACTCCGACATAGGCATCAACGAAGGGTGATGCTGACATATGGGATGTGTCCTCCGAGACGGCGCCGTACTGCTCTTGGAATAAGTATGCACTCACGGCGTCCAGGGCCATAGACCGGGTCATGTTTAGCACGTTGATCGGTTTGCCCGTACGGCCCTCACGCTGTATTCGTGCTATGAACTGGTCGACAACTGAAGCAAGGACCGACTGTGAATTCCGGATCGATGCCGTTGAGAAAAGCGGTGATACAGCTTTTGCACGGCCCGCGCGCGCCGCGAGGGTTTGGGTAGAGAAAATAGTTGCGTGGTTATCGATGTCGAACTTAGAGTATGCCTCTGTCTTCTGGAAGCCTCCCTTCTCAACGTAGATGGGCTCCACAGCATCGCCATCCGCAATGTCGACGTCGTTGGGAGCCACTCGCAGCACTGGCCCGTATTGCTCATGCAGCCGATATATCACCGTGCACTCATCCCCGACATAGGTATGCCAGGCAAGCCACAGCGATGTGCAAGCTGCGAGACGGGGGCCAGGGACCCCTGACAGTGGGTGTATGCAGAGGCGAAATAAACATTTACACAACCAGGCCGCCACGAGCAGACCGGCTAGCCATGCCCCTAGACCGGACGACCACCCGGAAAAGATACTTGTTAAGGCCATTGTAAGTTATCAAGGCAATTGGCTTGATAGAGCTGCTTACATGCGGACCGAAACAACTACCTACCGCAAGCGATGCTTTATCATTCCTCTTCAGTCTTGATACTCTGAGGTTGGTGTGAGTCCACCTTATTGTCAACTTATCTCTCCTAGCGGGGCTTGTCGGCCGCCCCGTCGGCTGGAGCGCCAAGGGCCAAGAGCGAGTTTTGAGAGGTCTGACAACCAAGCGTGTTCTCACCCCAAATCTCCATGTGAAAATGCCATTTGCGACCACTTGAAGGGACACAAAACTTCAGGGTGATTACGAAGTTCTTATCAAGCTCACCCTTGCGTTCCCGGAGCCAGCCGTATGTCGAGATAGTTGTCCGACAAGCACATGTCTTATAAATCATAAATCATGCTCTTATCATATCTCCGATGGTATGTACATATCTGACCATACACGATTGTTCTATTACGAAAGGAATTCAGCAAAAGATCTCTTCGAAACCCTAGAAGGTTTAGGTAGCACCCCTATGAAGCACCATGCAAGAGTAACTTGACATATTCCTCGCTTCTTTGCGCATCTCTGCAATGTGCATAAGCGCCTCCTCCTTAGTTTATTTCAGTACCATCGTCAGCATGAACATAGGCCTACACTAAACGGCCAGGATTTATCATTTCCAAGATTAATAGTCGTTTCCATCCTTTCACCTCCGTTTCGTAGCCAAGCTCAGCGCAATAACTGTTCCCTCTACCGACTATAAATACTCTACTATAAATCATATTCACAATATAATAAAAGAAACTTCCCGGCTCTATTGGTATCTCGAAAATCACATTATACATATTATACGGCCTATTTGCTCTATAGAACTTAGCATTTCTTGGGCACTCTCGGCATAACTCGTTTATGGACAGTCTTCATCTCCATTTCTCCCGTCTTTCAACTCTTTTGACTCAAGCATCCTCAGCACTACCAGCCCCATCTTTTGTGGCCACAATGCCATCTCCCTTAAGCATAAGACCAGGATCCCTTCCTTCAATAACGTCTTGCACGTGAATAGCATTTGCGGCCTTTGGGCCTTCAAACATCTCGTCAATCTCTTCCAAAGTCTTGCCCTTGGTCTCAACCCAGAATATGATAACGAAGATGACTTGGAGCACATCCCATGCGCCGTTGATCATGTACGTCTCCCAGCCAATCACGTCGAGTGCTATGGGGAAAGCCATCGTGACCAACACCCTGTCGTGGAACTCGTTAGTTACGAATATCCTGCTAGATTATTCGAATATGATAGGAACTTACCCAAATCCGTTCGCCAGGAATGTGTAGATACCCATACCAACTGATCGGATAGAGTAATTGAGCACCTCTGGTGGATACAACATGGATAGTGGTGTCCACCCTATACTGTAGGCTCCCTGAAACAAGAATATACAGGCCACGGTGCCGTATACACCGGAAGTGTTTTCGCCATTTCCGTAGACTTTAGAACAAAATCGTCAGTGTTATCGCCTCCGAGCTGCAACGAAAGGCCGGTACTCTACCTTTAGTCAAGGCGCCCACAAGGAAGATGAATATTGTCATCATCACCGAAGAATATATAGCTAAAGGACGTCGCCCAACAGGATCCAGCATAAACGTGCCAATCAGGGCAACAACGAGACACCAAGCATTCAAAATGATATTCTAGTACTTGTCAGTCAAGTTGATTTCGTAAAACTCCGTCTAGGCTTCTAGGATAGGCTTCTTACAATTTGCAGTTGCGTGGTGGTATCGGTAACGCCAGCATTATCTAGCATTGCGCCAAGATAGAACGTGATGATGTTGTTTCCTGAACCATCGATAGTTAGTTTCACACGCGGCCAGGCTCATAAAACCGAGAATGCTCTCTCACCGGAGGCCATAGAGATGACAGCTACAGACGAGGCCAGCATTAGCCTCCTCATGCTCTGCTTCGATTTAAAGAGGTCGGCATAGCCCGTCTTCTGCCCTGTTTCTACCTCGGTCTTTAAGGTGTCGATGATCTCCTGGTACGTCAATAGAACGACTGGATCCTCCATGTTGCCATCCGAATGGGTCCTTGCAATGGCCTCAAGAGCCTCCGTGTGGTGACCCTGATACACCAGCCATCTAGGCGACTCCGGCACCCAGGGCAACATAATCACAGCGAGAATCATGAAGAGACCCTGCAGGATGGAAGGCAGCCGCCAAGCCCAAGTCGTCGGTATCCTGGACGTACCGTACGTGATTCCAGAGGAGAGAAGTCCGCCTAAAGACAAGAGAAGCTGGTTAACGAGGAATTATATAAAGGGGCATAAAGCCAGGGGTAGGGGTGTATTGCTGCTCCATACCGACATAGAAGAAGTCCATAAAGATGGCCAAGCCAATGCCTCGCCACTTGAGCGGGAAGATCTCGGCGAGGTAGACAGGACCGCAGATAAACGTGGCGCCGTTACCGATGCCGACGATGAAGCGGGCAACGACGAACATGGCGATGTTCTGAGAAGCGGCTTGGAGGATGATGCCGACGAGAGTGATAACGGCGCTCATCCACATCGCTTTCTTCCTCCCGACCCAGTCGGTCAGCTTTCCATAGAAAAGACCAGCCACGGCGCAACCGGCCCAGGAGATGGCCGACTGCAGCGCCAAGGTCACGGTGTTCAGCTCGAAGTAGTCGGTGTAAGAGGGCAGGATGTTGAGCCCGGACATCACGGACGAGTCATATCCCAGTGATGTCGACATGATGCTCGAGCACCATAGTAGGAGCAGAAGAGTGGCCTTGGAGTTCGCCATGGCCACTGATGCTGGGAGATGAGTCTTTGCAAAGTACGGAGGAGGAACAAGTCAAGGGCGAAAAGTCGCGGGTTCGGGTTCGGTCACTTCGATTCACAAAGTCACAACAAGCATCATGTCGGATGACAAGGCATTTTTATAAAAAACTTCACATAGCACAGACGCGATAGCGAAGCCCTTGTGGTCCTTATCTTGACCATTTAAAACCCGGCTCCGTTGCAATGCGCTAGGTATCTTCGCGGATATAGGGGAGTGGGAGGGTCCTCTACCGGTTCTGGGAATAGCTGCGGGGGTGGATCTCTACTGAAGCCTCCAAGCTTCAGGGATCTCGTCTCAATGAGCCATGGTTCAGGGTTTTCTTATTTACAGGATATGTTACCCAATATTGAATGGACGTTACAGCACGACGGGGGATCCGACGGGTTGTGAGGGAGGATATTAACCGGGATGAGAACCAATCTGTATAAAGGCTTACGAAGAGAGGCGTCGGCCGCCCCGACAAAGAGGTTATGAGAGATAAGCCATTAGTATGATAGATAACTAAGTTATCAAGCGCTTTAGGGTCGGGAGAGACCGACTTCTAACTCCGGGGAAGAGGTGTAGTGTGGATTGGACACGACAAGGAGGGGCCCCGGCCCGAATACTACGTGGTCTATAAGAGCGTAACCATCTAGTAGGTAGCTATCGTGCTTTTCCTGGGTAGGGCACAAGCATTAATTGTTAATGATTTCTTGTTCACGTGTAGAATCCTAGCTATTCTCCTCAACCCTAGTTCTCAACCTCCTATCCTAGTTATCTAAGACCCTAGACATCATGCCTAGCCTTGGTGATGAGTGGCCTGATTGGCCCGAGGTAACTCCCGAGACTGGTGAGTTGGACCCCGATAATATCAAGATCAAGAAAGAGATCGTGGCTTTATATGGGGAGGCGGCATTGCGAAAGAGTTGGCTCGCTGTCTGCGACAGGCTGAAGAGCTTGACGGACGAGATCGCAGCCAAGCGTACCAGCGCCATTCCCGAGCTTGCCTACGACGACCTCTTCAAGCTCGGTGATGAGGAGAAGCAGCGACTGCGCGATGTTGGGTGCTTTGTGGTTCGTGGCCTCGTCCCCGAAAAGACTGCAAATGACTGGTTCGAGGACCTCAACACGTACGTGCAAGAGAATAAGGGGTCTATCGGTGGTAAGCAACGCCCCAAAAAGCTTTTCGTCTCGTATTCCATAGGTATCACTAATCACTCCCGTAGGATGGCCGGCCGAGACACCCTTCATCCTGCGCCTGTACTGGTCCCGGACGCAGATGGAGGCACGCACGCACCCGCGTGCCATGGCTCTGCATCGGGCACTCAATGAAATGTGGCATGATGACGACGACGCCGCTAAGGCCTTCGCCGAGCCCCTGGTTTATGCCGATGCGGCACGCATCCGACCCCCTGGCGTACCTTTCCGGGGCCTTGGACCGCACATCGACGCGGGCAGCTTAGCCCGCTGGGCCGACGCCGATTACCGCAAGGTCTACGAGAAGATCTGGACGGGCAGCCCCAGCGAATACGACCCGTACGATCTCACGGACCGCAAGGGTGCCAACCCGGCACACTTTCCGGGCAGTGCCCATTCGCACGTCCTCCGCCTCTGGCAGGGCTGGACGGCGCTTACGTCGGCGGACGCTTACGAGGGGAGCCTGATGCTGTACCCGGAAGTCAAGACCTCCATCGCGTATGTGCTTCTACGACCCTTCTTCAAACCGCCGGTAAACAAGGACGACATGCTCGATGCGGAAAAATGGACTTTCGACACCGAAGACCCGTGGTTCCCGGGCGTGTGGAGGAACACGTCACAGGAGTTGAGCCCTGACGCTTTCCCCCATCTACGGCTCAAGGAGTGTCTGCTTCACATTCCCAAGATGAACCCAGGCGATACTGTGTGGTGGCACTGTGACGTAAGTTCACCCTCTGTCCGGAGCGAATAGTGATGAAATGTTGCGCACGCTAACCCCTGTTATGTAGATGTGCCATGCTGTCGAGATTGAGCATAGGGGTGAGGGGATCTCGAGCGTGGCCTATGTGGCAGCTACGCCAACTACAGAGATCAACTCGGCCTACGTGAAGCGCCAGCTGGAAGCTTTCTTGAGCGGGACACCCCCTGAAGATTTCCCTGGTGGGTGCAACGAGAGCGCACTGAAGGGTTATCCCGGCAACAAGACTATTCTTAACGGAGATATGGGTAGGAAGGCTGTTGGTTTTACTGTCTAGGTACATTGGGTTCGTTGAAGAGAGGAATATCTAAGTACAGTGAGGTTTCCGCTTTAAGCACCGTGGCGCAAACCACCTCCTCTCCTCCTATTTACAGTGTACACACCAAGGGTCGAGTACAACAATATATTTTTACAACCCGCGTCTAAAGGAACGAATCCCTTACGATCTATTATGGTGCCATTGGGTCTTTAGTTGAAGGACACCAGACAAGAGAATCCGGAGACTACCTAGCTTCCTAGATTCCAGAGGCATCCGCTAACTCCATCACGAAGATTGTGTAATCATCTCCTGCTTGAGTCTACGTGTTTACAATACCTCGTCTTATGTATCATATCCGGCCCTAAATCCCCTCGCCCGAGATAGGTGTAATCCGCGGGGAGCCTAGTGGAGGGGCCTTGTCGGTCTAATGCCCCTTAGATATAAGCCAGGTCGGAGGCTCCGACACGAGAACTTACCCTGGTTGTAAATATTTACTGTGTTATTCGTTACATTATCACACTGGATATATCCATATTTTGACCAGGATATCCTCATATAGGGGCGAGCTTCCTCGTTAAATGATTATATAAAATGAATAATGAATTGGCGGTTAGGCGGTTGTCATGATATCGTCCACCGTCCTACATTAATAGTACATAGGTACCTATCTAACTAAGCCAACGTCTACGCTAAAACCTACACCGGTAGGTAGGTCGACGAGTAACCTAATATACTCAGATCAACAGCTATATCATCAACTATGGTAACTGCCAGACTGCGCAAATAGAATGTAATATTCTATTTTTATATAATATAACCCGCATCGACAACAACGTTTACCCCAGTTATACTAGAAGACTTCGCAAGTGTTAACATCTGCTCAGCCACGTCCTGTTCTCTAGGTTAACATAAGTGCTTTCCCCAGTAAAGCTCAAAGGTATGATCGGAAAGGCATCTTACCTCAACTTGAACAAATCGCTGTAATGCTGTTCTCTGTCGGTGAGCTTCTTTCTGGTCATCGGTAAATCGTTCAGCCCATTCCTATTCTGTGTTAGTAAGGCAGGTTACGAGTCAACCATCTAACCAATTTACCGTCAGAAGTAACCCTGGTGATACCGTATTCACCCTAATCCGTGGGCCAACCATGCGTGCCAGCCGTTTGGCCATATCTATCTGGGCAGCTTTCGTGACAGAATATGCCTAGGAAGAAATTAACTAATTATTGAAGGTAGTATATGGCGGTAATCTCACAAGAGAGCTCCCGCCACTGGTCACACCAGCAGTGGAAGCAGTAGTGATGAAGGATCCAGACGACTCATCCAGTGCTCGTCTAGCTGCGTGAAGTAGCCAGAGGTGTGATTTGACGTTCACCGCAAAAGCCCGATCCCAGTCGTCCTCAAATATGTTATCGTCTAGAGACGTCATGTCTGTGAATCTAGTCCAGCCCCCATTAGACAGTACCTGCAATAATGGGTGTCAATAATCACTTCTTTTAGGGGGAGTATTAGAGATGTTGAATAAGATGTATTTCAGGAGCAGTTACTCCTCTCTAACAGGAAGTTTTCACTCTTGAGATAGACCAGAAAGGAGCAAAAATGACTCGGTGTTACATACAACATCGATTCTACCCATCGTCGATAATGTCTCTTCAACAAGATGTTCCACGTCGCTCCGGATAGCTAGATCGGCTTGGATACTGATGTGATAGCTGCCGATAACTTCGACTTGACTTGTTATGGCCGACAGCTCCTTGGTTAGCTCGGATGCACGCTTGGAGTTGTGGGCATAGTTGACAACAACTCGATAACCATTTCTTGCAAAAAGACGCGCTGTTGCTGCCCCGAGCCCTGCTGAACCAGCTGTGACGAGTACCACAGGTCTTCCCGTCATATCTGTACGAGTTGGGAGGTTTTTAATGAGGTCTAGAATGAAGATCTAGGGTACCTGCAATGCGGCAACTCAGCAAAAAACCATTGGGATGGGCCTTCATAGGTGAAATATGGTGACCTTCTCGCAATGTCAATATGTACGGTATACGACATAATCCGGGGCTGTCCGTTCGACTACTCTCTAAATCGTTGGTTTGGCGGAATGTCCGACGGTTATTTCGGTCGTGCCGAATTCTAGTTGTAACCATCCATCACCGAAAACGGATGACTGTTGCAGTCGCTCGAGGGACGTCGAACGAGAAAAAAGGTCCCCGCTTGGAGCTTCATTCATATAGTAACTATTTTACCTAGGTAGTTGTACATGCTTTGGGCTCATGGACCGGTATCTATAGTCGACCTTTCAATACGGATAGGGTCATCATGTCTTCTCAACCTAAGATGGCAATCGATTTTCTATGGCTGGAGCGCCTCAAAGACTCTCCCAATGCCGTGCCAACGCTGGCAGTCCTGGCAATAGCTCTCTTAACGATCTTCATTTACCAGGTAAGTAACGCAGCCAATGCCCAGAATGCATCACAGTGATGTTATCCTGTCACTGGAAAGAATACCCCTCCTTGTATGAAGTGAGCTGACAGCAGCAGCTTATGTTTGCCACTGATATTCCTCACATCAAGGGTATTCCTGAAATTCCCGGTGCAGTCCCCATCTTTGGCCATCTTCTTAAACTTGGCGAGGATCACGCCACAGTTTGTGAGAAATGGTGGCGGCAGTACAATCATTCTGTCTACCAGATCGCTTTGGGAAACACTCGAGCTGTGGTGGTGAATTCCTTTGACGACTGCAAGAAAATGCTCCTGGGAAATCAGAACGCAGTCATCGACAGGCCCAAACTATACACGTTCCACGGAGTCATCAGTAGTACTCAAGGCTTTACCATCGGCTCCTCACCTTGGGACGAGTCTTGCAAGAAGAAGCGCAAGGCAGCTGGAACAGCACTTGGACGACCGGCACTAAGGAACTATTACCCTATGTTTGATCTGGAGAGCTACTGTATCCTCCGGGACCTGAAAAAGGATAGTCGGAACGGTGAGGTGGAACTCGACATTCGTCCTTACATCCAACGCTATGCCCTAAACACGACACTTACGCTCTGCTATGGAATTCGTATGGATGCAGTTTACGATGAGCTGTTACGCGAGATCCTTCACGTCGGCTCTGCTATTTCACTTCTGCGTAGCGCGTCTGAGAATTACCAAGACTACGTCCCACTCCTGCGATATGTGCCGAACAATGAGAAGAACGCGCGAAGTAAAGAGCTACGGGACAGGCGTGATGCCTACTTGAATCTTCTTCTGGACAAGGTCCGAGCCATGATTAAGGAAGGCACCGACAAGCCTTGCATTTCCGCCGCCATTCTGAAGGACGAAGAAACGAAGCTCACTGGTGTTGAAGTTTCCTCGATATGTCTTTCTCTGGTTTCCGGTGGGTTCGAGACCATCCCCGGCACCTTGACTTCCGCCATTGGATCACTCTCGACCCCAGAGGGCCAGATATGGCAAGATCGTGCATACGAAGACATCAAACGCCATCATCCCGACGTGCGCGATGCTTGGGCTAGTTCCTTTATCGAGGAGAAGATTCCTTACATCAATGCAATCATCAAAGAAGCCGGCCGATATTACACGGTCAGTGCCATGAGTCTGCCGAGGAAGACTGTGACTGAGGTCAACTGGAATGGTGCCATCATCCCGCCTAAGACAATGATCCTGATCAACGCACAAGCTGGCAACCACGGTAAGACCAGGTTGATAATTCCATATTACTGTTCCTGCTGACCGCCACTAGATGTCGACCACTTCGGAAAAGATGCAAGCAAATTCGACCCTGAGCGATGGCTGAAGAGCATCGACCCTCCACAAGAACGGGAGATGAATGGTCTCGGCCACCTCAGCTTCGGAACAGGCTCTCGTGCGTGTTCTGGACAGTTCATCGCTTCCCGGCTTCTGTACACGGCCCTCGTGCGCCTTTTGGCTAGCTACAAAATCGTGGCAAGCGAGGAGGCACCCCCGAACACTGACTACGTTGATTACAATGAGATTAAAACTGCACTGGTGGCGATTCCGCGGCACTTCAAGGTCAAGCTCATTCCTCGTGATACAGCTATGACTGCTGAGTGTCTAGAGTTGGCAGAGCAACGGACTAAAGAACATTATAAGGAGTAGATTAGTCTTAAGGAGAGTACCACCCCCTGTTCCAGCGATTGCAACGACTAGATGGCAGTTGGGATGGTTGGAAGTCCTAGAGGATTTGAGATATAGATACATTGTTTCCGCTGGAGCAAAAGTCCGAGTGGAGGATGATTACGATGGGAATCACCTACATGTAGGTCTAGGTGGCAAAGCAATAGATAACTTGCATTTTCCCCCTTGTGGTTTCTGGCTTTAGGGTTGATTGTCACTTCGGTGCCCCCGAGATAAACGGTACCAACCGGTGTTGATATTGAGTCGGCTTCTCCGACGAGCATTTAATCAATAAGTACCAAGTCAATTATGTAGCAGTCTCTGCTGGAACAATAAGAAAAAACTATATCGACACTTTTTCCACTCCTACTAATCAGCTAAACACATATCTGTATAATACCAGCACGCCAACAAAACCACGAAATATGACTTCACTAGACATCACACGGTTATTCGGGGTGAAGGGTTACGTCGCAGTTGTTACCGGAGGTAGCAGTGGGCTCGGCCTCATGATCTGCAAGGCACATCTCAGATATACCTCTAGCGTCTTTCGGAGCTAACCTGTGCAGTAATAGGGCCTCGTATCTAATGGTGCAAGCGTTTATTTAGTCGCTCTGCCGGCCGATCCGATAGAAGAGCGGGTTGCCGAGCTCTGTGAACTTGGGAAACATTCTGGCGGCAAGGCCGTGGGGTAAGTAACGAGTCCGTGAAGACGGGCAAGAAAGTAATAGTCCCGCACTTACAATTACAATCGCAGTATCGCTTGCGATGTATCGTCAAAGCAGTCGATATCTGAGCTTGCAGCCAAAATCGCCCAGAAAGAACAATGCATCGACCTTCTAGTATCCAACGCTGGCATCCGCCGTGATCCCCCTATTAGTTGCGATGTTCAAGCAGCGCCCCTAGATGAGCTACAGGCGTCTATGTGGTCCTCTGAACAGTCAGACTGGGCCGATACGTTCAGTGTGAATACCACCGCTCACTATTTCATGTCGGTGGCGTTTCTGCCCTTGCTAGCAGCCGCTGCGAGAAAGGAGAATGCCGCGGGCCGCGGCTCAGTAGTCATCACCAGCTCTTGCGCGAGCATGCACAACGTAACGAATGTTGACTTGACCAGCTATGCGGCAAGCAAAGCTGCTACAGATCACCTGGTCAAGCTACTTGCTGCAAAGTTCAGTCGGTTCTACGTCCGAGTGAATGGTATCAACCCAGGGTGTACGTTGAGACCGTTTGATCCACACCTCAATCTGTTAGCTGATTCCAAAGAATAGTCGTCCCCAGTAAGATGAACCCGGTTGGCGAGGAGGGAAATATCTTCAGCAATTTGTTTGATAAGGTCCCGGCACGGAGGGCTGGCGGAGAAGAGGATATCGCCAGTGTCGTCATGTACCTGGCAAGCCGCGCAGGGGTAAGTACAGATTCAGCACCTTATGATTAATGGTATTAGGAAATGAAGTTAATAATGTAACTGGCTTGGTTTGAACAGGCATACGTTGATGGTGTTTCTGTTTGCGTGGACGGCGGTCGCATTCTATTGGCGAACGGGCAATGATAACCTACAATCGCTCTTATTACTATCATGCAGAATGGATTGACTGTTTACTAAATGGCGTATCGTATAATTGCTCTAGTAAAGGCTTTTGAATTGGATTAATATGAGGTATAGAAGGTCTATCATACTGTATATGAACTTATTCAGTAGCAATATTGTTCGTGTTTCTCATCCTATAATTATTTATTAATTGTTGAATCACACCAGTTAACACTAAGCTTTAGTTAAAAAGAATGCCCTTGAAGTCTTGCTCTATTTACTTAATAAATTTATTTGATCATGTCGGCCTCTCCGACTACTCTGATAGGTTCACCACCGATAGGGGAGGGAGGGGGGGAGCTTCTCTTAGTTATCTCGGCACACCGCTCGTCTCACTACATCACATTCCAACAACGGTATCTGCTTCCCGCATCAGCTGGTGATGCGCTACTAGAGAAGATGTCTGTCATTTCTATTGGGGGAAAAAGCCTGTAAGTTCTTCCTAACAGTCGATCATCACGAGCTCATCTGATACGGCTGTAGGTCTGATATTGATAAGGACACTATCCATCAACTGGCTGCAGGACTATCGGTGGAAATCACCAACGCAGATGACGCAGATGACTATCTTGTTCTTTTAAGATCACTAGAGTCGGTCCTACAGTATGTCAGAGATGCACCAGATTATATCCATCCCGAGCTCAGACCACAATCCGTCGTCGGGTCTCGAGAGTATTGGAAACCACGCGATGAAGACAACCCTATGAACGCGTGGAATTTTCAATGTAATTTGATATCATCTAATCCGACCTCTGCGTTATTGAAAGACAGAACCGTGGCAATTAAGGATAACATCTCGATTGGAGGTTTACCAACTACATTGGGGACATTCACTGAGGCTCTGTCGCGCAATGACTCTCTCCCTATTTCGCCAATCGACTCTTCAGTGGTCAGCCGTATCTTGTCAGCTGGTGGAGTGATCAGGGGCTCATCAACTTGTGAGAACCACTGCGCGTCTCCGTTATCCTTCACATCAGCTAGCGGCCCTGTGCACCATCCTCTCCTTCACGGATACACCGCAGGTGGGAGTAGCAGTGGTTCTTGCGCGCTGGTTGCTGCGCATGCCTTAAGACAGCAAGGACTAAGTCAACGTTGGGGGGGCATAGTTGAACTTGGAATTGGCAGCGACCAAGCAGGCTCGGTTCGAATTCCGGCTTCATTCACCGGCATTTACGGACTGAAGCCGACGTTCGGTCTGGTACCCTACACAGGGGCAGCTTCTATGGCACCCATGATAGACCACCTGGGACCTATTGCATCGTCTTTAGAGGACATCGCTACCTTATTAAAAGTCATTGCTGGGTTTGATGGCCTTGACCCACGAATGACGCCCGAATCACCACTGATGGAACAGGTCAAGGACTATCCTCAGATTTTGGCGGATTTCAGAAGCAAGATTCGAAGCTCTAGTACACAACTCCGAACACCATTAAGGATCGGGTTTCTTACGGAATCTTTTACCGTCGCCGGACTGGCCCCTGTGGTTCGTGATACCGTTCGACTCGCAGCTCAGTCTTTCGAAGCAGCCGGAGCCGAGGTTATCGACGTTTCTATCCCACTGCATTCCGATGGACCTATCATTTGGACTGCTTCCACTCGGCCATCCATGTCTGACTCTCTCTGCCAGGGCAAAACAGGGGGTCATTTATCTTATTTACCCTCGCATCTACAATCTCAGTGGCCTCCAAGTCAACGAGTATTTGACCTACAATCAACGTCCAACCCAGCCCTCATCAACATTATGCTGAGCGGCCAGTTTGCACATCGTCACTTCGGGTCCTGGCTAGAGGCAAAGGCACATCGCAAAGTTTTGGAGCTCCGATCGGCATACGATAAAGCGCTCCAAGAGGTGGACGTCTTGATCACTCCTTGTGCGCCGACACTCGCTATGCCACATCCAAATCCACAGTCTAGAATCTTGGAGAAACTCGGCAGCTCTATTGGAGTTACGAGTAATACGTGCCCGTTCAATGTCACCGGTCATCCCGCTCTGAGCGTTCCTTGCGGGTCCGCTGCGACTCCGGAGCATCCCGACGTCCGTCTTCCTATCGGGATGCAAATTATCGGAAGGAGATGGGAAGACGAGACTGTCCTCGCGGCTGCAGCATTGTTTGAAGAAGGGAAGAGAGCTACGCTGAAATGAAAAAGCAATGTTAGGAAAGATTCCGTGATCTAGTGAAGATTACTACCCCTGAAAAATGATAAGGACCCCTATTTGGTTATATCTCCTATACATGTGCCTGCCTACCTCCTACCGGTACCTAATCTGCGCAGCCTTTATTGGATTTTAGAAACCCCTCTATTTGATTGTTTATCCACTCATTATCTTGACGATTGCTTCCGCCCCCTGCCATATGGCCCCAAACCGAGGGTATAATCTTGCACTGTGCACTTGGTAGCAAGCGTGCCTCCTTCTCGCTGGCACTCCAATGGAAATACTGGTCAGTCTGGCACGGCATGAGAAGTATTGGAACCGTCATTTTCGATAAGGCGACTTCCAACGATCCACCACATTCAGGATCGCATACCGAAACGTCACCCCTTTGCCACATGCGCAACATTGCTAATAAGTCCTCAGGGTCCCAGTCTCGATAGTTGACATCCGTTACGGCTTGGTCCCATTCATCCAGGGACTGGTATCCCAATTCTTGATAAAGCTGGTCTTCGAACCACGAAACACTCGTAAGCCAAGCTGAATAGGCTTTACCAAAGGCGCGAAGACCTCGGGGAGCCTCCAATCTCCCTACCCCGTTCCTCTCAGCAACGTAGTCAATCGAGTTCTCTAGTGCAGCCCTTGGTCCCTCCAAGAATTGATAGTTGTGTCGGCTGGTTCGAGCCGCAGAACAAATAGCAACGGCGCTTTTGACCATTTGGGGATACAGTGCCGTCCAATAGTAGGCACACTGGCCTCCCATGGAGAAGCCCACCACGACATCGAGGGACGTGATATTCAGGCCTTGGGTAAGCAGATGATGCTGAGCGCGAACACAGTCTCGGTAGCCGATTGTGGAGGGAAATCCCAAGGTATTAGACGGGCTGGACGATTCACCGTTTCCTAGCAGCGCGACCACGATGACCCTATAATCACGCAGTGCGCCTAGGGAGAAGTTGAATGTGGAATGGATCCTTCCACGGAAACATGTAGGAATCAGAGCGGTCTTCGCTGCGCTCCTGTTGAACTGCTGGTACGCCAAGCGAATATTCAAAGTTGTATTGTTTTGGAATGTGAAATTGGGTATGTCGAAGAATTCGATTGTGCCGTTTGTTAGGGGAGACATCTTTGATGATCACACGATATAGGGCTAGTTGTGATGAAGCACTCACGCGGTAGTAATTCAAGTGCCTTATGCGAGATCCTGCCACCTGTATTGTTGCATGCGGAAATATTTTGCACGTGAGCCCTTCCATCGGGGTCCTCCGATGCGTTGCTTTCGGGGGCCCCGATCTGTGTGAAGTAGTTTATGTAATTTATATCAAATGTTCAACGCCGATAGCAGCATGCAGACGAACGCCCTTTCGGCAAATAAGAAAGCCAACCCTCTATCCAAAATTGAAGGCCATTGTCGTTTTGGAAAGACGGTCTCTTGTTACTTGTGTCTAGACTCATAGTATAATTTTCGCGAAGACTCTTGCTCGAGGAATAGATATCGACTCCATCCACCCTTCCCCTTCATCTGAACTACTTACGCATCATGTCTCCTAACGGCGACGCTTTCTTGCTGGACCCGAATACCCCTCCCGGGCCAACACGATACGCTCATGCCCGCATCGCGCCAGCCTCTGCCCATCGCACCATATACGTCTCCGGAATAGCGGCGGTGACCCCCGACGGAAAACTGCAAGGGGCAACGGAGGACGCGGATGGCACATGGACGTTGGACATCCGAGAGCAAACGGCGGCGGTCCTTGGAAGAATCGACGACATCATCCGCGGTGCTAGCAAGGGCAAGGGTGGCATCCACAATGTCATTGATGCGGTCGTCTATGTCACAGACATGAAGTCTCACTACGCCGGCATGAACGAGGAGTGGAACAAGGTCTTCACAGACCGCGTAAGTGCTCCGGCGCGGGCTACGATCGGCGTTAAGGAACTGCCAGACCCGCGCTTCATCGTGGAGATCAAAGCTGTGGCGGTAGTCGACTTTGAGTAATGCACTGCATTCAGGATGTCAGCTTCTAAGCTCGTCTCGTCTCAGCCATATTATTTGATAGCATTGTGGCTCTCGAAATAAACGCCCCCAATCACCTGGCAACCCGCCCGAGAGCGAGAGCAACACGTTCATTCGAAGTGGTAAATCCATGTGCGTGCGGCTAGTGGAGGGTAATGATGTTGAAGAGGGAAGATTTAGATATAGTGGAGGTTTCTCTTTTAAGCACCGTGGCACGAACCACCTCCTCGACTGGCTACAATCATAATACCCTTATATCGGGGCACATGTTCTCGTTAAATGCCCCGTATATAAAATATCATAATGTTGTTCACCCACGTGACACCTTATCTACATGTATTTCGGCTCCTCCGCCATCGCTCCATTTCTGGTACCCAAGACTATGGTTGATCTATTGACAACATCATGGATACGAGACCCGTTACTGCTGTAGCCAGGACATCCTGCCAGCGCTGTTATAAACGTAAGAAGAAATGTGATAGGACCTTACCACAGTGTGATAACTGTCAGATGGCAAATGTGCCTTGTAGCTTTCTTGACGACGACCAGCAGAGCGGTACCTATCCAATTGCGTATGTAATCCTATCATATAATTAAAACATATACAACTCTCAGGATTGACGGGAAGTTCTAGGTTTGTGCAAGGGCTTGAGGCCAGAATCCAGGAATTGGAAGGACAACTCGCATTGGCTCTACAGGCCAAAGACGATCCTCCAGTCGTACCAGAACCGCCACTAGACAATGGCTACTCCAGAGCTCAAGACATCGAAAGCCCGACGCAGCAACGGCTTACCGATGATGCCTGTGTGGGCGATTTCTCGCCCTTCTCTGTTCGTGGACAAGCACAGTCTCCCAATGAACAGGCCATCTCCATGGCCCGAGAACTGAGAACCCTTTCGTTAGAGGCCGCAGCAGAACGGCATCTTGGTTCTTCCTCGGGCTTGTCTTTCGCAAAGCTGACACAGACAATCCTCAAACGTCTCACGCCGGATCGATCGGATTTCGTTTTCGGAATCTCCCAAGGGGATGACATACTGGGCCAGATGAATTGGGAGTCTCCGTCGGATCGTTTTCATCCACACGTGATCAACTTCCCTAATATGACGGACTTTGGGCCGACGCTATTCGGCAATATATCTTTATCAAACATAATAGAACCTTCTGGTTCTCTAACGGATCTAGCTCTACCCGCGAAATCACGAGCTGATGAATTGGCGTCTTTCTATTTTGCCCATTCGCATACTTTGTATCCTATCATTAACCAGAGCGATTTCCTCGCCTTGTTAGATCGTATATACGAGCAACCTTCGGATCTCTCTGCCATGGACCCTATGTCCTGGTTCCGGGTTTGGATGGTTCTAGCTATCGGCTCGTCGTCACGTTGTTCCGTCTCCATGGTCGAAGAGTCGGAGGCCTTACTGTATTATAATAAGGCGCTTGAATTTTTTGAAGCCGCATTCGATTATGGCGAGATGGTACGCCTCTGTTGCGCCTGTCTGCTATATTATGGGCGCTAATGCAGCCTTCAGGTCGCACTGGAGACCATCATGCTTCAGGTATCCTTCTCTTTCTTCAACCAGCTTGGACCAAGTACATCTACCCCCAATGGCTTCATGGAGGTTCACGCTGATAATTTCTCAGACACTTGGTTCCTCGTTGGCACGGCAGCTCGTCTAGCTATTGGTTTGGGCCTCCATACTGCCTCTGCATACGAGAACCTCCCTTTCGGCATCGCCAACATGAGAAAGCGGATTTTCTTTTCCGTTTACATGATGGATCGGTTAGTTGCCCCTCTGCCCTCGAATAATCGCACTGGAAGCCATCTGACGTTTTCACTCCCGCTACCAAGTGTAATATCAATAGCACTTGGGCGCCCATTTGCGTTGCAGGACGACGACATAGAAATCGAGGTAAGATGACACGGTAGAGTTCTGTCTTCCTTTCTATCAACCTTTTCTCACTACTCACTTTCATCCATAGCCCTTTGTCGATGTGGACGACGGGCAAATCGATGATCCCGCCGCCCAGGATCGAGACAGACTGGAACCTTCCATGCTGGCCGTTCCGCGGCATATTCTGGACTTGAGGAAAATCGCCAGCAAGATCAGCAGACAGGTCTATGGGAACCAAGCGGCCATTCGGGCAAATACACCTCACCGAGAAGAGATCATACGTTCTCTCCATAGAGAGCTTATTGATTGGAGGCGTAACATGCCGTTCCCGCTCCCTGACGTTCACCCTAGAGTGCCTCATCTTAGTAGTAATTGGTACGATTACAATTACTACATACATTCGGCTATGCTATACAGGCCGTCGCCGTTGTTCCCCACCCTAGACCAGGAGATGGTCAGGAAGCTTGGAAATGCCGCGTCCATGTCCATTCGTCAGGCCTACACTATGCACCGTCAAAAACGGTTCGCCTACAACTGGTTAAATTTACTTTCGTTGTTCACGTCGACTATCTCATTGATCTATGCGTCGACGGCTCAACCGCGCGAGCTCGTCGGGTATCTGCAGCGGGCTCAAGTAATTGATGATCTTGAGCTGGCCTTACAGCTGTTCGACAAACTGAACAGCAAGTTCCCGAGAGCCACGAATATACAATGCATTATCGATCGGGTCCTTCGAAGATACAAGGAGATGTGTAACATGGTCGATGTGAACTGAGTCGCGTATGATTTACGGCGGTTTAGTTTGAACTCTGGAATCAGCTGACTTAGTTCGGGGGCGTTGATCTCTGTTGATTTATCTTGTAAGAGTTCCATGTCCAATAAGTTGTACGAGTATGAGAACACACTATCGAGCACGTTAGGTCAGTATAACTATCTTAGGTACCTAGTTCGCGTCCTTTTTATCTGATTTTCTTCCAGGCACCATTCACTCTCTTCAAGTTTATTCATCACTTATACACCACCAAGGGAGTTTGAGAAGCACAGATTGGTTTCAAACAATCATCCTCCTGGGACCGAATGACTCGGGCATTTTGGAGATTGACCACACCAAAATCCACACTCGCGCCAAAGATGCGATGCACCTTGTGGGGGTTATTGATGCAGTCCTCCTATCGTTTGAATACGCTATCAATGAGCATGCAGATACGCGGATAGACAGGGAAATAATATGGCAGACCGAGCATGGTAACTTATACTATCTAAGGGAGCCGTTCCGGTCAATTCGGTTGCGACTTTTGAGCGTTGAACAAAGACTGAAGACGACGATTAATCTCGCAATATCGACCAGGGTACCCTAGCTACTTCAGTTCGCCTTAGCTGCTTAGGTTGGTATGATATGCAGGGGCAAGGGACTAAACGCGATAATCGCGACTTGCAGGGAAGACCCACGCTGCCACGTTTTCCACTAGAGAGCCGGGACTTCGACGTTCAACTTCTCCATCATAATTATCTTCCCAGCTATATTTACTATACTTCCTAGAAAGTAAGTGTCTACTAAAGGAGCAACTAGCGAGATTTCAATCTCGCAAATTGAATACGTTATTGTCAGCGTATGAAACTGTAACATTAGGTAGCCACTGTACTCGACCTCAGCCCTACGCCGGATACTACCCGAGACCACCTCTACTACTCGCGACGAGAAATTGTAGAGTAGTACGCTACACCCTCAACATGATCTTCTTGCGGTGTAGGTATAGTACCGTACATCGTGGCCTACGTCTGCGCCAAGACAAGATGTGCCTTCGGTTAGGAACGCCTGGCTACCAGTTTGCCCTTTACATGGCAGTGTAAGGCATCATAATCTAAAGCGGCGTGCAGATACTCGTCTTAAGTGGTATTGAAGGCGAATATGCCTCTCCTAACCTGACGTAACCACATGGACTTAGGTAGGCGTAATGGTTACCAGTCGTTGTTTCGAATTGATAACACATAGTCTTGTTGCGCCTCTAAATGGTGCCGGATTAAAGACTAGCTGGCGGAAATGGTGTCGAAGCAAAGGGCGTTAGCATCTAGCGATAAACCTCAGGGGCTCGCGTGACCATAAGAAAGCTCGTGGTCTCTTCGTTCTGGAGGGCATGCTCGTGAGAAACAGGACCTACGAAAGCAATTTGCAAGAGCTACAACTCTCTGATCATGCCTCGCCTCAGGATCTTCATTAGATTTTGCATACCATCCTCGCCGAGTTCGTATAATTCGTCAAGATTGCGCGACCTCGAAGAGCGAAGGACAGAAGACGATGGATCTTCATCACTCGAATCCGATGGATATCCAGCAGCCAAGGACGAGCAGATGCCTATGGAGCATCCAGTACCAGACTATAAGCTGGTGGCGTTGAAATGGCCATTCCTTGTCGTACTCAATATTACGGTGATGGTGCTGATGATACTAACGGCCGTCGCACTCTCCACACTTCCGACAGACGAAGAAAGCTCAAGATTACAGAATCGTCAGCCGTCAACCGAAATGATAGAGGAACCCCTATTAAACATGAGGATACTTTCTAGCGCGGATACATACATCAATCTACAAAAGACCTCAGCATCGTATAATTCCAGCACAACCCAAGAGATAACGGTGGTTCTTTCAACAATGCTATCAGTCAGAAGCAATGAATATCCAGGGGATCACACAGTTATGCCTCGAGCTTTCGATTCAAACCGCTTGGCAGCTACTGTGAGCGGATGGCCCTCTTCTCATGATCCACATATGGGCCTAGAACTCTCGGAGGCGTCGAAATCGAACGAGCGTGCAGCGACCACGCAACCTCCCACGCTCATTTTAAGCGAAGATGATGACCTTGAACATCTGGTAACCACACTGGATGTAAGGACTCTCATCCGGGGCGGTTACGGAGGGTATACGTGCGCATTATGGAAGAGGGAGCCCGTGATTGTAGCTGGCACCATCATTAACTCTGATCCTCTTCAGCACGCTGGTTCTTGCCTGTTTCGCACGTTAGGGACCCAGACAGTTCGGGAAACAAATGACCTAAAGCTACCGGATCAAGTAACGCAAGAAATGACTGCTGATTCTACACCAGAGCCGACAAACGACATAGCAAAAGTGGTGCCGGTGACGAAGACCTCAGAGATAGCAGCCAAGACCGAAGCAACTCATATGACGGAAACGATACGCTTGGTATCGGATGAAGAGACCTCTGTACCTACAACTCGCCATCACGGGGACAATAATGAGGCCGGCACCAGGAAGTCTATCAAGTCGAACCGGGTCCCAACTCAAGAACAGGCTGGTAGCGTTACGAAGAGCGTGGAGACTGCAATTGCAGATACGCCGCATTCTGCCGATGGGATTGTCGGCATATCGCCAACTATCATAAATATGACCCCTACAACTGGGACATTTGTAGGGGATGACGAATCCCCACTAGGCCAAATTCAACCACCACCATCGTTTATAACAACGACAAACAGTATAGGAATGCCGATAGTAATAACCAGATTTGGAGCCGTGTCAGAAGTCCAGGTACCAACTTCGTCAGAATCTTTTGGAAGTTTCAGGTCGGCAGAAACTCATATGGGCTTAACACGGCTACCATTTGCGACGGCTACTGATTCAGATGAGCTCCCATCCACAACCAATGTTAACACGATGACTGCAACGCCAACCGACACTCAGGGCTCGCCAGCGGCAACACCGAGTGTCAAATTATCTGTATACATTATTACAGAAGAGCAATACTTCGTTGGAATGTTTCTCCCTACGCTCCTGGCCACCGCTATCTCGATTCTGATTGGGATCCTGGAGCGCAGCGTAAAGCTTCTTCATCCATTCCACGTCCTGACAAGGCCAGGCGGGGCGTGTGCAGCTGCGTCGTTACTTGTCAAATCAGGCTCTCCGGGACAGATGATGACAACCTTCCGACGACCCTTCAAGGATAATCTGGTGCTCATTTTGGTTACAGCTTTAGTCCCAGCGGGCGTATTCCTTACCCCCTTTTCATCCGAGGCAATCAACATCCAACTTCATGGGTGCGAGCAAGGTAGCAGAGTTGCTGGGAATTGCGCCATCACGCTTGGTGCTAACCCAATGCCGACTAAAGCGACGATTGCCTTGCTGGCATTCATTCTCGTGATGCTACTTCTGGTCACTCTGCTTTTGAAAGATTGGAAGTCTGGGGTTGCCTCTCACCCTTGGAGTCTGGCCAGTATGGCGTCCTTGTCCACCAATCCTGCTTTGCGCCACCTAGTCCTAGAATCATCGGTCGATATCAAGGTGCTTCATGAGACACTGCAATCGGCCGTGTTTCGAATTAAACACTGGAGAAGCGAAAGAGGAGAGCTAGAGTATGGCATATGCCCTGATGTAGGCGAGGTCATAGGGTTTCCCGAGAGCCCTCTGCTCCCGCTGACTGAAGTCGCGAAAAAGAGAACAGAGCAACGGTCGACCCCTCCAATAGTCGACTGCTATTGGAGAAAGAGCTTATTTCTTGCCTTTCTCTGTGGGACGCTGGCGCTTATCATATATTATCAAAGTGGCGCTTGGGATAACCCATTCGAAGACTTCATGGACAGTGAAAGCTTCGGCGTTCGGTTTCTCTTCACCTCAATCGGGGTGATCATCAGCTTGTTTTGGAAAACATTCACCGACAGCGTTGCTGCCATCAATCCGTTCCGGACACTTGCTAGCGCACCGACGGATGCCTACCACTCGATTCTTCTAACGCCACCTGCCGATCCATTCACTAGCCTCTGGGCCGGAGTACAGAGAAAAGACTACTACTTCGTGGCCGTGGCCCTGAGCACGATAATGTCTCAATTCCTCCCAATGCTATTATCGAATGTGCCAGCAGCGACTGTCCAGACAATGGCAACCAACCTAGGCTGCTCATGGGCCGTAGTGGGAATTTTGGTTTATATGATTGCTGTTTTAGTTGGTTCTTTCTTCGTTCGATGGCCGCAGTTACCAATTGACCCGACCACGATTTTCGGCATGATGTATTATGTCTGCGATTCTCCTATCATACACAATTTCCAAGGTCTAGGCGCGCTAGAAAGGAAGGAAAGAGACCGCAAGGTTCAGGCAATGGGGCTACGTTATGCGTTTGGTGAGATGAGAGGTGTATCTGGCAGGGAAAGGATTGGAGTCTACATTGCAGAGGATCAGGACCATTCTTCCGAATCGGTGTAATGATATAATTTCTCAGTATAGATGGGTTTGGTACACGCAAGCAGCAGCAATCGAGGTAAAGGGTAAATACAAGTACAGGTAGTCACTAGATTAGGTAGGTACCTCATAGGTATAAGCAAATTTAAGAGTAAACGATTAGACAACTAGAATGGCCGGGTCAGCACCTCGCCCTTAATAAGTGTTTTCACACCCTCCCGTTGATCTCTCATTCTATTTATATTTGAGACGAACGGGGCCACGGAGGGGATGACAAACTAGATCGAAGTTAAGGGCACCATGAGCGGCGAGCACACGGAGACTAGGCTAATAATATGATATGTCATAGCTCAATTCGTTGCTCAGCACTAGCATTGCCGCGATCAGAAGGCGCTTGAGCAAATGTTAGAGTGTAAAAATGGATACAGGAATGAGATGGGTCAGACGACAAAGGTGCCCCAAATGTGCATGTATATGTAGAAGCACGAGAACTTCAACCTCCAACTTCACAGACTTTAAGGGGTAAGGGTTAACCCCTAACTATCAAAGTAGGCCGAGGATGCTTTTGACATATATGTAATCATGGTACAGCCTACGATGAGAAGAATACATACCTGAAATATAGATGGTAGAAAGGCCATAATAGAGCTAGCCGTGCACCTGCAGAGTTCATCTGAGTATCAAAAATTATATACATAGCACCTGGAATAGCCCCAAGGCATTCGATCGTCGACGTCTACTTAGCTCAGGCGAAGATCATGCTACTAGTAGGTAGGCCGAAGTGACTTCGATAGTGGCCGCATAGAACGTACCTGGGATTGAACTGTATAAGTGTCACGTTTCGGCATTATCGAATCTTCCTGCGCTTGCAAAACCCTCATTCGACTCTCAACTCATCTGATAGGGGCTCAGCATCGCAGAACAGACTCGAATCATTGGCTACATAGAGCCCATTTATAGTTTAGGTCAGGCACAAGTGCAAATGGTTGAGTGTATCTCAGATATTGGCGCCTCGCTTTGACTTAGGAGATCTCAGTCAGCAGCTTTGCTCGATCGCTCCCCTCATTTCTCTACCAACTAACTCACCTGTTAACGCCCATCTACCTAATATAAGCTTGTTCTGCTGCATGAACTTGCCACGTCCTCGATTTCACAAGAATCAACAAACTTCTCCTTGAAATCGATATACGCAAATAAAGTCGACAATGACCACATTCAACGCATCCGCGAGTCGGGATCCACTCACAAGGCACGAAACAGATTCCGGCCCCGCAAGTCTTGCTCAGATGGAGGACCGGCCTTCGCTTCTCAGGAGAAAGGCCAAGAGAGAGCAGAAGGAGACCTCGACGTCATACGCGGATTACATGAGTTTTCCCTTCAAGGTCGTCGGCTCCGGGGGTTGGGCCGGTAACCTCCCGTGCGTTCACGGGCCTAAGGAGGGATGTTCTCGCCACAACCCCGACAAACTGCCGATTGCGTATAACCAGCGCGTGCCCTCGAGCAAGAAGAAGCCGGATTACATGGAGTTGCTTTTTGGACCGCCTGAGATGCCTGATCACGAGGAAGTTCAGCTGAGCGAATGCGTATGGTCAATGCTGTATTTGGACAACTCCATCGGCGATCCGCTCGATCCCGTCCACAATTCCATACCGTTCAATTTGGCGTACTACCACCTGGACTGGGTGCGAAAGGCGGAGTCGCCCGTAGCACAGATGGAGAGAGCAGCGACGTTAGGGTGCTACGGAACCGTACCTAGGAAGGGGAAGTTGAGACCTGAGTTGAAGTACTGGATCCACCCTGCCTGGTACAAGGACTCTTTCCTTGTCCAGCAAGTCGTCGTGTTTACCTTCGAGCCGAATAAGCGGCATGCCGTGTTCGGCAGCGAGCGCGTCCCGCTGATATAGCCTTGGGATACCTGGACGTTCCAGCCGTGCCCGCACATCCGCCAGGTCTTCTCCAAGTACAAGTTCACGGAGACGCGCGGGCTCATGAAGGCGTCCGTGACGTACAAGACGACGAGGGACACCCAAATATACCCGGTCCATTGCCGATCCACATGGCGGAGCGAACACGGGACACACCGGCTGGCCTGGACCTGTGTGAATTGCTGCATGGACAGCTGTATAGAGATCAAGTTGGTCGAGGATAAGATCGTGGTTTACCTGTTCGTGTGGAAGGACCTCGGGAACGCGAGCACTCCGTTTGAGAGGGAGTGGATTGCGGCGCTGCGAACTGATGGCCCGAGATGGAGGCGCTCTGAGGATCATATGAAGAACGCTAGCGTACGAATGACTGTCCAGGAGGCGCTCAGGGAGGAAATTAATGTAGCGGAAGAGCCTCATTCGGAGGGTTCGCAGAGTTCGCAGAGTTCGAGTGGATCATGATATCGATGATCACGTGCTATAGTATAATCTATACGGTAACGAGAGGAGATAGTTAGAAATGTATGATCTAGTTACATCCGCTTGTGTGACGCGTGTTAGAAACGGGAGGCTTTGCGTGCTCCTGGCATGTTAATATTTCACAGTCGTCATGATCCGTACAACGTAGATACTAATGTTATCGTGCTAATCTCCGACCCGATATGGAGATGATGGATCGTAGGAATTCAGAGGATTCTGACTAATTTCGGTGGCCTGAAGTGTCATAGGAGGTACGGCTATGTCGCCTCGACGCTTTCCGTCAAGCCTCCGGGTACCTACAGCACCACAACGCCGGCGCAAGACGGCTACCCGCCGTTATGGGACCAGGCAACAATGGGTCGTGGCAACATGATATGGCTGATCGACATCAGGACTACCGAGCCCCTTGGCTTACTATAGTAGCGAGTAGGACATGTCACGGTGAATGGAATCCTTCCAAGCCACCGGCTGAGTCAACATGACTAGACTAGAAGTCGAGGGCATTTCGGGCAGGTGATGGTGTCCCCGACGGGCGTCCCTGGTAGCCATGGACGGGAGTCCCTATGGCGGCGAGCAAGGGATTCAGGGTCCGTACCACCAGGAGCATCGGATCGGAGTCTCTATGAAGCAACCCGGCACCAGCCTAATTGCGTATCGCGCGTGGTCGATCTCAGTCGTAAAGAGGCATTAATACACGTTATACTTCGTACGTATCATATGATAGGCGGTCTTTTAGTCTGATGGATGGTATTGCGGCTCTACCCTTCCTTGTCTTGGATGTACTGTGTAAGTGTTTTGTCCTGAGAAAAATACAATGGGCTCGACAGTTGGAACCAAAGTTTATATCGAGTACTGTAGACGACCTAAAACAGCCTATGCTGAAATAGGCTAGAGTATAAGGCGGATACCTACAGTAGCCTCAGATGGAAGGAGATACCGCTATGAAATCGACGTGAAGACGTATGCCTGGCCAATAGGAAATTGTAAATTCTACATTGTACTGTAGAAGCTGGCACCACCCTTCTGGACCTTCTTGTACCCGCTGGACCCATGCTGGCCTATCCCCTGCAAGTACCAATCCGAATTGGGACCCGAACATCGAATGTCTTCTTCCTCTCTTTTTTCCTCCCACTCCCACTCGGATACATTTACTTGGGTACTTCCAAGCACGAATTAATCCAACTTCCCGTATCTCGGTCCGTACCAAGTTGCACTCATCCGCTTCCCATTCCCATTCTACAATCACAAACCACTTCGTTCATTATCTGAGTTGACATCTAACGAGTCCACGTTATCTTATACATCCACCTTATCCACACATTCACTCCATCTTTTGCCGTGTAAAGGCCATTCCGTCGTTTTTCCCGTTCGCGCCGGGCCCTTCTTCGTCCATCTCTTTAGGGCCCCCTCCACTCACGCACAACGCATACTTACACCAACACACGCACGCACGCACGCACACAAGTAGTGTTTGTTCCATCTCCAACGATATCCAGGAACTCCCTGAGCGAAAGCCCACCGAGCCAAGGTTCCTGTCGAACCCACATTATCATTCATCGCCTGCGAAACTTAACCCTTACGAACACCCGTGACTGTTGGTCCCATTGGGGCTTGGTTCGCTACGTTCCATCACATTCTATTCTAGTCACGATCTCTGCCATTCCCTATTTGACAACTCAACGTCAAGAGGCATACGACTCCCATTTCAATTTCTACTTTCCCGATACCACAGCTACCTTCTACACCTTGTATCAAGATGAAGGGTCGCCCGGTTGATCAGCTCGTCTACGAGTGTATGTTCGCCAAACCCCGAGCCAACGATCCGCAGAACTTCCACACTCTCCTGCACCGAAGCCTTATTCCGGAAGTCCGCTCGGAAGTCCATTCTTTCTATGGACATCTTGACACCCAGGAAGCCAAGTACCCCGGCCTCGACTATACTAACCGAATTCACCGTATACGACTGAGTCGCTGGCCCTGGCATCGTCGTCTATTCCGCGCATTCGACGCCCTACGCCTAACTAGTTCCGAAATCGCGAATCTCACCAAATGGGAGGGCACAAAATGGGCCAAAGACCGCTTTGAGCGGGATTCCGGAATTACCATCCAAGACACCGCTTTCGAAGAAATATCCGAATTTGTCGAGCCTGAGGACAGACCACGAATGGCACGTGCGACGCAGACCGAGGTGGTGGATGATTTGCCACCACTTGTGCCGATACTCGATGAGGATATGGAAGGAGAAGAGGAAGAGGACAGCGACGGTGAGCTGACGAGTGTTGGAGTGGCCCTAAATGAACGCCTTCGCGAGCGAGCCGCACGCCACGAGGCTGGCGACACCTCTTTGCCTCTGGATGAAGAGTGGGAGCAGTGGCTGAAAAATGCAATCGAGTCCGGCGAACTTCCCTTCCTAACAGAGCAGATCGTACGCGAAGCCAACAACATCACTCTCGTTCCGCAAGCACTCTTCCCACCGCGAATGCTCAGTGCGGCACGAGCTGGCCAGTGGCACGAGGTCCCGGACTTTCTTCATGGCGTACTCCGATATGCCCTTGAAAACGAAGCACCCACTAGGACCCAGGAACCAACCCCATCAGCAACGCCGCCACCTTTGGCACCAGGGGAGCGTTCAATAGCTAGTATGGCAATGGAGTATCGAGACTGGCGCCGTCAATATTCAAGTCTGCGACTCCCTGGCAGCGACAGCATTCCTACCTCTACCTCAGAAGTCCGTCTGCAGCGAACAGCCCAGTCCGGTACTCAAACAAGGTACGTATCTCTTCCATAAGAGGTTCGTCTTTGAAGTCGCACTGCCGGTCTCCGAGAAGAACGCAACGAAAACGAGTGCAAAAATTCTATCGATACCCCATTCCCCAACTAAATTCTCTTCACTTTCGATGTACTCTTAGTGCATGGTCACTAAGCATCTTTTGGACGCTGCGTGCGATGCTTTATCACCGACCTGGATGGTCACTTCTTATTCCGTTAAGCGACTTAATGAAGTGCATAAAAACGAGCCAAGGAGTTTGCGAGCATATGTGGAATCTGACATTGCCGGTGGCTCCGGATGGCTGGATGAGGACTCATGAGCAAGATATGAGGACGCTATAAGGGTTATTCACCGACATGGCAAAGGGCAATGACTATTTCAAAGAGCAAACTTCTTAAGATGGGATAATAGGTCGTACCACGAGAAGAAGAATTCAACATATTCCCTTGCCTAGCGCAAATTCAACAACCTCTGGTCGGCGAAGTGAAACTCCCGAGTCTCAAATTATTGCAGCAGCCTACATATTTGCTCAATGGAACCTGTCATCAAAACGAAACTCAACATTTCCCGAATCCTCACTTCTAGTCCAAGGTATTCGTAAGTTAGCAGGTATCAGCTGTCTAGAAGGAAGGTAGTGGAGACAGCACGCGCCGATTTACTTGATTGTCCGTCTTACACTAAAGGGGGTTTTATATGAGGAGTAGCGGGTCGCATTCATGGCTTATTAGCAAAATTTGATTTCACATAGCTGGGAGGGCGTTTATCGATGAAACCCGAATTTGCTTTGCGGTGCCTTTTTCCAAGTTATCTAGTTATCTAGGAAGGGAAGATGATGAATCATGTCACTCTGGTCGGTCTTTGTTACCTATATGTAACTACCTAGGTAGAAAATGCCTCTACCGAAGAAAATGATTGCACGATAATGTGGACTTTAGGTGTTTGTGAGCTTGTGATTGCGTCTTCTGATTCACTGAGTGTTCTAAGCTATCTAAGATAGCAGAGGCTATGCGGAAGTGTCGAAAGGATAGGTGTCGTCGTAGTTACTTGATCATGTCGTCGATATTTATCGTATCGGCGACATAATTTAACATGACCACAGAGTGTAGTGTGTTCTCACTTTGTCGTCGACTTACGTGTCGACGACCGAGTTATATTTATGTAATCAATCAATCTACTTACCAGGTCACTGCCTTACCTAAAGCAACCTTGGGTATTTCTTTAAACGTTAGAGTCACCGCATTAAACGCCGCAATTCCAGTCCTATCCTGCCATTCCGATTCCTTGTGTGCTTTTTGGGTACCTAACTTACATCGTCATCATCCTCCCCTGATTACGAACGCCCCTGCCGATGCCGATGTCCATGCCGATGCCGTAATGCCGTAGCCCTAATGTCATAATGCCGTTGTCGTAGACAAAGGGGGGGAAAGTACAATAAGAAAAAGGGGGCATGCTACTCACTGCCGTAGGAAGTTCCCTTCTCTGTCCTAGACCTTTTCCGCCGTTTCCCATCGATTCCTACCTACCATGCAACAACAAAACTAATGAGAGAGGTACAAGAACACAATACTTGACCCTCGTCTCCAAATCCGGTTGGGGTGGTGCGCAATACAAAGTGAGCCAAAGGCTACAAAACTGTAGTTGCCAGTGTCGTGAGTAGTCCAGGTGGGGAAGAGAGCATCGACGTGCATAAGACTCGAGCATCCCTGAGACGGGGATGGGCTTACCGACGGCAACCGGCCTAATCAATATCCATCGGGTCTTCAAACGCCTCTTCGTCTTCTTTGATAACCATCGGACTCGGTGCCGGAGGGGCCTGGATCGTAGAAGCGCCGCTGGCAGAAGCGGCAAAACTGGGGTCCCCAGGGTGATACTGGGGAGTGACGAGGGCTTGGGCTCCCGCGTTTCCGACATCCTTCGGGGTTTGAAGTAGGGAGAGCGGGTCAGGCGGCGCGTAGTTCTGGCTGCTGCTAGCGCCTCGTCGTCGTCCGCCCGACCTGGTTCTCCTACCTTCGGAGGCGAGATATTCCGCGGTGATCACGGGGTCCTTGATTTCTCTGGTGGGCTTGGGCTTCAACTTGTCCTTCTCCTCGCGCGCCTGCTTCACGAATGATCGCTCCATGTTGCCAACCTAGTGCTCAAGGTGGGACCATTCGGGTATGGCTTTGATCTTGGACCACATGTGCTTCTCGAGCCTGTTGGCGGACTTGACGTATGGGGTCGAGGGGTGGTTGTACTTGCGGCAGTTGTCAAATATGAGCTTGGCGTCCTTGACAAACTTCTCCGGCATGTCGTACTCATTATTATCCAGCTTCGCCTCCATAGCGCTCAGATCCATGGGCTCCTTGATTACCTTGTAGTACTCAGGCACCACGTCCTGGTCGACCGGTTGGCGGAACGGCCACGAGGACGAGTGGATCCGCATAGCGTTAAGCAGGAGGAGCATACGGCCGTGGTCGGGGGTACGTCGTGTCAGCCGCGACAGTTCATCCATGCCGGGCAACCAGCCCGTGGCGCGGATGGCTTCGATCGAGAGTGGATCCATGGCGGTCAAGCCATTCTTCCACTGCTTGGGCGGCTGATGGATGACATCCGACGTGGAGTAGGCGCGAATCTTGTCCTGCACGCACGCCTTCTGCTTAAGAATCATGCGACTTGCCTCGAGGTATCGGACGCGCGGTAGCATGGAGCACTGCATTATGGTGCCGCCCTCGTAGTCCTTGATGTAGCCCATCCAGACGGACTTGGGAAGCGTGATGTCCTTTGTAAAACCCTGCTTCTTGAAGTATTCGGTGGCGAGGTTGTCGGCGTAGGTGAGGAAGTGCATGACGTCGCTGGTCGCCTTGACGTAGTCCTTCAGATGGTTCATCAAGTGGGCGCCGTAGCCCTTTACCTGATGGGTGCTCTTGATAGCGCAGAACACAATCTCGGCGAACTGGCGTCCCTTAAACGGCCGGTAGGTGATGCCGCCGACGACTTCGAAGGGCTTCTTGATGATGGCCATGGAGATATGGGTTCGGTCATAGACAAGCCGCGCAATGTAATGCCCAGGCATCATGGGGAGCTGCTCCTGAAAGACACGTTTCAGGCCAGTAAGGATGATGGTGGATTCGTGCTCATTGTCGTTGTTCACTACGCGGAACTCGATCTCGCCGTTTCGTTCCTCGATGACGGCGGGCTGGAGTTCTGTGTTAGCGAGACCTGCGTGTCCACCTAGTTTGCGCATAGTTGCGCTATGGTCTCTTGTAGAGCGGAGATGGGAGGGAGAGGTGAGGTATAGAGATGTTGGCAGATGTTGGCCTTTTGTCGCTAGGGGCGAGAATGGGAGTAGCTACCTTCTCTGTGAATTGAATCGGTCCGGCGACAGCCTTTTTCTCTGACTCTACCAAGTCTGCGTGTTTCGCTCTCTTGGAGGGGACTAACGACAATGGCTCGTATTGAGTCTTGCGCTTGCTGTCTGTGAGGGAAAAGGGTCAGATTAGAAACACGTAAATGATTGTTAGCGAAGGAGGACATACTCTCTTCCTCCGCCATCGCGGCGGGAATCAACACCGCAAAGCGCGATGTAGCAGGGGTATTCGGTTAGTTGCGCTCGAGTCGCAAGTTGGAGTTAGACAAGCGCATCTACAAGTTCAGGCCTATGACGTGCAGTGGAAACCGATGTAGGATCGGCGTGCTAAAAAAAGGCTGTGGGGAAGAAAGATGAACATTCTAATTGGGACAGTGTTTATTATGTGTAGTGCCCACATTATTATGTACTTCATAACCCCGCAGCCCCGCCGCCCCGGAAGCAACACGCTACGCGGTCAATAAGGTGGGAGCTAAGCCATAAGGGGACAGGCCACCTATTTGCAAACGTGGAAGCTGCAAGAGCATCCGAAGTTTTAGAAGGCACTACGGCGAACTTGTCCAGCATCAAGCAAGTACTTCGTATTATCGCCGAACCAACACCTTCACACTTCACACTTCATCCTTTAACCTTCAATTAATCTTCCAAGGCATGACGCTGTAAATCAACTATATTGCCTTGTTCTCTAAATAACCCCCAAACAAATATCAATTGACCTTCTTAATGGATTCTTCACTGCATGAGATCTGGCAAACTGCACCAGGCAGTCCGTTTCTCCCTACTGTTGGAAAGGGCAGCCAATTCCTTGTCGGATTCCTCCTCCTTCTCTTCGGTCTCTTTGTTACCGGTGCATTCGCATTGAGTAAGTACTAGGTCTTCCACAATGGCATCTAGAAGCAACTAATTGAATGTGTTCAGATCGATCTTTTGCCAACCTTCCAATCTACAGCGTCCCTGCCTCGCTGGCCGTCGCGTACGTTTGTCCCTCCTACAACACTTCACACTATCATACACTTCTAACACGAACAATGGTAGATTTGGCACGGTTTACATGTTCTGCGCGGTTGGAGTTTACGTCTAAAACAAGAAGATACCCCGAGGAGAGGTGCCGCAGGCCCAGGAGCACGTTCGGTGTATCATAGATGAATTGAGGTCGACGAGCCTATCGTTTAAGTCGTCAAAGCCTTATATGAATGTGACAGGGCGCTACCGGCTCTAGCATACTTTTTCCCAATCTCTAAAAAGCGCTTTCGCCATGGCCTCGTCTGCTGGATCGGTTCCTCCGGAGCAGCCACTATTCCGAGCGGTGGCAAGTTCCACGAGGCAGATATATCAGCTGCTGAAATGTATCAGCTTCACCACCAAGGTCCAAGTCCAGATAACGCACGATGGCCTAAGATTTACTGCCGATCACTCTCACGTAATGCAAGGTAGGACCCTAGTCTTGCTTGTAATACGGGCCGAGAGATCTAATGCTATCATCAGGTGTTGCTTTTCTAGATAAAGCTCTCTTTACATCTTATACTTTGAACATGGATGAAGGGGCTCACGATCTTCCAGAATTTCAAATGAATTTAGCAGCTCTACTAGAAGCCTTACAGATCTTTGGGGCCACAGATGTAGCTGCTCGAGCTGCCAAGGCAGAAGCGGAGGCGTACCGCAGCAATCTTCGTAACTACCGTCCGGACGCCTTCAACCACCAGTCTTTGGGCATGCCAGGAACATGTTGCATCATGTATGAGGAAGGTGGAGCTCCGCTGAGCATCATCCTTGAGGAGACCGGAGTGAAGACCCAGTGTAGCATGGTCACCTACGCTGCTGAATCGACCTATGACATACCCTTCGATCGTGAGGATCTTTCTTTCAAAATCATCATGGAATCTCGATGGCTTCTTGATGCCCTTTCCGAGTTGGCCCCCATGGCTCCAGCTCGCGTCAACATCACCGCTTCGCCAAATGCGCCATATCTCAGCTTATCGAGTGGGGGAGGTCTCGGCAGTGCTAGTGTCGACTTTGCAACTGGTCGCGATCTCCTCGAGGTCTTATCGGTCCATGAGCGTTGGGTCCAGGGTTACAAGTTCGACTTTGTCAAATCGGCAAGCGAAGCAATGCGAATATCGAACAAGGTCAGCTTCCGCGGGGATGGTCAAGGCGTCCTCAGCTTACAATTCATGGTCGAAATAGAAGGTGGTTCTGTGAGTTTTCTTGACTTTCGGTTTGTTCCCTACGTTACTCAGGAAGAGGAAGACATAGAGTCTGAGAATGATGATGATCAATAAATTACATTCACCTGAGAGGCTAATCGCGAAGCCTGTACATATCGTGCTAGGTGTTAGTCGTCTGCCGGCCGATACCCAAAGCCAGTTTAGTTCCTTTCTCAGCTCGCCAATGTGCCGAGTCTAAGCTGGTATCACATACGCTAATTTCCCCCTATCGACTGTCTAGAATTCATGCTCGAATGAAATAGGCAGATCTGGTATCGGTGACCATAGACCACACCCTGCTCAGCTGATTTGCAGCTGAAGACCATCTCCAATTGTAGTGTAGTGTCACTCCCAAGTTATGCGATGATGGTCGAGCGCCAGTCTAGGCACAGATCTAAGGCAATATGAGACTCTATTATTATCAGCCGCACACGCTTTCGGGATACTACTGAATTGCGCAACTGAGCGTGCCAAGGGTCAAATGCGAGTTGAGTCTCTTGGTTTTGGTCGAAGAATAGCACCAAATTGACGAGTTCGCTCGACTTCGCATAGTCCAACCACAAATTTTACAACGCATTGCCCCTTATCGCGACCACGGCCACAGAGTGAGTCAAAGTCCATACCCGTATTGTGGTTAATACATCTTTCCAATCTTATCCTTTGACAAGTGTCAGGTCGGCCCTAGTCTAACGAGCACGGTATGGCGCTCGCTCTAAAACTAAGCTTAGAAAAACAATCGTGCGTGCCCGACTGACAGGTTACAGCGACTATGTTTTCAGCTCTCTTCTATTATCTGCCTAGGAATATCCTCTTTACCATGTCTCAACCCCGGCAAGACAGTCACCTCGGGCAAGCCCGTGTAACTAAGACCAGCGATGCCCATTACGGCTTTAGTATAGTGTCTCTTATCACGTCACTACGCGATAGTGTGAAGGTCTCACTCCCTATCAAGTTAGAGCTGACGATGATCATAGCGATATGGATGATCGAGAACCAGTGTTAATGTATCCCTTGCTGCTAAGTAGCGCCCGCGCTCTAATGTCTTAAACCTGGATTCTAGATGGCAAAGGTCCTATCACACAATACTAAGTTGTTAATCAGCATGCTCCCAAGACAATGACTCTAGAGACAGCAGATAAACATATACCAAATCACATCACGCTCGTTGATACCCGAGGAGAGCCGCAGTTGCTATGACTTGGACGAGTGTGCGTAGTTTTTACGCTGTACGAGTTTTCCGAGCATCAAAGCCCATCTTAGGATTCTACGATATCCTTCAGCAATAACCGCTTGACATCTCGTTGTATTTATCTCATTGACAACCTACCCTACGCAAATAAATCATACTCTATCCCAGCTGACATTAGAGATCGTTGGCTTCGTCTTATTTCATCTTCCCGTATATCTATATCACTTTATATCGGACGTGCTATCTTACGATTCCCTACCTTGCAAGTAAAATATCATCATCTTTACGCTAGGATAGCTTATCCTCCCGCGTTTGGGAAAGCCATCCCGAAATAGACAGAAAGAATGGAGGAACAGACGAACGCCTCCCAAAGTAGAGGTACCGGAGCCGCCACGGCCAATCTCCACTGGGACGACGAAGAAGAAAACGAGTCCTGCTTCGTCAAACGCCTGTTCCAATTGGACTTCTGGGGCTTGCTCACCACCTCCTTCTTTTCCTCCAAACCTTCCTCCGAGCCCAGTCAGGAGACGGACGGGCCTTCGAAGCAGAAGACCAACACCGACACCATCGACGGCACCACCACTACCACCGCTTCGACGACGCCTCCGGTTCAAACCCCCTACGTGCCGCAACACGCCAAGAAGTCGTTCCTGGAGACCGCCACGCCCCGCCAGATGAGAAAAGCAAACGAGATCCTATAATACGTATGATCTGATCTGATATGCGCCCCAGGGCCCTTTTCCGCCGTCACCTTGCCTGCATGCATGCGTGCATATTCCCCGCGCGCGCGCACTCTCCTTTTTTGCGCTTTTTTTGGCTGCTTCCGTTAGCTGGGCTTACGCGGTGCTTTGGGGGGGGGAGGCCAAGTCATTGGGGGACGAAGGATGAATGGATGGATGGTGCTGAGAACTGTTCCCGACTCTCTGGCTCGCCTCTTCTGGTTGGTGACATAAGCGCTGCGGCGGCTCGCTCGCCAGCTCCGGCTCCAGTTCCAGCTCCTTGGGCTACTTAGCAGGCTGCTTACGTATGTTGCACAAGAGTCTAGGCGCATTCTGGCGAGGGTTTATGTCGCGTCTTACCAAGACCTGGACATGCGCTGAGACGGCACGACTCGGGCCGAGTCATTCAGAGCTTGGTACCGTCTCCCCCTTATTTGCTTCTCATGATTTTGTTGCCGTCTCTCATCTGTTGAGCTTTGTTAGAAGTTAGTCTGCGTTGAAGGGATTTTGATCATGTTGTCGCTGTTGTTTTTCCCGGCCGCATATTAGCACCTGGTGTGGTTAGTTGGTGGCTCATCTTTCGATTTTGGGGAGATTGGCATTTCGATTGTGCGGAGGATCGAATCCAGAGGCGTTTGCCCGGATATAAGGGGACAGATGATGAGCTCTCCCGCTGCAGGATCCCAGCTTGGTAAAATGTTGCGATCTGATGCTACCTACTCCGAACTCTCACGATCCTGAGTGCTGAGTAACAAGAGAGTCGGTAGCTTTAGAGACTTGCTACGGGAGCTCACTCATACGTGTCGTATCTTGCGTTTCTTGGTCATTCTCTCATCTCATTGGTTTTATCCCGACGTGGTCTCAGGTTGATTGGAAACATGGCGCAAGCAAGGGGGGTTTTGCACAACCTACGATGTGAGTGGAAGGATTTTGGCTGTCTGCAGGGGGCCAGGGGGTTCGGCCTGGGGGTCTGGGGGCCTGACCTAGATTACCCAAGGCAATACCAGGTATCCAAGATAATACCAGCAACTCTAAAATAACTCTATTTAAACATTTTGGCTGATGGCTGCTCATCTGTTTAGGCAGGTGAGTGCACCTTTGTGCATATGTATTGGATACCTGCGTGATCCTTTCCAGTTCTCTCTTTCTCTCTTCGGACACACCAATCAAGCTCTGTTGAAACAATTTCGGCTTTCGGCTTCAAATTCAAACGTGGCTTCGTTACTACTCTAAACTGCAGCTCGCCACGCTGGTAGCGAAGCTCCTGAAGCTGTCTCAAGTCCTCGTGGTTTTGATTCTCTGAGGCTGAGTTTAGAGCTGTTTTAACCGGAAGCTACTGTATGGCATCGGGTCGGTCGTTTTTTTAATACATCTCTAGAATGGGTTCCATTCTCCGTACTCCATACCTAGAATAGTCTTGAGGCTCCATGATCTCCAGAGATGATTCCGTCCGAACACCGTGCGGAGATCGAATGCGGGAAGGCCATAGGATGCGAGACCCTGATCTGATCTGACTGATCTGTCTGAGCTAATAAGGCGGGCCTCGGTCCAAGTTCGATCTACCCACTCTGCTACTGCAAGCAACACGGTATTCGTCGGCATATTATCTGAAGGAGTGTGATTCTTCCTAATCTTGAGCCGCTAATGGATTAAGGGAAGGGGGATCTTTCTTCAACCTTGTCGACAAGGGGGCGGCGCACGAGGTATGTCCCGAACTGCCAAAAAGCCTCATTCGGAGGATCCGACTAGGTTAGCTACATGAATCAACGCCTAGATCTACCTAAGCCACAGCTACTCTACAGCATCGACCTTGCAAATCCCATGTCACGAAACAAATCTGATAAACAGACCAGGCTACCCAGTTAAACAACCAGGTAGGGCATCGTGAGCTTCATGGGTTAGGTGACACCTTCTTATGGTATAGGAGTTAGCTGAAGCTTGAGGATTCCAGGCCCGCACTGACGATACATAGCTTCATACAGAAACCCCCTTCACATGATCCAACCCAGACTGTATGGGGAGGCTGGGCAGATTACGGTACGGGGTAGTGAGATTCCCATACACAACCCCGGATCGCCGATTCAGATGAGGATCAGGGGTCAGAAGACCCGCACCAAGTACATAAGTATCGTACAGATCTTAGAACTGCGGGCAGGCCGTTTCGTTTCATATGGACGGATCGGTCAAGTTGGGGGTCGAAATGCAACCTCGGGCGCCGTGCAGTTAGGAACGGTTCGAGGGGCGTTAGGGAGACAGACAGAATACTGTATACACGATTGAACGCGTCAGCCCCTTACGTCTAGTACCAGAAGGAAGATGCAATCTTAGGCAGGAACACAGCGCCAGCCCCCATGGAATCGAAGCCACTGGTTACATAATAAGACGAAGGAACGACGCCTTACCTCAGCTGTATGTTAGTCAGCCCCTTTAGTGAGGCGGTATGGTGGTTGAGTTTTCAGCCTCCTATACCTAAACCTATACTACCCCTGTCAGTCTATAGGGAACCGTCATAAGACTACTATCATACGGCAAGAGGACTGACGGCATAGTTATTAGGCTAGGTACCACCTAGCTAGGAAAGTTAGCTCTAAGATGTTACAGTTATTTATATAGGTAGCTATTGGCTAAAACTATACAATCAGTCTATCATATATGACATTGATTCTATTAATCGAGTTGATATTATCTTAGGAATGCAAGAACGCATCTTAATTAGTGAAATATAGCCCTGTATAATTATTTTGCACAACTCTTCAAGACGAAGAAAGCTGCATATCAGCTTCATTTACTTGCCAATATTCAGAGTTATGTATTTGCAACCTCACCGTGGATTCGGGTCATTAATAGAAATATTTCATTTCCTTCACGATATTTTATTGGGTATTACTAACATAATATGTATCTAAGCGCTTGCGACGGATATCCACCACGAAGAGATTACGAGGCTCAAATAGACGCCTTCTACACGCTACAGCGCTTAGCACAGCAACTTCCAAGACGTATTCGTAGAACTTCTGGAAGTTACGGCGTGTAGTGTAGAAACCTGCAGGAGTTAGACGGAAAGAACAAACACTTCTGATTAACATTGGAAGTCGCGTCTTGATATCAGCTGATACGAGACGCAAGTTCTTATATTATAGGGGGAAAAATAGGTACAAGTTGTTGTAGTTACCTACCTAGGCATACAAACAACTTCAACATCATGCCACTCTCTAAATCATACAATAACTACATATATCCCACATCTTTAACCTCTATTCACTTGCGTCCGCTACCCATTAATTTTCCGAGCAACAAGCCTAGACTGCCTCCGCCAAGATGCAGAATCCGACTATCGAGGTGTCTCAGGACAATGACGATTTCGAGTGCACTGTCACGATCGACGAGGAACTAGCATACGACAGCAAGTGTCTAGTCTTCGTATGCGTGGTCCGCGCCAACTACGACATCCATGAAAGCTTCAATCCTGTCAGCAAATGGGCCTACGGCCGAACCTCGATGGAGTTCAGAAACCTCCGGATCGACGAGCCAGGAGAATACATGTTCTGCGTTTCAGTCACAAGGGCGGAGGGGGAGCCTTTGTTAGTGTACAGCGACGTTGTCACTGTCACGAAATAGGTATGCTACTGTATAATTTCGTTCCCGTTACTGCTTTGTTACTAATAATGATTATACTTAGGGTATCAGCTTCCTAACTCGACTCGTTAAGAAGTGCACATGGCATGACATATGGGATCTCACTGAGGGAGGGACGACATTTCTCTTATCGGGTTGCGTTTGCACATCGGTTGGCGCTGGGATCAGGTTACTTATGGCCTTTATAAAGGTTTACCAACAATCTGTAATTTGTAATTAATAATGCTACGTATTACGTTGAGCTCGCTGCACACATTTCTTCGAAATTCATCTATGCAAGTGCCTACGGTTCGGTGAATTGGTTTTTTAGATCCTGAAAATAGGGCGGCAACATGGAAGTATAGTATAGTATCCTCAATTGTCTATATGCTTCGCTTCCTAATCAGAACGATTACAAAGAATCCCGAGAATGAATAAACTTACGTAGTATCAGGTAGACCAAAGTATTTATATACCCGTACCCACCGTAATAGTGGGTCAACAGACCCACGTCAACGGATAGTCCCTACGGACAATTTAATATGCTTCAATAAAAAGAAAAGGCGTTGTGGCAGGTATTCTTCAGAATTCGGGACCGATGCAGTATTCCAATGTCTTCCTGATCGAGTGCCGAAAAAATTTAATTGGGAACGTATCTACCGATAATATCTCACTCGGGAGCTACGGGAGGTTGGGGGATACGTGTAATCAATTCTACCAACCATGGAAGTGTCAGAGGCCTCGTGAAGTAGAAAAAAAAAGGCTGTCATCCATCGCTCGTTGGCCAGATAAAAAAGGCTTAGCCACTCAAAATAGGTACTTGATAGGTGGCTTTACTTCCAAGCGCCGCAACCCATAACCTATTTTGGAGGAAGCAGGTTGAATAAGCTGACCGAGACGCAAGCGGGTATTAGTGAGAATGCCGCCTGACTGAGCAAGTTAGTCACGCCATCATCGTCGCCACGGCCATCGTTCAATATCGTGTTTTTGACTTCAGGTGAAGGAGGAAAAAAGGGGTTATATGAAAATCACGAAGAATTGCGACCTTTACGCGTCGGGCAGGGTCTATTGGTAGATGTCTAGGTGTCACGGCAGCGGTATGAATTGTGATAGGCGGTACTGAAGAATGTCGTTGATTGTGGGGTATGACCTGTGCGATGCGGAATTGCGTGGGCCGACCCGGCGAACGGGCTGTGGATATTCGTTGGGTCTGTTCTTCTCTTATTGGCGCGGCCGCGTTTGTTCGCACCACCAGAGCCAGTAGACCCAACGCGCAATAAGGACGCTCGCATATTCTTTGGGGGCCTCAACATGCAATAGGCCGCTGAAATACGTCCCTTGGCGCTTATTTCTCAAGCCGTGACCTGAAAGATTTTCCTTTTCGAATGATAGGCGGAAGAGGTCGTTTGTTACCAAGTGTACATACATAATAATATACATATAGGTATGAGCCACACTTGGGTCTATCGGCAGAGCAAGTTGAATCGAGTCCCGACCATCCACGTCCCTTCGGCGGCCACGCGGTGAGTTACCGAAAGAGATGTATGTTGCTGCACCGTATTAGAGAATGGCGGTGGCTCAGTCGAGAGTCTGCAGCGCTCTACTGCGTCTAACACCCTGGCTGCCTGCAGTGGGTTCGTTGAAATTGAAACAAACGGACTTTGTACTCGTACCGGCTACCCACACACGCGCATGGTGTCGACATAAGTACCTATATACGGAGTCAGTAGGTAGTATCTACTCCATGCTTACTATAAGTACTATGTAAGGCTAGGCTGGTCGATGTTTGGTCAGAGGTAGGGGCATCACGTGCAATTGACGATTAAGCTCGGCTTGGCCTGGTCTCCCGATCCATACTAACCGCAATTGTAAAACAGGAGTGGAGAGAGAGCAGGGAAGTATCCTTTCAAAGGTTCCCGATGGGTCCTTGTAGCCTGTAGCCCTTAACGTTAACCCTGAAAGTAGTACGTAGTACGTACCTCCAGCTACGTAATTCAATATTCCCAATTCCCCTCGCTCTTGAACTCCACTGCTACCCATCTCCTGCCATCCTGCGCTTCAGATGCGCATATCCTTCGTCCTCGAAATTACGTCGGCTCGATACGTTACACCTCGTGCCTCCGTATCACGACCATTCCCTCTCTTCCTCGTCCTGACTGGCCTATCTCTGAAATGGCTGGCCTGGGCCTGGTCTATCCTATCCTGACCTAGCTGAATAACCTCGAATGTTGGATGTTGGCGGTTGGCGCTGACGGGAAATTCGAATGCGAATACTATCAGTCTGCGCCTTTATTAATTTACTTTAGTGGCTAGTCAGATACAAATCTGGGTAGAATTCCCGAGTTGGGTCTGTACCTACTACGCCTCTTGTCCAAGGCCGAGGTCCCCTCTTACGTCGTATTCCTCTCCTACGCCTATGTAGGTACGTTTCTACACCGATCACCTTTTCGTTTCGTCCCCTGGTTTGCACTGTAACCGCAACCTGACAACGCTCCAACTGATGTTGCTTCATCGGCTCTGCCCATCATTTACCCCTCAAAAGTCCACCAGTGTGTGGGCGGTGCCGCCGCCTAGGTACCTTCGCTGGAACCATCAGTGACATCCCGCTGCATTGCGCGACGAGGACGAGTCCTATAGACGAGTCCTATAGCTTAGGACTCTAGTGAGTATCTTTCTTGTCGCTACCTACAGGATATTGCTGCGATCGCGGTCGCGGAGTAGAACACCGCATAACTTACGCTCTTGATGTTGTGCTGGCCCGCCGCCGCCGTGATTACTGCGACACGCATCGCAAAATCCTGATGACGACGAGCACCTGGAAAGGCATGGATAGGAAACACCGCATGTTGCCCGCTAGTCTAATTGACGGGATAGCGAGGCACAACAGCAATCGCAAGTGTGCCTATCCTATTTGTTCTACATCATCCTCCTGGTCAAACCAACTATTTAATCCATTCCCCCGTGCCGATGTAACCCAGCGATAGCATGGCAATTGGACTTCCTACTTGGATGCTCGAATTATGGTGTCATGGGGCAGTCCTAGGCTCTCCAGGCTATGCTCAATAGTGTACCGTCATGATCCAGATCGGCTGACGGGGTACGTATCGTCACCAAATATCCTGGCCGATCCGCATTTGACAGGGACTGCGATACTTGCAGGACATGACATGCACAAATAGTAATTCTTCGGGTGGGCCAATAGGCGATAAAAATAACGGAAACCCTGGCGAATACATGTACCCCTTGCTCCAGACTGCGCTGCCCAGGCGTTGCCTGTGTCTGCAGGACCCCCATTCTTCCCGCTTCGCAGGGCTCCCTTCACCAGAGCCACGCTCGTGTACTCCGTACTCCAAGATACGTAGAGGTCATACTCGGCGACCGGGGTCGACCGCCGCATTCCGTCAGTATGTCTCCCTCTCCCAAGTACATGTACCACCGCGTCGACTCGAATGACAAGATGCTCAGTAATATACCATCATGTAGTAGCATGCAGCTAGCCCTTCTTCTTGGTTGCAAAGCCTTGTGTCACCCACCAAACGTAGATCCCACCTCATATATGTCGAGTCCCTCCCCCCAGGCACTGCTTTTCCCCTTCTGTTCGCCTGAACCTCCCTTGCGTCGGCCTCCACTATGATGCTATCTAGATCAGGCGTTAGTATTCGACGGCTTATTTCCCCGAGGCGAGATCAAGATGAATATGAGGACGGCTTCTCTGCCGGTACCGATCGACTGGATCACAAAGCGGGACGGAAAGACGCCGGGACTTATAAGAGGCGAACTTACAGTAGGAGACGACCACAGCCACCGATTATAGTCAGTCGGGAACAAAGCATTCATGATATTCTAAATCCTCTACCACCCCTTCCACCATTCGAAACGCCGCGTTCTTCAGCGAGTTCGTTGAATAGCTATGAACGCCACCACGAGGCTTCACAGTCAATCGACTCAAAGAGGTCGAGATCGCCCCTTTGTTCAATATCATCAAAGGAGGATAGGAGTCAAGAGTCACTCCAGCTCTCTAGCGCCACGAGTTACGGGGGAGATGACTCCCCACCTCAACCTCCTCCCAAGGGCCATACAAGGTCATCCGAGTCTTTAAAGCACAAGGCGGAATTGTCGGGATCGAGTTTTGACTTTACAGAAGCTTTATTTCTCCAGCCCGAAAACAAAGCGACTCGATCAAAGCAACATATGCGACGGCAAGAATCGATCTCGAGTTTTTCAGATGACATCCTTCAACATTTTATACAAGAGGCGGATGAGGCATTCAAGGCAGTGGAATACACTCTTGATGAAGTGCAGATTCCAGAAAATACATTCAAAGAATTGCCGAGACTTCCCACACCTGATCAATCACCTATTCTAAAACCAGCACCCCTAGTCTCTCAGAGCCGAATGCCGACTCCACAGCCTCGCCCCGTCGCTTCGCCCGTCCGCCCACCGGGACGAAATCCTTCGGTGTCTAGCGGAGTTAAGAGGAAGAAGTCGAAGAAATCGAAGAAGGCGAAAGCAATGAAGCCGCATCGGAAACCCACCACGGCCAAACCGGCAACAAAAAGTGGTCCGAGATGGACACTGTCTGATAACGTGACGGAACTTTTCAGCGGCAAACTCTTCCATAGGGTTGAGGTAGACGAGATGCTCACGCCGGGCCAGCTGGAGGCGTATAGGTTACGTAGGCAGTCAAATGCGCAATCGGAGAAGCCGACATCAGAAAAGTCGACAGACACTATTGACACTGAGTCGAGCGATACGCCGGTAGAGCCTTTTCACCTCGAGGACCTTCCTTCTCGAATAGGATCGGCTGGTGTAAAAGTCAACGATGAGGCCCCAATTGAGGAGAAGCCCGTCGCGCCAACATTAGAGCCTGTCGTGCGTCGAGATTTCTCAATTGAAGGGCGTATCGAGGATTACGATCTCAATGAACTTTCTACAGCAGCGTCGCAGATGGATATCGGTGACGGGCCAATGGAATACAGAAACGCGACTTTCCCGACGCCGCCGATGAGGCATCTCGCACGATTCCCTGGGCGAAGCCAAAGGATGATATTGCCCAGTATCCCAGAGGCGGACGTCGCCTCGACACCTATCGTCGAACGCTTTCACGGCCAAAACTTTGGAGGGTCACAGGACATCGTGGCCGATTCTAATTATGTCTTTCTTCAATCATCGCCATGCTCCATGACAAGTCCTAGAATCCGGCATGGTCCCATCCGCCTGGCGAGGTTGGATCTCATGCCGGATATGAAAGTCGGGGACGACGGCCTCGACTGGACGGCATTCCAGATGGCTATTTCTGGAGGTGCTGGAGACTGGTTCTCTGAGAGCGACGATGTAGTCCGCCGTAGAGAAACAGAGGAGGTCGATGAGCTCGCCGACTGGTTTAATTCGTTGAATTTTAATAGCGTCGGAGGGCTCGTCACGCAGGACTTTGAAATTCCTAGTCCCACGAGCACGACATCGGGCGAGGACTATTCGGATGTGTCGTATACGGAGATCGAGAAAGACAACCCGTATAGCCTGCACCACCGGTGGCAGCAAGCTAGACGCAGGGCGGCGGCGGAAGGCCGTCAGCTCGACTTGGACATGTCCGGACTTGAATTAGACACTTCGAAGATGTATGCCAATGAGGATCTCATCGGCGACTCCAAGCAATACGGCAGCCGTGAGAGCTACGCCAGCCTTCCTCAAAGCCCGATGTTAGATCTCCGGGTGGTTCGGACCCCGGAAGGCGACGATATGGATGTCGTCCCTATGGGATACAACCTCGGACACGACTTGGGAGATTTTCTCAAATGGGAGGCGGAGCATGCTTACGCTGGCGACTTCTACTCAACCTAAGGGGCGTTCTTTTTGGATTCATTTCTTTCAAATGTAGGAAAGGTGCATACTTGGATTGGAGATAACTATGGGTTGGATGGGCTTGGCTCTTTGATTTATCATTATACCATTATTTTTTATTTTTTATAATTTTTTTTGGCGGGCGTTGTGTGAGGTATCGCGCCCAGTACAAAAAGATTTGTTGAGGGTTCTGCGTACGTACCTCCAGCATGGCGCTGGGATGGGTTATAAATGGGAAGCATTCGACGTATCATTTTTTACATGAGAGAAGTGTAAACTTACATTAGGAATTTACGATGGCGGGATGAAGGTACGATGGTATGGGGGTATGACGGTATTGTGGTAGGAACGGCAGCCATCATTATCTGGAGTCTTCGGGGGGAACTCACGGAGGGGGACTTACGTAGTCGTGGTTGGGTAGTTGCGACGATCGGTTGTAGCACAGGTCTGGATGTTGTTAAATATCGAGGCATCTTCCAAACTCCAATCCACTTACAATATCCCAGACGTGACACCAGAGCGAGCACCTGTCCTCCTTGTCCCTCTCAAGTCGGCATCTACTTCCCATGGGCATCCCTTGTTTACCAGAACATTAATCCTTAAATGTAAGGTACTTGTCCTAGTCATAACCTTACAGCGCCTAAAAGTTGGTTCTTGAGTTTGCCCTTAGACTCGTCACCCTCACCACTCACCACTCACATTGAGCAGCCATTTAGTGTTTTTCCCGTTGAAGAGAAAACCTAATTGAATGTTCGCAGATCGGCATATTGAAACAAACATAGCACAGTTTGGGAAAATACGTCACGACCGAAACCCAATTCCGGGGATAATGCTCTATATTTCACTCAAGGATGCCCTAACGGCTGCGACTCGCGCGTTGGCGTCGTTTTTGTCAATGGAATATCCCACAGCCATGCAATACGACAACACCACTCTGACCATCACCTCCATCGGCACCCCTGATCCCTTCGTCACCCTGTTTAGAGGCCGCTACTATCTCGTAAGTCGCTACATCTAGGTGATACACGCACATGTCGTAATTAATGAGCTGACATCCATGACACTATTCAGACTTTCACTACGGGAAATAGAGTCGAGATATGGTCCTCCCGCAGCCTTGCCGATATCGAGAGCTCTGCGGACAGACATGTAATATGGTGTGTTTAACCTCATAACACACAGAGTTTTATTGCCAGTTATTAACATATGCTACAGGACACCACCTCAGGGCACCGACCACTCGGCTGACCTCTGGGCCCCTGAACTGCACGCTCTGCACGGCCGATGGTACGTCTACTACGCCGCGGCGAACCCGGCACACGGAAACAAGAGCCACCGGATGTACGTGCTAGGCGGGCCCCCCGCGTCCGAGGACCCGTGCCGCGGGCAGTGGGAGTTCCTAGGCCGCATCCACGGGATGCCGGACCAGTGGGCCATCGACGGTACCGTGTTCGAGCTGAACGGGGGGCTGTACTTTGTGTATTCGGGATGGCCGCTTAGCGGCGGCAGCAACAGCAACAGCAGCGACAACCCCAACCCCGACGAGGAGGAAGAAGTAGTGGTGTCGGACCTCGTGCAGCAGCTCTTCATCATGAAGCTCGACGCGCCGACGTCGGCGGCCAGCGGCGCGGCGCTGATATCCCGGCCCTCGCACGCCTGGGAGATCACGCGCGAGGGCAACGGCACGGACCACGGCATCAACGAGGGCCCGCAGTTCCTGCGCTCGCCCGACGGCGCCTGGGCCGGGCTCGCGTTCAGCTGCGCCGGCTCCTGGACTCACGAGTACAAGATGGGCGTGCTGCGCTTCGTCGGCGGCGACCCGCTCGACGCGGCGTCGTGGCGCAAGGGCGAGGAACCGCTTGTTCAGGCCGTGCGCCATAGTGGGGGTCCGTTTGGCCCCGGCCACGGCTCGTTTCTTGAGGTGGATGGTCAGGTCGTTGCTGTTTACCATGCTACTGATAGTCCGACTGACGGCTGGGAGAACCGCCGTGCTCGGGCCCAGAGGGTTGCGTTTACGGATGATGGCCCGTATATGGGCCGTTCTGTTGGATTGGATGTCCAGAGGCCTGAGGGGGGTGGGCTTGTGAGGAGGATCAAGCAGAGGCTGAATAGGGGCAGGGGCGATGGCGTGGGTGAGCAGAGTTTGAGGAATTTGCTTGGGAGTCGGGCGGGTTATGAATGAGTATGCATGGGGGGGAGGAATGGGATAAGGGAAGGGAAGGGAAAGGAGGGGAGAAGGAGGGTGGTGAGGTAGGATAGCTAGGTAGGGACTGACCGGCCTTAGCTTTGAAATAGTATGTTGCTCAAGAAATAAGTTGATGAGTCGAGTTCGTTCCTTGAGAGGTTTACTGTGATTACGAGGCGTGAGTAATAATTAACTACCCAAATGCTGGTATTATTCCTTTGTGGTGTGTTCTATGGGGGCCATGTCTAGAAACCCCATGGTTTGCTTGGTTTTGTTCCCCTTATTTGACTAGAGCTATATATATCAGCAGGAGTTTAGGTTAACTATTGGCACATACTAGGTACATAGTCTTACACGTAGAATTCAGATGAAAGAAATATCACCATACATGGTTATCACCTAGATAGGACTTCTACTTAATCTAGGAGAGCAAGATATCTAGCCGTATTCTAGTATCTGAAGCATTGCTAGTCATGGTGGCCATATGCTTAACTAGTTTAGTGCGAGTTGAAGGATTACACAACTAAGAAACGGACCAGCTCACTATAATAGGGAGACGGGAAGAGGAGTGAATTCTCGAATCGCTTTCCTCTCGAACTTGTACAGCTCAAGGAGAATCAAGATGGGTTAACACGACTCTGCGTTTGTAAAGCTTGTTTCGTATATCATTCCTGTAATTGCACTACGGCACGTTCCTTTTTTTGATTTCTATAAGTACAAGAAAAACACTGTTGTTCGGTTGTTCAGAGCAGAAGAGCACCCCCTTCGTTACTTACAAGCCCTCCCACTACCTGGTTCTCCTCGTGTGCGATCGTCATCTGTTCTCTTATCCATTCCATCATTGGTACTCACCACCTCTCCAAGACTCCTGAGAACCGTATGATTCGGGAAGTGCCCTATGTTCCTAGAAGACCGCCACAGCTTTCTCAATTAGACATTAATACCGAGCAGCCGTTACCCACTATCAACGGCAAATAACTTCCTAAGCCGCCATCTCCGGTGCTCTGCCTCGATGCTCGCCGTTCAGCCCGCCGTCTGAATCCAACACGGAATGGGCCTGGTCGTCATCTTCTTCCTCTTCATCATACTCCTGCTCCTTGTGGTCGCCGGCCGCAACCCAGGACTCACGGTCATTAAGCGGCTGGTCCTGGCTCGACAGATCTAAACCTTCTGTTCGGGCCTTGATGTGGTTACGGCGTCGCATAGAGAGCGTGCGGGCGCGGGTCGACAGCTTCGGGTTCACGGACGCATTAGACGACACCCAGTTAGTCAGCGCGTCTTCACAGTCCTGAATGATAGCCTTGCTAGCTTCGTAGCCGTCGTACGCCGCGCGGGTCTCGCCGGGGGTCACGGGCGTGTCGTCGATGAGCTCGAGAAGGTGCTTTCCGTACCCAGCAATGATTGCGACCTTCTCGCAATGCTCTTGCAAAGCGTCGAACTGGTAAGTGTAGGCCGACTTCAGCTTCTCGCGGGTGATGTTGGACAGCTGGGCTTCGGCAACGAGCGATTCAGCTTCGGCACGGACAAGTTCCTGCTCGAGAACAACGATCTTGGGCGAGTTGGGTTCCTTGTACTTCAGCTGAGCAATCTGGTCGGCAATCTTCTGTTTGCCTGCCTTAGTGTTAGTTGGTTCTACTAAATGATGGTGTTCTCTCAGCAATACTCACGATCTCGACTGGGCTGTACAGACGCCTCGATATTTCTGATGCTCTTCATAGTGACGCGGTACTGATCGTAGCGATCGACGTATTGGTCTTCGAGTTCGCCAATTTCGTACAGAAGTACACCAAGCTTGTCAGTCACGTCGGAAACGTCCTCATCAGCAGCTTCACCCCAGAGGGAGAGTTGTTGCTAGATAGATACGTTAGCAAAACGCACTCAGTATGGATTGTGGTCGGCGCGCAACGTACAGCAACCTCCATGCGCTCCTTTGCGACAAGCTCTAGGCTGCGCATCACATTCTTCTCCATCTTGACAAGCTGGGTCAGCTTCTTGGCGAGATCGGGGCCGAAGGCGCCCGCAGCATTTCGGCGAAGCGCATGTCCTTGGTGTTCTTGTTAGCCGATTGGTATCCAATAGAGCCCTAGAACGATTGGAGAAGGCATCACATATCAAGGAGGTCGCAAGCAACTTACCGAACCCGCCTCTTCCGAAGAGTCTGCCGGACTTGGTGGTCGATGGCGGTGGAGGGGGATTCTATGCGTGGTAACGTCAACAATGTGTCCCGAACAAAGAGCATTGAACGAAGCAATGAGACTGACCTGGATCTGAGAGGCGGTAGGCGCCCTAGTCTGGCGCATAGAGTACGTTCGGTGCATTGTGGGAAGTAGTTTAGCGACGGGTCGCGAGTTGGTGAGTGATGACGTTTGGGATCAAAGCTCCGACGGGTACAGAAGTGACTCGCACGCGAAGGGTACGAAAGACAGACGAGCCTCAGCGACGTTAGCTGAGAAAGGATGCTTTTGCTTTAGATAGACGTGGAGACGGTAGTGAGATGCGACAGTCGAAAGTAAGAAAGTACAGTAGTGGAAAGGTGGATGGGGTTATTTAGTCTTGCGATCTTCGTGTAAAAAGGTGGACGGATTTGGATGATCACATACGTAAGGTACAAGGGCCTTCTATTTAATGGTGGATGATGGACGATGGTCCCATGGGTGACAAGGTGACAAGTGAGACGGGGTGGGTTGCGGCGGGTTGGGCTGTCGGAAGCTTAGACAATCGAAAAGTGGGAACAAAAGAAAGCTGGTTAAGCTGATCCCCTTACTGCTACGTCATCGGTGCCAATTTGTGTCTCTTTAGTTCTAAGACGGAATAACTAGTCCCAATATGGCATTTGAGCTAATAGGTACTATGTTCTCTAGCGCCGATCTTGATCCTCGAGCAACTACCTAGAGTCATTACCTACGGATTGCATGCGTACAAATTAGCTCCCACTTAGGCAACTAGCGATCTATTAGGCTGCTGGTCTTGACTCGAAAGAAAGCTTAATAGTCAAACCATTATAACAATCATTTTTCACTCTAAGAGTAGTACAATTAAAGATTGCATATATCATTAACTCTAAAGTACCTCGATAGTCTAGCAGCAGAAATGATATAACAAGCTTGAAAGATTCATATAGTTCAAATTACTTACATACATACATATATGTAGTGACAAGTTAAATACATACATGTATGTAGTATCTGCAGATGTAGAATACCTAAGGAACACGTACAGGAGACTGCGGCTGCCTACATGTATGTACCTACAAGGTACCCAGGTAATGTGTGAACTGATCCTAGGTACATAGATGGAGAGACCCCCAAGCACTAGCCACAAAAACAGCCACTCTCATTTTGGTAATTGATTAGATAAGGGAAAGTATCTCGGCACGTCTCGTGCGTCTCGTGTCGTCTCATCTCATCGACGCGTCACTGAAAGTTACTACAATAAATTCATATAACTGCACAAACTGTCAAACCCTTGACTTTACGATCCCGTCCTTTACGATCCCGTCCTTTACGACCCTCAATTGGTGGTTCTAATTAATCAATTGCTTTCTTAAGCAGTCCCTTCCCTAGGCTCAAATATGTATTATATGAATTTTCCACTCAGTCCTTAGGCGGTTGATTTTAAGGGGTTCTTGCAGTAACTTATACCGCGACGACATTTGGCGCACTACAACTGAACTCGTTGAATAGCTGCTAGCCTCGCCTCTACGAAGTGAACGTTCCTGCCCAATTGTGATTGGCAATAGACGATGGGTATGGTGCTAGCCGATGCGCAATATCCCCATTAGACTTAAAGTTTGCGATCGAGCACGAGAGGAGCTGCCATTCTAAAGTTTGAAGCTGTTCGCCCTAACAGGAGGCTACTTCTATTCTCACAACCATGAGAGAACATATCGATTTAACGTCGGTTGTGTCAGACTCCGACGACATTGATTCTGTTGAGCGTACACCACGAAAAGGTAGACAATCTCAACCGCAATCTCAACCACAATCTCAACCAGGATCGCGCACCCGCAAGCTTGCTAGCTCGCCGTCTTTAGATCGGCCTGCAGCTGCATCTGCATCTGTCCACGACGATTCTACGTCTATCCGTGCTGCGACGCCTTCCCGGTCCGTTAAGGGGTCTGCAACCAAATCCGCCAGCCAAGATGGGAAGATGGCTTCCTTACCAGTAAGATCAACCGGTAGCTCTAGGAATGGGCAAGATGTAACTCCATCAAGTCATCATCATCATCCACCCGCAGGACACCGAACACCTAAACACCATACACCAAGAAAACTCGACTTGACGACGGATAAGGTGGAGGAAGCTTTACGAGGTTTCTCGGCCGAGATTGGCACAGAAGGAGCTAAGCTTACTGCTCGTCTGATTCACATGGCTTGGAAGAGAGAGGTCCCCAGCCATCAGTTTACCAGCAAGAAGGATTGGTTTGCCGATATGAAGCGTACTCCAGTGGAGGCTGCCGGGAAATCACCAGATACGATGAGAATTAGAACCAAGGTTTGTCTCCGACGAGTTACGGGCTTATCAATTCTGGGTCTAGGAATCTAGTCTATAACTTTGATTGGGGGCCATCTGCTAATAAACGCATAGCAAGTAGGTCAGGGTAGATCTGGGAAGCAAGAAAAGCGAGAACTCCATCAAGTCATCTGCATCAAGACGGATGTGTCTACTGTTCCCCCCTACGGTTTCCACCACGTTGAAATCCGGAAGAACATCCTTTCTCCAAATACGATGCTTACTTATGTTCCCCATCTGCGAGACCTTGCAGACAACGAAGAGGGCGTATATCGCCGATGGTTGGAAAATTTGGAGAACATGGACAAGACTTCCGGATTTGCCACGTTAAGTAGGCATCAGAAAGTAACAAAGACGATTCAGAAGGAACGTGCGACTACTCTACTGCTCTATCTCGATTCCTGGCTTGACAGGCTTGCAATTGATAACTGCACAAAGACCACACTCATCCGCTATATGGCAAGCCAGGGTGATAATGTGACTCCTCAGCAAAAGTCGAGTATTTTGAACTCGTATAGCGAAGACTCCGGGTCTCCACGATCGGCTAAGGCTGTGAGGGTATTTACGGAAGCATTTGATCGAGTTTTCAACTCTTCGGCTCTGCGTGAACGTGCCGTGCCTCTCCGTGACGTCCTCCTACTAGATAAATCGGTTGATACCATTGTCGATTCTAAGAAATGGATGAAGGACACTCCTAGCCAGTCTAAAGTCATGGAAGAGCAGACCACAGTCGAGTCTTTCCTGGAAACTTATGCCCTGCTTGGTTGCCTGATCTGTACTAGCCATTCTTGCGAGCATGGTGAATACGGCGTCGACAACGAGCGGAAGCGGTTCTCTATCGAGGTTGTTGGTGGGCTATCACCGTCAATTCGTCAACAGCTTACGCAGAAACCAAAGGAAAGGAGCGAGGACAGCCCTGCGCGCCGCAAACCGAAGCCTTGTGGTGAGGACTGTTACCTGAATGGACGACCGGGAACTCGAGCTCGTGGGTGGAGCGAAAACGAGACAATGCTCCTCAAATCATTCTTCTCGACGCTTAGCAACACTAGCATCCCAGTGCAATGTGCCACCGCCGTAGCCACGGGAAGGCCGTGCTGGGATGTTAACCGCCAACTCGATAAGCTCGACCTAAAGATTCCGATTGCGTCCCCGATACCCCAGTACCAGGTCAAGCCGCTGCCCTGGTATGACAGGAGGAAGAAGATGCTCATAGGGGACTGGCAAGAGCATACCAACACTCATGAGCACCAAAGGAAAGACTTTTTCGATCCTTGCAATCACGAAGGTCCCTGCACAGCTAAGAACTGTGGATGTGTCCAGAACCATATCATGTGTGAGCGCTTCTGCCGCTGTACAGCGGCAAACTGCGCCAACAAGTTTACTGGCTGCGCCTGTCATTCGCAAGGCAAGACATGTGTCCCTAAGCAAAAAGACCGGCCTTGCATCTGTGTACAGCTAAATCGCGAATGTGATCCCGCTCTATGCGGAAGCTGTGGTGCATCAGAAAGGGCCAACCCAGCAAACGCAGAAAATGATGCTCTGCATGCCACTGGATGCCAAAATTGTCCCCTGCAGCGGGGCAAGTCGAAGTCATTGATGCTCGGAAGGTCTAAGATTGCCGGTTACGGCCTATTCGCGACCGAGGACATCGCTCAAGACGAATTCGTTATCGAGTATGTTGGCGAGCTTATCAGTCAGGATGAAGGGGTCCGGCGTGAAGCGCGCCGCGGTGATGTATTTGATGAGTCATCTAATTCATCATATCTCTTCACCCTGCTTGAGCAGGAGGGCATCTGGGTTGATGCGGCCATATACGGCAACCTCAGTCGTTACATCAACCACCAGGAGACTAACTGCAACGTCACTCCCCGGATTCTGTATGTGAATGGCGAGTATCGCATCAAATTCACTTCTTTGCGGGATATAAAGGCCGGAGAGGAGTTATTCTTCCACTATGGCGAGAATTTCCCTAACCTGACCAAGAAGCTTTTGCAAGAAGAGAAGGCCGAAAAGAAACGACGCAAAGCCAAGGAGCAGGCCCGCAAGAAGCAAGAGGACGACGGGGAAAAAGTAAGGAAGAAACCTGGCCGGAAACCTGGCAGGAAGCCAGGGCGTAAACCAGGCAAACCAGGCCGCAAACCAAAGAAGAAGACTTTTGCCAAGGTCGATTCAGAGCCGGAAGATGAAGACGATGCTCTTGAACTTTCAGAAGAACCTTTCCTCAACATCGATATCACTAAGCCGCGCAAGCGTAAGCGCGGTATTGAATCTGATGATTTAGACGAGGGTGAGTATCGTCCTACAACTGACTCTCAGGACGATGTTATAGTCGACGTTGGCGAAGGGTCACCTTCCAGAAAACCGACACGCTTTAGGAAACGACTAGGAGCACCAAAGGCAACGAAGGGGTTCTCTGTTGCTGATGCTACTTCTGCGCGCCAAGAGGAAGATGAGGGCCTGAACGATAACGACTCTAAGGTGACACCAAAGCGTCAGCGCAAAAAGCCGCGAAGGCTCTTGGAAGATGCTACGATCGATGAAATCGACGAAGCTTTGGTGGTAGAAACCAAGCCGGTGGAAAATAAACCGATAGTAACACCCAAGCGTCGCGGTAGGAAGCCGAAATATCTTAAACAGATGGAGCAGAATATCGAGGCCAAGGCAGCAGCAGGAGATACAGTCGTCATAGGAGGCCAACGGAATAGTGCTCCGGGTAGCGTCCAGGCCAGTGCTCAAGGCAGTAGCAGCCGATTCAGGCACACGGAAGCCAGGCTCGAGCTCGACTCGGACTCTGCCGTCGGCGAGGATACGCCGTTACGCATTCGAACCCGTCGGCAGGCCAAAGAGGTGGTGGAGTCTAGTCCGCTCTCAACACCCGACTCGACGATCGAATACCCCGGCCTCGACCTGTCCGACTCGGACCAACGTCCGACCTCCGGGCTAGGACGCGTAAGGAAGGACGCAAGCGCCGACGACGAGTACAACGGGAGCAGTTGGAATGATAGTGACGGTGTTAGGCATCATGGCGGCGGCAGCGATGATAGCGACGAGGATGACATGCCTGTCGACCGCTCGCGGACCAGACGTAGACCGGCGAGGTACGATGACTAGGCTTTGCTTCAAGGCTCCCCTCCTCTTTGGTAGTGCTAAGCTATTCTGCGATGAATTCAGGGGCACTCCACCGACAGGCCACAGACTCTCTAATCCCGAGCTTGACGCCTAGGCCGACTTAAGGATTTATTTCACTTACAAACCGCCACATCTCTCGCGATGCTGGTTGGCTACCTACGGACGGATTTCCCTCCGGCCCTAACGGATCAAACTGCTCAGACGGCAGACGGCAGACGGCTCACGGTATTCCACAAACCCTTACCTCCGTTCCGATTAGCTATAGGATTGCCTTGTAACTTGCTAGCGCTCGAAAGGATAGCAAGCTCACGTTTTTTTTTTTTTGCCTTAGAAGGGTTGTATAGTACAGGGACAAAGCCTATTAGCTAGCGTGGCTACGCGGTCGATTGCGAAACAAATTGCTCGATGCTCGGGTCGATGGTGGCTAGCTAGAGCCCGGGGGCTAAGAGCTGTTACTATTGCTGTTGCTGTTGTATTTAATACGTATAATTCAACGATACGTTTCCTCTCATACCCTACATCTTACGTCGATTCAAATATCCTACGTGACTGATCTGAGGAGGTTATACCTTGTCCAACTCACTATAACTATTAACTACCTAGGTAGGTACATACTGGAGCCCTTGTCACTCCAATAGCATATCTCGAGAAAGGGAATTTCTTTTTTCAGAATAACTGATTCCAGCTGAGATTAGCATGTCCAAATTATCCTATGTACTTGCTTTATTACAAGTTACACGTCATCCTTCTATATCAAAGAAGCTGAATCACACCTAAGTACCTACCTAAGTTAGCGTATATTCACCGTTGCTATATCACAAATCAAACTAGGATAAATATAGTAGACACATTTTTCACGCCCTATCTTTGCTCCCGCTTCTGCTATCTATCAACTCTACTCGAGGTTTGGTTGACGGGGAACAAGCGGGAAAAGGGGGTCCTAGCCATGGGCATCACGGGACCACTATCGCTAGGCGAGAGGGCCCGAGTCCTTTTTCTTTTTATACCAGGTATTCATGGAATGCTGTTGGCAGCGATCATTCGGCAACTGAAGATGCCGGCTCACTAAAAGGTAGACTAGTAGACGTACACGGTGTACATGTCGATACTTTACTTCGTACCTACATGTAGATAGCACTCGTCCTGACTCGACACTACCGCGTCCGTCTAAACTCTAGATACGAGGATCGCCAGTCACATACCACACACCATTGAGACAAGTTATTCGTCACTGGACGGTCCCATCTTATACTAATAACTTGACTCTCGAAATAACAAAATCACCCAGTTTTCATTAACTACTTAGGTACGTAGTAGTCTCAGGCGAAGCCTTGAGCGTAGACTCAGTCGTGAGACTTGTCGTAATTAACAGCAGAAACCCTCGTAATGTACACACAATAACACTAAAGACTAACTCACCCCTTTTCCCTTCCCTTCCTATACCATGGGGAAGTTTTTGCCGCCCGTCTGTCTGCCGGTGAATAACTTTCGGATACTGGTCAAGTCCGAATGTTTTTGTTTTTAGCAGAACCGTTTCTGGCTTGCTCTCTTGCAAGGATTGCTACACCCTCGCCTCTTTCCTTTTTCACGGCACCATTTCGCCTCGAGGCGGATTGACTAGGCTAAGTTGACTTTGGCGTCAGACTTGCCGCTGAACTCCGTCCCTTCCCTCGCGCCCCGCACCTCTTGGCTCTCTTCTAGCGGTGATACCATTTGAGGCGAGAGAAGGCTTGTAGACATAAGGATGTATCTAAGGTCCATTCCATACTCTGGTTGGGTCCTTCACTTCGTTTCCACACGAAATGAATTCGTCCGTATGGTTGTTGAGCAATGGCCTTCCTTTTGCGCGCTCTTCAGAGAGTATATATTATACACTCTGAGGGTATACGCTCGCGGGCTAGAGAAACGTCGGTCAGGATTAAGATAGAAGCTCAAGTTTGCAAAATATTTACGTACCGGACTGTTCAGTATGTTGTTCCGCTTGTTCCTGCCTTTCTTGATATGGCTCTTAAGAGCAGAGGAGTCGAGTGGTTTGAGAAGTTCGAAGCTACATAAGAGCTCCGAGGAAACAGACATAACAGCACCCCAATTGTCGAATTCGCCACAGTACTAGTAGATACGTAATTAGTATATAGATATAAGTGTATAGACGTGTGAGGCCCTCTTACATTTGGTGCGCTGAAGACAGTAACTAAAACTCTATCATTAAAGAATTCGTATCCATCTTCGACGACCATGTGCGCTCTGCAGACGAGATCAAAATCGTGGGTCGCGAGGAAATCCGTAATAACCTTCTTGCCGAAACAATAGCTGACACCTCTCTCGTTGGCCTCCCAATCCGCTTCCATGTCGGCAGGGTCAGACCAGAGTAAGTCGTTGAGTAGGCCGTAATCGGGAACGTCAGTAGGTCGAGCAATATTGCGAATATCATCCATATGACTCAGAGCAGGAGATAGCCCGCCGTGTACACAAAAGATCTTTCCTGCAACTATGGCGGCGATGGGAAGGGTGTTAAAGCAGTCAATAAACGTCTTCCAAATCTTAACGTTACACCTCCTCTTGCATTCATCGTAAAACCCGTAGACCCTCGTCACGTTGGCGCATTCGTGGTTTCCTCGCAAGAGGAAGAAATTCTCGGGGTACTTAAGCTTATAACACAGGAGCAGCAAGATGGTCTCCAAAGATTGCTTGCCCCTGTCTACGTAGTCTCCGAGGAAGAGGTAGTTCGCACTCGGTGGGAAGCCGCACATCTCGAACATTCGGATCAGGTCGGTATACTGGCCATGGACGTCGCCGACAATCTTGACTGGCGCGTCAAGTTCTAGGAGTGCAGGTTGGGAGAGGAAGCATTCTCGAGCCCTCTGGCAGATGGCCACTATCTCGGCATTCTTCAGACAGACACTCTTGGTCACCTTCCCGGCGTACGCGGCATCCAGGAGGCGTTTAATGAAGTCATCAAGGTCGATATCCTTGATGTCACTCATTGCAATTCCACCTGGAGGCGAGTCGTCCTTTGAAGGCGTCCCCGGCACTGATATAATGGGATTGATAGTGTTTTCCTTCTTCACTAGGATGGGAGCTCCAGGCTGTTGTTGTATGTGTGGGTGCGGGTTCGTAGCGCCAGAGGGCGGCTGGTCCGATACATGATCGACCTCACCAGAAGCTTGGGCGGCATATATGTCGCCGTGACCAGCCCTAATGGAAGCAGACTGGACAGGGGAGGGAGGTGGTTGCGAATTGTCAAACGGCAGACTTGCCGTATCCGGCGACCTTGGCGACGATGGAGAGGTGAGAGACTCGGCACGGCTTGCCCTCGACCTGCTACTCCTCGCAGATTTCACCGACGCGGCGTCCGACTTGTCGGCAGTAGCATCTCCATTAGTCATGATTGCCGAGCCTCGCGGACTATCCGTTTTCCCACCACCAGGTATCTTCGATCGGAGGTTTTTGAATGAGCGTGAGGATTCCTTGGTATCCGATTTACCGAACGAGGGATACGATTGAAGGTCTCCGCGCTCTCCGGCGGATGCGCCGTTTGCGCCCTTGGAGCTTCCTCCCTCTTTCGACGTTTGGTTTCCCATGGTCTCGTGTCAGGTGTCGACGACAATTGTCAAGAGATGTGTAGTCTGGTTTCGCGATTGGGTTTGTTCGATCCAACCCGGAACAAAAAGAGGCCCAGATGGTGGCCGCTCTTGTCGTTCGAGGCCCAGTGAGGCGATGTATAATATTGGCCTGCGTCCAGCTCGGTGCTAGGGAGGATGGAACAGTCGGTCAAGGACGGAGAGGAGGGCGGCGGAGGAAGAGGCTGGAGCCGTTTTGTTCTCCGTCTTCGTAACTAGAGTGTAGGGTGAGCGCCAGTCTTTGGAGGAGTCGAGGGGGGTGCGGGAGGGGATGAGGTAGTCAAAGAAGATGGAGTGGGCTCCAGTCGCAGTCGAATAGAGGTATCGGAGGGGGAGGATGGCAAGGGTAGGACTGACAGTATTGCGTAAGAGGCTATGCTGCGCGAGGTTGAGGCCGGAGGCAAGGTAATTAATCTAATTACTGTAGTTCGGAAGAATCAGCTACGGGCGATGCGTAGTGAAGTGGTACATGTATGAGGGTCGGCAGTTGTCGATGAATCCGGCGGGGAAAATTGGAAGATTGCAATGAGAAAAGAGGCCGGAGAGTTGCGGAGTAGGGCGGAGGAGAAGATGAGGTAAGAGAGATGTGCAGAGGGAGGAAGGTTGATAATGATGACGATCACGAAGGTTTGGGTCGTCTCTCTAATTTTTTTTCTCCTCTTAAATTTTGCCCTCCTTCTCGTTCTCTTTCGGGGGTAATATCAGATCAGCGCACCAGAGCAAAGGGAAATGCGGGGAGAAGCTTTGCAATATCTGCTTCGTCTGGGATGCGGCGAGCGTGATGAGTAAGGTATTGGGATATGATGAATCTGGGTCTGAGTACGGGCGTGGAAAGATAAGGCACGGGGATATACCCAAGCAACCGAAGCAACTAAGCACAGCCAAGGTGCCTAGGGGCTAAGAGGAACGGTCAGAAGAACGTGCTAGACTCTGGTGGAGTTCTTGGTCGCGGCGCCAAGCAACGAGAGTTACCGTCTCACCGTACTGCACTGTGGTATGTGCGAATAGACCATGTACCTAAAGTAGAATGTACAAGGAGAGTAGCCTGATGGATGATCTGATTCAACGATGTTGCTATACACGACAGGCAAGCTAAAATAAAGTATGCCCAAAGAAGTTGGATTTTAATTTTGTATATGCCGTATGCGTATGTTGTGTGCGTAGAGTGTGTGTCTAGTGTGTGTAGTGTGCCGTATGACGAGGGCGACGTCGCGTTGCACTATCAAGGACGGTGACGACGGCGGATGTTGGGCGAGATTGACCCGACGGTTACAATGCGCAAGTTGCGAGTTGCTAGTTGCAAATAGTAAGTGTCGCTTTATTTAGGATGGGGCTCCGGTTGTGGTTTCTTTCAACATCCGGTTGGGATCGGGTAGGACAATGAACGCAGCACGTTGGAATTTTGGGCGTCGTGATATGCTGGTAGATGCTGGTCAATATTTGTCGAATGTGGGTTGAGTGAGGGAGAGAGAGAGTCCCGCAATATGTGGAGGAGGAGGTCTAGGTAAGGGTAACGAATAGAAGCAGGTACCTATTTACTCTAAGTTAGGAGCCGCCGCTTCCAATTCGAAATGGCCTGTGACGCCGTCCTACTGGCGCAAAGCGTCCCGCACCCAGCTTGGAAGTCACGAAGTCAGGAAGTTAAAGTCGGGTATGTACCTACTTCGCACGGTCCAAACTAGATGTATGGGGTAGCACATACCTTTAGGTACAATATCCAATTGATGGTTGGAAGGAACATTGAAGTCCTAGACCGCTATGTAATTTTCGGCGGGGCTCCGTCGTTCCGGCTCGAGTCAAGTTGTCTTCCAAACTCCGTATTTGTATAATGTCTGTCGTCGTTCTGATGACAAAGAATCTCGGAGCACATAGCTTTGATGTCTTATACTCCAACTCCAATTCATTTAAAAATCATAAATTGACCCGTGTGGGGTTGAATGGTTAATAATACGTCTAACTTAACACTCAGCCTGCCAGGTACGGTAGGAGGTCAGGTTCTGCTTCTACATGCCTAACACTAATACTACTGATACTACGTATGTCATAATCGAATGGTCGATAGAAAGCAGATCAAGGTGACATGCAGACGGGAGCAATCTAGTAAATATCTCTGAGTCGCCAATAAGAAGGACTTAGACGCGTCGATCAGGGAATCCGATGCCACCTACTGCAAACATGTCAACTTCAAGCCCGGCTTTTGTTCGTCGCTTTGATTTGTATTGCCCAATACGGACAGTGCCAGTTTATTCTCGCTGTCCGATAGGTACAGGCCTCTTAATCACCCATGTCCCGTTTCAAAGTTGCTGACTGTTTCCATTTTGCATATAAATCCTCGTATATCCCAACCTTCTGAAGATAGAGAACGATTTTGTGATATCTTGATGCTTGGCGGTGGCGACTACAAGCACTCCCGTAGCATCGCTGACACGCATCGTAGACTTCTCGACCCTCTTGGCTTCGGCTTGTCAGGTCTGCTTACTTGGCACCTGTCGTTCCATCATCGGCCCCCGTTTCTATTGGAGTCTGAAGAAAGCTTGACACTGCAATTAATACCGGCATCGTGGCAGTTGCATTGCACGGCAACCTCTAACAAGTCTGGATTAATTAGCCAAGAACACGTTCCAGATAAGCTGAAGCCAACAGGTGGGTTTTAAAGTTGATGAAGGCAAGGCCCAATAGGAATTCGGTGCGTCGGGTCGTTTCGTATGCCATGGAATTATCGAACATTTATATCCAATATAGACGGTTTTATTCTTTGCTCCGTCTCAGCCTTTTTCGACTCGGAAACATGCACCCATACGTCATCGGCGAGATATGAGTAAGCCATGCAAACAATTCAGTGATGAGGTCGGTATAGCCATGACCGTTCTGGCTTCAAAAATGCATCTTCATGTATTGATAGTGCATGACCATACCAAGGTAGTATCGGATCGGGTTCAACAACTTGAAGAGTCGCACAACTCAATAGTCATAGTCCAGTATTATGATATATCTGTTCTTCCGTACTCGACCCGTTGCAACAGTAATTAGATAGACGGCAGAGGTCAGATGTTGATTGGGTTATAGGGTAGGACAATATACTATCAGAATAGCCGTCCGGGAAGAGATAATATCTGAATGGAGAAGCTCGATACTAGCAACGAGTAGTAATAGTAAGGTAAGTGAGGCGTAAGGTGGCCTCGGCCGGTTGACGCCATTACCAACCCGCAAGCAGCTCCGAACAGACCCGGTCCGTCGGTGCGTTCCGGATCGGGCAAGGGTCTAGAATGTAGAGACCTTCCACTTTCCAAAGACGTCTGGTAGGGCTGGAGGGTTGGTTGTCCGATCTTGAGTGGTGTCTCACGGGACCCGGGCAGACGGCAGCGCAAGGGCAGTAGCCGACAGCTACGTGACCTGTCATTATATACCTATGTAGGTATGTTTGTAAGTGAAGATTGAAAACGAGTGGTCCGTCGGAACGTGAGCAGTTAGCATCTGATAGGTTATGTACGTATTATGGTGAGCCACAGCCGTTAAGTGTAAGATTACTATTTTTAGGTCCCGGTTCCCTTTGTCAGAGATCTCTGCCCCGCGACCTACCCTGGTATCCCTGGCAAGCTTCCAAGGTTAGCAAGACCCTTCGCCAAGGCCCTGCTAGCTCAACCCCAGCCACAACTAATGAGCTGCATTGTGGATTCGACTCAGTTGGTAGAGCTTCGTGCATGGATATCGTACTCTTAGCCTTTCTAGTTCCCCCTCTCGAATCCCCCTTTGTTTCTGTTTTCAATCATCCCTAGTCACCATCATGCAGTCAATCCCCCAATCCAATCTCCATACCTACCTAGGTAATCTCTAGGCTTATATATCACATCTTCTTTGCTAGAGCATCAATCACAAAGTACGTACTCTCTTGAGGGGTTAGATACATATGTACTGGGGCTTTCGAAGAATTGGCGACATCTATGCAGATTAGTTATCCGCATGTGGAAAAACCGAGAGACGGGATGAAGACGCGTCAAGGGCATTGCCTCGTTGAACTCTGTAGTGCTGACGCCACAACGCCCACGCACCCGGACACGCGAGACAACGCGCAAGAACAAGCCGTATCCGAACAGATCGACCGAATCAGAAAATTTCTGAGGACTTGCTAGCGAGAGTGATCAACATCTCCCACTGACGTTTTCTTGCGACAGTACGGGCCGAGTCGACGCGGCCAATCCACATTGATTTTCTTTTCCATTCACTTTTCGCTTCCCCAGTGTCACCCTTGTCAAAGCCTCGTTTGATTGCTGCAGCACACGAAACAAACGCCCTGCAGACGGCCAGTTTGTTTCTACCCGTCACAAAGATGCCGAACCCATCAGCACTGCGTGTTACCTAAAAGAAGGAAGATACAGCGTATCTGCAGAAGTTTGATGTGTGCTGGGGGTCTAAGACCCCTACGTCCGCCCGTAGCTGTTAGCCATTGGACCCCGGTCGGTCGCCTAGGCCGGAATTGCGATGTACCAATTGGTCTTTTGTTAGCGAAATATCAGCGCGATCCTTCTCAGCTGCTGCATCTATGTCTCGTCTCATGAAAACCGCACTTTTGGTACTAATAAGGTTTGAGCGGTATAGAACATCATGATGAAAGCATTGCAGGCATAAACACCAAGATATTCAAGATATTCATGTCATCTACATTTTATGATTTTGTTACACAGACGATACAGGACTTGATAAAAGAATCAGGCTGTTAGTGGTCCGGCAGTGATTCGGTTGCTGAGTTGATGTTTTAGTGGGGTCACATTCCGTTTTATTATTGGTGTAACTGCAGGGGGGCTGAGCATGACCTAAACAAGCCCATCGGCCAGGTGAGCTGACGTCGACTGGGGCAAGATGACAAGGGTCCAACTTCTAAGGTTCCAAGGGCTTGAAGGGTTGAAGGGCTCCCCCCCGCCTGCTCAATGCTGTGCTGGCAGGGCTGGTGTTGCCCAAAACTGCGCCACGCTTGCTTTTCCGTCACTTGGTCCTACCGATCGTCTGTCCACTGCGTAATAAATACAACCGTCTTTACGCTCTCGGTACAACGTCTTTCACCCCCGTCTTACCAGCTTTATTTATTTATCTATTTATCGCGCCCACCGTTGTTGGATCGATTCTTACTTTCCACACTCGGCTCTGAACAACTTTCGTTTAGCCTAACGGTCCGCACTCGTTGAAGATAAAATTTTAACCTTCCTATCGCTACCGTTTTATCTACCTCTATCTATCGCGCATACGCCATACCGATACAACCATGGGTGTCGGAAGATATGTCTGCGTGGCTCTGCCATTTATATTGACCGTGGGCAGCATCATCAGCATGCTGATTGCCGGTCTCACGGGCGTTGCCAACAACAACCTATACATGTTCCAGATCGACACGAGAAATGTTAGCATGGATCTGAACACCCTCCAGAACCTAATCAGCAACTTCACCAACGGCCAGAACATCACGGACATTATCGGAAACAACATTCAGAATGCCGTCAATGATGGCACAGACAGCGTCCAAAATGCTGTTAACGATGCCAAGAACGATTTGAGCTCTCGCTCGCCTGCGCCGCAAGACCTCTCCAGCCTCATTCAAGGACTCACTGGCTCTGATAACGGAAACATTACCGCGGCCCAGCTCGGAATCGACAACATCTACGAGTTCACCCTCTGGAACTACTGCACAGTTCCATCAAACGGAACCAAGAACTGCACTAAGGCCAAGTTCAACTGGGCTGAGGAGGATCTCCAGACCGAGTGGGTTGAAACGTTCAGCCAGGAGCTTGGCACAAACGTTACCATTCCCCAGGCCATCAACGATACCTTGACCACGTTCAAGACTCTCGTAAAATGGACCGAGGTTGTCTACATCATTGCTATGGTTGGTCTAGCTCTTGAGCTGGTCGTGGGTCTGTTCACCGCCTGCTCGCGCCTGGTCTCGTGCTTGACTTGGCTCATTTCCGGCATCGCCACGCTTGCAGTTATCGCCGCAGCAGCCATGATGACCGCCTTGTCTCTCGTCGTAGTCGGTGCAGTAAAGGTTGCCGTTGGCCAGTACGGTGGAGACGCCACCTGGAGCAGCAACTTCTTGGCCTGCATCTGGATTGGAGTTGCCTTCGCCCTTGGCGCCAGCCTGTTCTGGCTCTTCTCCATCTGCTGCTGCGCGCCCGAGCACCGCCCGTACAACAAGCGGTCGCAACACGGCGCTGAGAGCGAGAAGTTCATCCCCACCGGCTCGTACGCACCGCTTGGCGAGCCGCAACATAACTCGGGCTACAACTATGGTGTCCCGCAACGTGGCGGAGCCCGCTCGGACATGGCTTACGAGCCGTACTCTCACGCTCGTTAAGTAGAGGATATTTAAGACGAAGAGCGTAGTCAGTGCGCAATGAGTCAGGTGGTCGACTGGGTTGTAAATTTGCATAATGCCGGCGTTTGGGCTTGGGAATGACGAAGACTGAATGATTGCGGTGCTTTCAGTCAATAGATATTCGATTGGAGGCTTTCCTAAAAATGAAGGGATACCCGGATTCTTATGATAGTACTCAATTCCGATTATAATGAACTGAGATGAAAATTACTTTTGTGTCAATATGTCCCGTGCATTTCCTATGATATGAAGTGAATGAGATTCATTGAGATTTTGGATTGCGAACGACTCCAAGTCTAATAGTACCTAAGGATGTACCAATCACGTGTATCCATTTAAACGATAGAATTTTTTTCTCCAGAAGCCTTCTAGAAGACTTACGGAAACTTCCAACTTAAATCTAAACATTTAAACTCGGGAGAGTACCCATTTCTTCCTGTTGTGCTGCCATATGGCAATAACGCCGTACTGCCAACCCTGATGTCTCGTGAGGTGAGTACGACTCTTGCTCGACTGATGATGGCATTCCCGTGCTCTGTGCTCCCCACCAAAACCATCAGACTTATACAACTGTCCACACTGTGTATGCAGGTATCCTCTACATGCTCTCAGACTGACCTGCTGTCATAGCAAGCTGCTCTCGGCCACCTCCGTAGGGAATATGTGCTGAACCCCATCACGGCGCTGGCCTTTTACACGTCCTCGACAGACGGGCAGCAGTACCTCCTAGCCGGAGAAGACACCGATATCAAGGTCTACCATTTCCAGACCTCGCGTCTATGCGGACAGTTGCCCGTATTTCGGGCCCAGTCTATCCATGGCATCGCCGTGCCCCCGGAGAATGAGCCAACCCACCAATCCTGTCCGATCCTTGTCTGGGGAGCGTACTCTGTAAGGGTATTGTCCGGAGACGCCATAGAGGGGGCTATCTCAGGCCAAAATAGTAGCCCAAACCTAACGAGAAGTGCTACTGCCGAGGCGAGGGCGCCAGATTGGATCTTTGACGGGAGGATTTCGCCCTTTGGAGACGGCCGCGTCGTCCTGCTTACAGCGCATAACGAAGTTATCCAGGCCCATGTAGACCTAGACCGAGGTTCCCTCATCTTCGGCAGTATACAATCCCCATCGAGGCCGATCTTGTTTTCGGGCAATTTCTTCTGGGTGTCGAAAGACTGCGTCCTCGTAGCTGCTGGTACGGTTTTCGGCGAGATTCTCGTCTGGAAATGCCACCTCGGAGCATCAGTGGAACAGGACCCAACTTGCGAGGTCCTCTTCGTGTTTACCGGCCACGAAGGCTCCATCTTCGGAGTCCACATCTCTCCTGAGATCCGAACTCCGACGGGAGAGACGCTGAGACTACTTGCGAGTTGCAGCGATGACAGGACTATTCGAGTCTGGGACATCACCGAAAAACGCGATGGTGCTAGGGCCCAAAGGTCGGACGGATATGAAAACCACATCTCGGACGCACGGGAGACTGGATTCGGTAACAATATCGAGGATACGACGCACGACGACTCTTCGGCGAGATGCTTAGCCACTGCCATGGGCCATGCGTCTAGGATATGGCAGGTTGGGTTTCCCCAGGACCAGTCACCCTCTCAGACCTCTGATCTTGTCGAGCTGTATTCGTTCGGCGAGGATGCTACTGTCCAGAAATGGAACTTCTTCTTGGACTTACGATTTACTAGCCCTAATTCCACCGGCATTCCTTTAGTGAAGCGCACCGCTAGATTAACGCATCAATCGACGCTTTTAAATCATGGCGGGAAGCACATTTGGTCTCATGCTACAACATTCAAAGATGATCTCCTAATTGCGACTGGAGGCGCCGATGGAAAGATTACTCTGATAACAGCTGACGCAAAGAAATACCCGAGAGAGGTAAATGGCGACTATGTCGAATCTATCGACAGTGCCTCGAATAAGAGGACAGCTGTTGCTTGGCCTCTAGCAGACGTGATGCTATCTTCTCAAGCAAGAGACGTATCAGTAGACACCCAGGAAAAGTTAAGTAACTCTTCAAGCAGCCCGACCTCACCGTCGCTGGAGTCTAAGCCTAAGAACGCAAAGGAGGCTTTCAATCGGTATACATTTATCTCCGATAGGCGGTTGCTTGCTGCCACTAATTCGGGCCAGGTGTTCGTCGGCACCTTTGGGGATGAGCTCAAATGGTCAGAGTTGACACTCCCGGACGAGATTGGCCAGATAATTTTCTCACATGCTCTACTTGGGACTTCAGCAATGGATTCTATGGCTCTCATCGGCACTGCCAATGGCGACATATACAGCTACACTGAATCAGGAGGCCAGCCCCTTCAACTGCTCACCAAGGTCGATGGCAAGATTGGAGATATCTACTGCTTATCCCATGGTATTGATATGTCTGTTAAAGAGAACGGACACGTTGTTGCCCCAGGAGGCGAGACCACGTTATCTAGCAATAGCCCTTCACAGTTCCTCGTTACTATCTTGCGCAGCACCAAAGCCGTCATCATCCAAGTTGATCCTAGTAGTACAACAACGGAACATATCGAGGTCGCCTTAGACCTAGGTTTCATGGTCACCTCTGCTACGTTTAGTCAGGGGCATCTCGTCCTCGGCTCGAGAAAGGGCACGATTGCCGTCTTCAAACAGGGCGAGGATGGTAACTACTCCACCACACTTACGTTTGAGATACACCAAGGCGAAGCCATCACGTCTATCCTCCCTCTCCGTAGCCGAGACGGCCAATCCAAGAACTATATTTTAACAACGTGCCGCGACGGCAAGTACAGGATCCACGAGATTACCGGTGCAAGCGCTATACTGCTTCACGAAACATTGTCGCCTTTCGTGTCTTCCATCGAGGGAGCCTGGTTCTCCGAGGAGAACCGTGACGGGACTAAGAACCTTATGCTCTGCGGCTTCCGGAGCAACAACCTGGTCGTATGGGATGAGACGCAGGGCCGCTGGGTCGTCGCCGTCGACTGCGGAGGCGCCTCCCGGAGCTACGCATGGACTCCCCTGAGAGACCGCCCCGATGGGTTCCGATTCGTGTTCACCAAGGCGGGGCAGATGCATGTCTTCTCGCAGACGTCCGCCCCCCACAGAACCCTCAAGTCAGGTGGTCACGGCCGCGAGATCAAGGCCGTGAGCGCCTCTGGACGGTACATCGCCACCGCTGCCGAGGACACCGTGATACGGATATGGGACTACGGCGGCAAGGATGTCAACGGCGAAGGGCGAGGTCTCTGCTGCGTCGCGGCGCTGGAGCGGCACGCCACGGGCATCCAGGCCATGAAGTGGTACAAGAACAAATACCTCTTCAGCAGCGGCGGCAACGAGGAGTTCTTCGTGTGGAAGATCAACCGGATTCAGAGCGACGACTTCCCCGGGCTTGCCGTCGTGTGCGAAGCCGTGTTTCCCGACCACAGCGAGGTGGGAGACGCGCGTATCACGGACTTCGACGTGACCTGCACTGCAAGCGACGATGAATTCCGCGTATCCATGGCGCTGTCCAATTCCACTCTGCAGACATACACGTACGCCCACGAAGCCGGGTTCCGCCTGCTGCGCAGATCTACGTATACCGGGGCGTGCCTAACGCAGATCCGACATCTGGGTGAGTCCCACACTCTAACCGCGGCAACGGACGGGTATATAGCCATCTACCCTAACACGGACTCTACTTCTCCAAGTGGACAGTGTATCGACAGCAAAGAAAACTCCGGTACTAAGCCTGTCGTTGCGAAACTCCACCAGAACACCGTCAAAACCCTCGACGTGCGGCAAGTCGCCACTACTACTGCCGACAACGGAATATCCTCTTCGACTGAATACATCATCGTCACAGGCGGTGATGATAACGCGCTAGGCGTTATGCACGTTTCCCTTTCCCTCCCCTTACTCTCTTCTTCCCCTACTCAAGCGCGCGAGCCAGTAATAGAAATAAAAACCAAAGCCATCATCCGCCCCGCCCACGCCGCCGCCATCACCGGCGTAGCGATCACGAGCTTCGACGACGACGACAATAAGGGAAACCCAGTTGTCGTCGTCACATCGAGCAACGACCAGCGAGTGAAGGTATGGCGGTTAGTTGACTGGCGGCGGAAGCAGCAAGATTCGAAACTCAGGGCGCAGCTTCTTGAGGAGAGGTATAGCTCCGTCGCTGATGCTGGGGGCTTGGAGGTCTTTGACGATGGGGGTGCGGAGGGTGGGAAAGGCAAGAAGAGGGCTATAGTTGTCGGGGTTGGCGTCGAGGTCTGGGAGCTGGGGATATGAAGAGTTATCTGTATTTATATCCAAGTCCTATAGTGGCAGGTCGTGCTAGTGTGACACGATACATATTGATGAATTCTGCTTTTCCAAGTATGCTAGATGATATGTGATATCTTGATACCTCTCCTAACTCATGAGAAAAGCTTTAAATCAGACTTCGTCACTCATACATCACTTCCCGTTCCCCTCTCTTGATTACTCGTATGAAATATAACAATGATTGTGGTCAAATTTGATTTAGATTACTACATATATGCGTGAGCAGGCGGATTAAGGATATCATCATTCATATCCCGTCTCATCGCCGTGGCTTATTTGTAACTGTAACTGTGACTGTCTGATCTGCGTTCGTACTGCGTGCGTAACCCTGAAGCAAAAAAATAGGGAACTGCAGGATTAACTGTACCTTATATCCATCAACTGAGTGAGCGCTGCGCCTCCCTATGCCGAATCCTCGTATGTGTATATGTTGTGTCAAAGTGCTCCATATTTCGCCGGTGAATCCCCTTTCCCAAAGTCTATACATATATATCCCGAAACTTCCAGACTGCTACGTTGTATAGGCGTAGATGATGACAATAAATAAAATAAATAAAAAATGGCAACCACTCCCCGAACTTTTATATGATTCTGTCTCGTGACATAAAGCCTTTCCGTCCGACCCTAATGGAGCCAAACGCCTTGCATAATAAACGTGAAGCGAATCGCAAGCCAATTATGATGGTGGGGGGAAAGATTCTCGGAAACTCGTACGTGCTGTATTTGTTCTTTGAAATGCTAAGATGCTGCCGTAGGTGAATAATGTAGTAGGTTGGATTATGCTGCCGCAGTTTCGGTGTACGGTGTGTGAATTTCGACTAGTTGCTCTATCCTGGGTATGAGTTCGGGCATGCGGAACGGTTTAGAAATGACATCGTCCTGAATATTCGTTAGCATCGTTACACTTATAACCACTCATGGAAGACACTCACAACTCCTGCGGCTTTGGCATTCTCGATCTGCTCTGGCCGTGCGTACGCCGTAACAGCGATGATTGGAATGTGGCTAACGATTGTTCCGTTCCTCTCCAGTTCCCGTATTTTGCGAGCGCAAGTCATGCCGTCCATAACTGGCATCTCAAGGTCCATTAGGATGATTGAAATATCGTCCCCCGACTCTTCCTTTCCACTCCAGTATCGCGACTGCTGCAATACCTCCAAAGCTTCGCCGCCGTGGTTAGCTACCTTAGTGCTATTCCCAACATTGCGAAGCGATCTTTGCAGAACTTTCTGATTCACAAGGTTATCCTCGACGATGAGAACATCGAACAAGCGCCGCCCGTCTTCTGAAAATCGTGGTTTGGAAGCAATGTTCTTAGCAGAGCGAGCAAGCATATCTTGAGAAGAGATCTTCGGTTGCCGTGTCTCGATGGTCGTTGAGGACCCTGGCGCGCGAGTAAGTGGAGGAGCAGCCGGCAGCGTGTGCGCATCGGGTGATGGGGCGTCCGTTTTCCTGCTCTGAATGTAGAATGAGAATGTACTACCAATGCCTTTCTGGGAGGTCACCCCGATTTGTCCACCTTGCAACTCGGTCAGGATTCTCGAGATGAACAGTCCCAGGCCCGATCCACCGTACTGAACGTGAGTTCTTGGAGTTGCTTGAGAGAAACGTTGGAATAATAGCTTTCTCTCGTGTTCATCTAAACCCCTGCCAGTATCCTGGACGGAGAAATGAAGATTGATCTTCTCCCCCTTACCCCAATCTGGTTGCTCGGTAAGGTCGTCTCTGTCGGCGCGGTCGCTAGGGAAATACTCAATGTTCAAGTCGGTCCGCTCCGATATATTACTAGAGGCATCTAAAGTCACCACAATGGCTCGCTCAGGGCGTGCTTGCGTGAACTTGATGGCGTTAGTCATAAGGTTAATTAAAACCTGCAAGAGTCGTGAAGGATCAAGCTTGACCCAGTCAATGCCCATATCGAGATAACGATTCTTGACTTGGAACTTCATTTCGATGCCGTTCGTATTCAACTCGCTCTCGAACATCTTTAGGACCCGCTGCACAACAGATAACGGCTGCACATCGACCGGAGTCACTAGCAGAAGCTGTGAGTCGAGTTTGGAGAGCGTGAGAATATCGTCCACTATCCGTTTTTGATGACTCGCGCAGAGCGTTATTGTGTTTGCTGCTTCCAGGCAGCCCTCAATAGCGAGCCTCAGAGCCTCCTTTTCGTCGTCATTTCCAGACTGTTTCATGTTCGCCATAGTTCCGGCAATTTCGTCTGCGCATTGGAGGATCGCGCTGAGTGGATTACGCATCTCGTGGCTGGTGATGTCGATAAAATTCTCTTGCTGCCGCTTGAGCTCGACTGCTTCCTCCCGTCGCTGCATCTGAATCTGCTCTGCAAGCTTCTGTTGCGATATGTTTGTAACGCAGCCAAATATTCCTTTAATACCACCATTGGCATCTTTCTCCGGGTATGCGCTCATCAAAACCCAAGTATCGATCACTGTTTCTCCCTCGTGACGGGAGCATTTGAATCTGAACTCGTGGGTGACCGCGACCTTGTCCGTAAGTAGGATATGCCATACCGTCTCTAAAGCAGGTCGGTCCTCATCTTTAACACTGTCCATCCAATTGTTTACGCTCTGTGATCTGTTGTGTCTCGAGATATCCCACCACATATCGTTGCAATAGGTAATGTGGCCTAGGTAGTTAGCGATGAACATCCCCACAGGGGCGAACTCAGCCATTCTCGTAAACTTGAGTTCGCTCTCTTCAACCTCTTGCGTCCTCAGATGCAGTTGCTTCGTCAATTCCTGACGATCTGCTGCGGCCATCTGCGCTGCCTTTTGACCACGACGTATTTCCTCTTCGAACAATACAACAGACGCTAGCGAGGTCGCAAGTTGTCGAGATAACAGGTTGATGAATAGCTGATAGTCGCCATCATACGGCCGTCTTGGGTTGACGCCCATCACGATGAAGCCAACTACGCTCTCACTTCCCGTAGTTGGGTGGACTGGGAATATGACGATAGACTTGCATGGATCGCCAGGGCCCCTCCAAGCCAATCCATCCATGAGACCTTCGGGAAGCGTCCCGTCTTGTGCAGACAATATGACAGGCTGTCCGGCGTTTGACATGGACTCCCGCATGTACAGAGCAAAGCCTTCGCTACTTGTTCTCAGGTCCAGGGATTCGACGAGAAGGGGATGACCCTGAGGTACACCGAGAGAAGCCTCGAGCATCAACAGAGGGGGGTTTACAAAACTCCCCGAATGCATAGATGACACATCACTCTCGGACTCTTCCGTGACAGAATACACTAGATTGAATGGCACGTCGTCTTCGTTGTATTCGAGACCCTTGTTGACCTGGCTCCAGAAACTCTTGACGTCGCGGGCTAGGGCAGTCTTTTCTCCCACTTCGCGCAGCGTTAACATCCTCCTCTCAGCAACCTTTCGTCGAGTATTCTCAAAGGCAGGGTTGAACAGACCGACCACGGAACCGTCGCTGCCGACAAGCGGTACAATAGACCACGAAAAGAACGTTTCCTCATCGAAACCGTTGCGCCGCAGAATGAGGCGGTCGTCGTTCTTCATCGTCGCTTGACCCGACTCCCAGGCACTGTCCAAGACTGGCGATAGCTCCGGCCAGATCTCACCCCAAGCATCCCTATAACTCTCCCCCATGAGTTTCGGGTGTTTCGCACCTGCCAAGGTCACATATGCTTCGTTGTAAATGGTAGTGAGTTCAGAGCCCCAATACATTGCTGCCGGATTAGGGCTGCCCATGACCATATTTGCCATAGCGCGTAGTTCCGGAGACCAGTGTTCAATAGGTCCGAGCGGTGTTGAAGCCCAGTCTCTCGTGCGAGCAAATTGTATGTGCTCCGGGAGATCTGGCGTGAGAGGCAGGCGAGTCCAATCGTAAGAGGGCTGTGACACAGGTGGCGGGATGATCTCTGGCGTCAAACCACCATCCATGTGTAATGGCACGTCATCATCGGCGTTACTGCCAACGTCCTGTTGAACCTGTTCGTCTATCTCTATTGGCTCAGCAGATCCAAAGTAGTCTCGATCAGGTATCACGATGTCGCTCGGTGTCCTGGGTTGGGGGTTCGGCGTCAAATCACGACCTCTCGAGTCGACACTGGCTTCTCGGTCTAATATAGGTTCGGGAGAAGTCCGCGCAATCGATGCAGCACTCCTATTTGCACTAACGAATCGATACCGATGTCTGATAGTCGAGCAGGTCCAGTCAAGTCCACCGTAATGAAACGACGGCAAAAAGACATCGAGCCCATCCACAATACCACCACCCGTCTTCACCCACATCTTGAAGTTGGAAAACTCATCCCGCGCTTCCGTGCCGTCCCGAAACTCTCCAGATACCAGGTGACGAATAGAATCGGAGACCTGGAGGGCCGGGTTTGCATAAAGTATAGCAAAAGGCCCAGGGGTGTCGTTAGTTCCGTTCGAGCTGTCGATGACAAAGGTCGGCCTATCGTCGCGGTCTAATAATTCGAGGACGCCGACGCCTTGTAACGCCTGCAATCCAGGGGTAGAGGCCATCGATTCGGGACTTCGCGCAGGGCCCCCAGCTTCGGGCGAGGTCCAACTAGCTGGTGTAGTGGAGGATCTTGCCGGACTCGCGGAGCTCACCGTGCCCCGGGCGAGCTTCAGAGTTGTCACCTCCGCACTATCCCGCACACTCTTTAACATGGCCGCTCCCTCGGAACCAGGAAAACTGGGAGGTCTGGCGATAAGCGGCCGATTCCTATGGGAGAAAAACAGCGGGGACGTGAGACCGTCCGCGAGCCTTGGAGGAAACGCAGGCCTGGTAAAGTGACTTAAGTCGATCTTACGGGGCGGTGTAAGTCGAGTGCGCGGCTTCTTGGACGCACGCCGGTTGGATTCGCGGCCGCCAGGATCGCCGTCGGATAACCTCTTTCCCTGTGTCGACGTAGCGTAGTGCGACTGTTGCACCACAGCGCTATTTGCCCTATTAACCCTCGACCTCGCGCTTGACTCGTTTGGCGACCGCACCGTGGGGTCACCAACAATCGACTGGTGATTAAGGCGCGCCACGGGCGTCAAACCATAATGTCCAAGTTCCGTCGAATACTCCTCTATAATACGATTTACAGCCGGGATAGTAGTGTCATTAGCGAGCGAATAGTGGCGTTGCCGCACCGCTCGTGCGAAGGGACGGGAGGCACGGGAGGCGGCGGACGAGGTTGCTTCGGAACAGGTGCTGTCTTGAAGTTTCAAGGTCGGATGACTATCCGGGACGGAAGGGAGGCTAGGCTTGTCTGAATTATTTGGAAGAGTCATTAAGGACTATTTCCCTTCAATAAGATACCAGCGCCAATATCAAGCTCCTCACTCGAGAATTGTCCCGAATTACCTACTAGCAACAATTGGGAAGTGGAGAAGCCTCGGGCTATGGCCATTGATGGCGTAGGCCCGCAAACGAGGAGGGAGACGAGAATAGTGGCGAGGAAGTACTGTATATGAGGTGGATACGGCCAACCGAGGCGGACGACCTCGTAAAGCATGGAATATATCCGAAGATTTTCAGAGCAGTTCCAGATCAGAACTTAGGTAAATACGAGTGGTCCCCGTTTCCGAGCTCCTATTCCCTCTCTACCTGACAGAATGCTAGGAAGTCCCCTCCGCAAAACGAGTTACGACTAGAGTGACAGAGAGATAAAAAGGGAGAGGAAGGTAGAGTGAGAACAACAAGGAACGGAAAGACGGTAGACGAAGAGCGTTTCAGCGAGTATAAGCCCTGCTCACTGCAGGAGGCAAAATTGCGGTAGGACTGATGCGTGGGTTAGGTAGACGGCCGCCTATGGAACGAACCTATGGCACCTATGGCCATGTATCTACATGCACTGATACTGATATGGATGGATGTATCGACAGGGTTGAGTGGCCTGAGTGGGATGATGTGGTTATGTAAGAGAGGTAATTATTCGTGTGAATCGAGGCCAACGTGTTTATCGAGTACGGACGGTATGAGTACAAGTGATGTAGGTAATAGTAGGCTTGCTGCTACTAGCTGGTAAGGTAGGGTAGTAGTAGTAGTTGTAGTAGTAGCAGTGGTAGTGGTAGTGTGGGTAGCGGGAGTGGATGAGAGAGGTTTAGTTTTTTTTTGTTCAGTTCAGTTCAGTCGAGTACAGCTGGATGTTCTTGGTTTGAAGTAAAACATTCGCGTGGGAGAAGTACCGTCGAATCCAGTTCGGAAAGAAATTGGGTTTACAAGGGTGTAATTGATTCCCACGTTCCAGACCCTTCAGTAGACTTTTCAACTCCAGCTGTTCGGGTGACGATTTGGGGAAAGTATCACTGATGATCCGCTTAGCAGACAGGGGGTTGGAGCTTGTTGATCACTTAAACCAAACTCGGCTGTCCACTGAGCATTCCGTGCAGTGAGCTCGTGGCAGGGCAGTTGCGACGCTGTACTTGGTACCGCACGCACCTATCGTACGTTTTGTTATTTTATAAGCGGGATTACCTAAGGCATCCTTGACATATTACTTGTCGATATTAACATATAGAGATGAAGCTTTTACGCGCGTAGGTGAGAAGACAAAAAGGAACGAGTTGAGGTTTTCATATCGAGTAGGTTTATATAATGTAGTACATGCATCATGAAATCATTAAATACCTGATGTTACACTTGTACTTCATGGTTAGTAGAAGCTAAGTTTTAGCAAGGCAAGGATACATCCTGTGCGCACATCGTATCTGAGATGTATGTACCGATGACATGACATGTATTGAACCGATTTGATCCCACCGCCTTCAAAGTTGGCGTTGTACAACATAGCCGAACTAAGGCGAGAACTTCTAGGCATCGAAATCTCTCACATATCGCGTTACACTCAATATTGTCCGGAAACCCAACCTTGATACCGCGTGCGCGCAAGATGCGTAGGACTCGTATCAAATCAGACAATCAGACACATAATCATCTGCTGCTAGGCGTAGGATTATTGCTCACTGCATCTCTTCATCCAAGACCAGCAGAGTAGGTGACAGCACATTTCCCCACATAGGGCAATGCTTTACATGGCGCTGCCCTGTATGTCACTGAATAGCAGGCGTAGCTACATGTATTGATGAAGTGATGACAAGAAAGAGGCGACTTGGACCAATGCAGTAAGCAGAACTCTCCATCTTCCTAACAGTCAAGTTAACGCTAAATCTTACCGGATCGTAACAAGACTTATCAATGTTTGCACTAGATAGGTATAGTCATCCGAATGTGGTATATTCCCTTACTAATGTAGATGTTGGTAACTTCAAATAGAGCTAGAGCTACTGCGCACCTGCTGTCATAGATCTCTGACAAGGTTATCTCGAAGCTTAATGAAGTATAAGCAAAGCCGTTGGTATCACAGTATCACAGTATTACAACATCATAGTGCGGACACCAGCGGATCCTAGTTTTCTACTTCGACTTCATACATATGTATACTGGACTTCAATAGAGAGGGGTAGAAGTATTTCTATACCTCTGAGGTAAGTACCTCTTATACATGTACCTACACATATGCGTATAGCTATATCTATCTACCCACTTTCACTTCTACTTAAATCATCGCCAGTGGATTCAATAGCCGGAGCCCCATGGGTTTGCTTACATTAGCAGCCTTGCTAGTAAGTCGCAGCATGATGGGGAACACCCACCCTTTTCCAATTTTCTCTTTCTTTTTCCTCAATACGGTATTATGCACAATCAACTCCCTGACAGGTTTACAGGCCTCGATTTCATTGAGCGTCTCGAACCCACGTGCACGTGCTAGTCCCTATCTTGGCCCCGGATAGCCCCAGCCCCAAGCGTTGATCTCTTTCCGCTTTTCGAGATTGTCTTGCATCAACATGCTGGCTTCAACGTGTTTCTGTTAATCCCGGATCGTCAATCTCGTCCGCGATGTGATATCTCTCTCCACGATGGACTCTCGATGGAAAGCAGAAAGATCTCGCTCAACCTGCAACGGAGCATTTCCCCTGATGATGGGCACCGCGTCCAGCTTGGACCGAGCCCGCCGCAGCCTGAGCAAATGGCCATTGGCGGACCATGTCGATCGCCGAGTCTAGACCAGTCTGAATCACAAAAAGGCGCGAGTCCGGCGACCCGTTGGAGGGTTCGTTACGCAAGTCACGAGCCCGAAAAGGGCATTCTTCACCTCCAAGCTTACTTGCTGACCGAACTGAGATCGTCGATCTTGGATCACGTCGGCTTATTGTCGGGGAGGCTTGCTGGCTTGGTATCAGAAAGCGAGCGTGATGATATATGTGTGCTTCCAAATTGGGATATCCATCATTCAACTATCTACGCCATTAACCAGCCATCTCTGCGGGTCCCCGAGGAGACAGAAAAGACAATGCCGGTCTCCTTGCATGGAGGCTCTTGTCCTGGAACAGTCTTCGTTTTAAAACTTCATTTAAATTTTCTTTCCATCTCAGCATCGCGATTTTTCGCCGCCAATCACATATATTGGTCTACCTTTATACTTGATGACAAGTGTTCAGTCAACTTTCTCTTCACCTTCGCTGCAGATCCTCGACATTTACTCACATATGAGAAGTCACTACTCTCCAGAGTATTCTAGGAGAATATTTTGAATTTCAATCAAAATTTCATTACTCAGTGTTTCCATTAGGAAAGCTATCATGCTACCAAGACCATTTCGCTTCGTTATTTCAAACATCGAACTTGATTGAAGCTTTGCGGTCTAACCTCCTATTGGTAGATTTTGTCTAACATACCAGATATTTGGGGCGATCTGTTTCTTTCTGTTTTCAGCCAGGAAAAACCGCCTGACATTCATATGAGCTGTGGCGCTGTTGAAGGCTTACCTCATATCGAGGCTGCTTCAATCATACGGTATCACTATGTTCGATAAAGATAGCTATTTGTCAAATTGGGGGTTGCAGCACGATGGCCAGACGATCAAGCCCCTATCTTGGTTTGGGGGCGGCTGGTTCATTAAAACGGAAACGGGACAGCGGGATCGGTCACCAAGATCCGAGAGGGAGATTCTAGGGGCGTGAACCAATGAGAATCCTAGTTGCGAGATGCATGTCCCGAAGAGCGCCTCGCTCAGCCATTGGCTGATCACAACGGTGGTTGGTGGAATGACGGGCCAATCCCGCTGCGGCATACCATTCTCGCCCAGAGGTGCCCCAGGGCGAAGCGCCCACTCGTGAACCACAAGCCGGCGCTTACACCTTGCTCAACGTCGCTCATTGGCCTTTATTAGGCGTACACACATATCACCATGCACACTTGTGACCGACCTGCAGCCGCCCTCCCGGCACCGTCCAGCGATTCGCAACCCACTTCCTTAAAAATGCCCGACCGCCAACTCCCCTCAATCTCGAACTCGTTCGTGAGTTTCGACGTGATATTTCTTCCCTTCGATCCCCCATCTCGGTCCAATTCCACTGCGATAGTCGCCATCGTAGGCATTCCGATGTGAAGTACTGCTTTGACTTGCTGGCTTCCAGCGACGTGATTATCAGCCAGCCTTAGGGAAAACCGCGCATTTAGCCGACTTGTGACTTCACGCGTTCTTCACCGGACCCCCTGGGAAGAAGCTAGACGCTCTCGAAATCTGCAGTTAGGAGATCCTTCGTGGCGCGGGCGGGCCTCATCATGGCCTATAAACTTTTACGCCGGCAATGGCGGTCGACGAGAGCCATGTATTACACGATGATAGCGGAGCTGCTGGGGACCGTAGGAGTGTTGGTCATGTTCGGCATTGCCCAGCCCAATCTGTACCGGACCAAGTTATGGCAAGCCGGCCATGAACTCGGCTTCAACTCCAGCCCGAACGTTATCCTTTGGGCGTACGCCAACTACGAGCCACAGCCGAAATTACCATTCGTGTGGTCCCAAACGTAGGTGATAACGAGGCTCTATCTTCCAGTATGAGCAGAAGGCTGACTATGCGTGTAGATTGACCGACTTCAATGTCGCTATATCCGTTCTCAGTCTATTCCTCCTCCTCACAAAGCTCATCGCCTTCATCATGCACGTCTGGTTCCCGATCATAGGAATGGTTGTCAACATCTCCCTCACAGCACTATACGTGGCGAGTATAGTTGGCCAGGCTGGTCCCGACCATCTCGATCCAGCGTATCCAAGCTCCGTAGCTTGGTATGTCGCCAAGCCCTGTACCGTGGCAGCAAATCAGAGCGTGCAAGGCTCCTGCCGCTTAGCGAAGGGCGCTTTTTCGGCAACATGTATCATGCTGTAAGTAGAGACCGATTCATTTTCGCTCCCTCAACAACGCACCTAACTGACTTCTGTGATAGTGGTGTCTATGTAGTCAACATCGGCCTGACCGTATGGGCCATGCTGCCAAACGCAGCCAACGACGTCGTCGAAGAGGATGAAGACGAGACCTCTTCCCCTGCAGCTCTGAAGAAAGGCGGCACCTGGGAGATGCACGGCGCGCCGCAGACACCGAGGACCGGTGCTGTGCCGTTTACACCGTACACGCCGAGGACGATGGCTTTCAACACGCTCGAGAGAAAACTCCCTATGCGGAGTCAGTACGTATGAGGAATTGCATATTTCCCAAGGACACGGGACAAGCCTCACCGCGGCTTCGAATGAAACGACAGGCTCCCTCATCTCGCTCAGGAAGCGGGCTACTATTACGACATAATCCACACGAAGCCCATCGATTGCTGAACAGGGTGGGGATCTATGCAACTCACATGTGCGGGAGAAGTACCTAATTTGAGGTTGAGGATATGGCTTGGATAGGCGATTTGTATGAATTAGGGGAGGAGGGTTGCCAGAAATTTACTGCTTACGAGAGGCATATTGATTGATACCAAGCACGTGAGAGGGAGAAAGGGGTTAAGGGTTAGGATTTGGGCGCGCTGACCCCCTTTTTTTCTCTCCTTGTGCATAGTGTACACTATAGGAGCGTCCAAGATCTTTCTCTAGCTCTTTTCCCTTGTCGATGTCAGCCGTTTTTTTGTGTTTTAAATATAACAAATGATCATCGTCATCTCGCCTTGTGCCCCCTCCGTAACCTCGTAAAGGTAGCTTTTGGGGGCGGCTCGGTTGCAGTGCTGATACTACCTAGCGTTACATCCCCGGTGGGAGGCGGTATTGTAGAGGAAACGTGGGAATGATGCATGGCTACGTAGGTAGGTAAGTAGGTATGTACGGGGGATATCCGTGGCGCCGGGGTACTGGATAGGGTATTGTGTTGCGTGTTCTCAGTTCGTCAGCGTCGTAGATAGTAAGAGGTAGGTACATCCAATATTGTTCACTCGACTGAATTAGGGTTAAGCAGAGACTTGTGCTGGTGACGGATGGTCAAGTAACAGGTAACAAGCCGTCTTAGATATGTGTCTTCGAACTCCCTTCTTGTGCCATCTCATCTCACTAGCCCTATTCTCATATATAGCGCTTCAGGACCAGGTTAAGTTCAAGACTTATTACACTTACTCTCAAACCTACATGTATATACCCTAGACTCTGTATATACACGTCCATCCATAAACAACTCCTTCACTCAACCTGAACCCGTCCCGAAGTCCAGCACAACAGCCTGCGAGTCCGGGACCTGGATCTCAACTCCGCCATCCACAACACTTGAAGTCTCGCCCGTCGTCACGTTATCCAAGCGCACGGGTCGACCCTCGTCTAATTCGTAGTTATAGCTCCAGCCATCCCACGTAATGCCCGTAGCCGCGTCGCTGCCGTTCGCATACAGGCGGCGCACCGTCGCAGAGCCGACGTCGAGGGTAAGGTCGGAGAACCGGTACGTGCGCACCGGCCGCGGCTCCGGGTTCAAGTCCGGACCTCCCGTGCCGTTGAGCGTGTAGTTGTACGCGCGAAGATTCAGCACTAGGATGCGCGCCAGCACTCCGTCAACGTACGCTACGTACGCGACGTCGGTCTCGGCATTTGCATCGCCTTCCAGCGGCACCTGCGCTACGCTCGCCCCGTCAGACCCTACGAACGCGGCCGCAGCCACATTACCGTAATACGGCGGCTTAGTGCCGACGGTCGTCTTGTCCGTCTGGATGGGCTGCCACGAGGCATACCGGTAGTCGGTGCCCATGTGGAAGTGCACGCGGCCGATGCCCACGGCGGCGCAGTACAGACTGAAATCGACGGCCCACAGCGCAGCGCCGAATGAGTTCGAGAGCCCCGGTCGCCCTTGGTTGTACAGCGAGTTAGTCTCGCCGAGGATGTACGGGATGCCCGGCTGGATAGTTGCGTTCTCGGCCGTGTGCGCGCCGACGCTGAGGGCCGTGCGCGTGTGGTTCATGAGTGTGCCTTGCAGTGTCACGCCTAGGCTCTCGGCGCCGGATATGTAGCTATTTTAGATATGAGCCGCGATCAAAGTATGGGTAAATACAAGGGATAGAGTTCGTACTTGTGAGAAGAGAAGAGTTTGATATCTCCGTCCACGTCGAGGCCGTCGGCCCAGGTACGAGGCGCCTTCAGGTGATTACCAGTGCCACCGAACGAAGGTGCTAGATATCCGTACGTATCATCACCAAGAAGGTCCGAGCAGCTTGTCTCGAGCACGCTCTTGATGGCTCGTGTGCCGTTCAGCCATTCTGCCACATAGTCCGACTCGTTGTAGTTGGATGCTCTAACCGGGCCCTGAGAGCTTGTCGCGAAGAGGTCGGGCTCGTTCCCGTATTCCCACCAGTACAACTTGTCCTTACCAATAGCCTTGCAGGCCAGAGCGGCGGTTTCTAGGAGCGTCTCCCATTGTCTGTCGTCGTGGTTCCCGCCTAGATTGAAGCCGTGCGCAAACTTGACGTCGGGCCAGGTGCTATACGACTCAAAGTACGATGGCCCGATTTCAATCGTTGTCGGGTAGTCGGCAGATCTTGATAGGTTGTACGTGCCGTTGAGAGCAATGGTTAGCTCGGAGTTGTATATGGCGTAGTCTTGGGTGTTTCCTCCAACCCGTATATATGGCTTGATACCAGCCAGAGAACCAAGGTTATCTAGCAAGGTATTTGAGAAGTCGTTGGGGTTCGACGTATTGCCTAGTTCATGCCTTAGAATTTCCCTCTTTAATCTCGCATAGACAGGACATCTTACCAGCGAAATCCGGGAATGACGAGAACTCGATTGAGTAGCTTATGAAGCTATCTAGAGGCTGATTGGCGTTTATAGAACTCGCCACGCTACCAACAACGCGCACCATGGGTTTCGCCATGGATAGGCTTGTTTGTGCTAGCAGCATCATGAGACCATACATGATTATACGTCCTTGGGTTGATTCCCACCCGCTTGCCGAATCGGTCGAGCAACCAGAAACTCAGTTGAGTCTAATGGCGCTTTTTCATATCTAGAGTAACCGCGAGTGCGCTTTCATAGAACGGAAACAGGAGACGTTCATATAGAATCTGTACGATCAGCTACTTCAGGGTCTCTACTACTTCACTTGACCATACCTGCCAGGAAGTGAAGCTTTCTAAGCGTTCTAATTAAGGACATATAACGTAAGACTAAAGACCGTTCTCCTCATCGAACATAGCGTCGGTGGAATTAAAGACGAGGTTATATTCAACCACCAATAGCAGTACCTTGAATCGCCAGGGAATTGGGACTCGTTTGCGGTCCCATGCCAGATCGACATGTCTAATTTTAATAAGCTGCCTGTTCCGGATGTGAGAATCCGGCTTGAAGTTCATGTCTTTTTGGAGTGCATCATGTAAGAGATGCGGGGAATACGAGGGTCACATTCCGAGGTACGGTAGCTGAGCTGTCGTGTTGAACAGAAGTTGGGGAGGAGTTCATCTTTGAATGTCTTCCTCGAATATATATAAACTGGAGTTTCGCCCTAGGGCTTTGCATGGAGGTAGTATTAGATTGCGTAACCTGACTCCTGTCAGCCTGCATAAGTCTATGTAGATAGTATTAGTAAAGGAGAGGAAGTTGAACATCAAACTGTGGGAGCTAGGAACAAAGCTGCTGAGATATTGTGGATTAGAGGATGTATATAGAGATACTCGGAAGAGAAATGTAGTCCACGGAAAAGCCATGGGTTGCAGTAGTATTGGAAGGCTTATTGAGGTGATTAAGAATGGCAATCCCAAGCTGCAAGCCCCTTGTATATATGTATCCATATATGAATGAGCCCGCATCTCATTTTAAGCTGAGGTGTGGGTTATGATATCTGACTGAAAACGAACATTTCAGCAGTTCATACATCAAACATAGTGAACTAAGTGCCTTCACTTCAAAGCCCACAGGAAGGTAAAGGATCGAAGTTCACGATCCGGATATCGGGAATGAAAGACGAAAGATCAGGATGGACCTACTTGCTTAGGACAGCTTTGTTAGGCCATTTAGGTACTTGCCTAGAGCTAAGGTTAAGGGACATTCCGTTGTAGCCCGTTGTGGCTTTAGCTACCCCACAGCGAGCTCTCCCAGGGCTTAGTGCCCCTCATGAAAGGTCGACTTTAAGCCGATGTCGTCAGTATGTCTTATCAAGCCGACGTCACTTTGGCGTATTAAATCTTTCAACATTCGTAGCTCTCGCGATAGTCGGGTCAAGCTAATTGATTGTCTTTAACCCCTCTTTAGTTATCTTCAGCTAGCTTGAGTCTTAAGCAGTTGATATCTAAAGACATCTTCCACAATGACTCTCCTAAGAAGCTTACAACGAAGTGTAACCTCTTCCTCACGACTTACGGTGAAATCCAACTTTCAAAGAACAAGTCTTCCACTCGTCATGACACGATTAGCATCTAACAGAGCCCCTAAAGTAAGCCTTGATAGGAAATCTCACTCATTTAATCATAGCACATGCTCACCTTACAACTATTATAGCTCAATGATCCCTCCCTTTTCAAGACTGATGTCTGCTATGTAAATGGGGAATGGATCAAGGCTTCATCGGGTAAGACCTTTAAGGTATATGACCCTGCCACGGGCGACATCGTCGGAACGTGTCCCGAGTTCACCGGCAAGGATACCGAAAATGCCATCGCCGCAGCCGCCGCGGCGTTCCCTAGCTTCCGGACGAAAACGGGTCGCGAGAAGGCTAGGCTACTTCGCAAGTGGTACGACTTGGTGGTGGAGAATGCGGAAGACCTCGCTAAATTAATTACGTGGGAGAACGGGAAGCCCCTTACGGATGCGAAGGGCGAGGTGAACTACGCTGCCAGTTTCTTCGAATGGTTCAGCGAGGAGGCGCCGAGAGCATATGGTGATTCCATTCCAGCTACGGTCCCAGGGAACAGGGTTGTGACTATCAAGCAACCCGTCGGCGTCTGTGGTTTAATTACGCCGTGGAATTTCCCTGCTGCCATGATTACTCGCAAGCTTGGTCCTGCTCTAGCTGCTGGCTGCACGGTTGTCGTCAAGACGCCAGGAGAGACGCCGTTTACGGCTCTAGCCCTGGCCGAACTAGCACACCGAGCTGGAATTCCGAAAGGCGTCGTTAACTTTTTGACGACTCTTGAAAATACCCCCGAAGTTGGAGAGACGCTGGCAACTCATCCTACCGTGCGGAAGGTATCTTTCACTGGATCAACACAGGTGGGCAGGCTTCTTATGAAGCAAGCATCTCCAACTTTGAAAGTCCTGTCAATGGAATTAGGAGGCAATGCTCCATTCATAGTTTTCGATGACGCGGACGTCGACGCAGCAGTCGCTGGTGCGGTTGCCTCCAAATTCCGTTCGTCTGGCCAGACTTGCGTGTGCGCCAACAGAATATATATCCAACAAGGCATTTACGACGAGTTCGCAAAGAAGTTTGCCGAGAAGGTCAAGGAATTTAAGGTCGGCAACGGATTTGACGAGGGCGTCACTCACGGACCTCTGATCCACGACCGGGCCATATCAAAAGTAGATGCCCACATTAAGGACGCCGAGAAGAAAGGCGGTAAGGTGGTCGTTGGAGGACAAAAGATGCCAGACCTAGGCTCCAATTTCTACCAACCTACTGTTATCACGGGTATGACGAAGGACATGGCCATCGCGGGCGAAGAGACCTTTGGGCCTGTGGCCGGCCTATTCCCATTCGCAACGGAACAAGAAGTGGTAGACCTGGCAAACGCTGCTGAGGTTGGTCTAGCGGGCTATTTCTTCTCACGAGATCTAGAACGGATCACAAGAGTCGCCGAGGCACTAGAAGTAGGCATGGTGGGTGTCAACACCGGTCTAATATCCGACACTGCTTCACCGTTCGGCGGTGTCAAGCAATCTGGATTTGGCAGGGAAGGATCTAAGTATGGCATCGAGGAGTATCTGAACATCAAGACGATAACATGGGGAGGCATGACTAAGTCACTGCAAAGCTGAATATTCTCATACGATGTACATCTATTATGATGGCGTTAATGTGTTAAAATGGAACTGAGCGAGTTTTAGATTGGAATATGATTATTCAAATAATAGCTGTCAATATTGAAGTTTTGATGAGATATTTAATCGTTCCTAACATTCTGACAGCGGTTCCATTGTAAGTGAAGCTTTAAAAGTGCTTAGGTACATATCCCCATACTTAAATGCATCGCTTAGATGCATGAATAATTCAAACACCGTCAAAGTCGGAGAATGAGGTCCACTACCTCGCTATCTTCAAATCTCGAAAATTTCTAGGAGCCTCGCGAACTTCACATCACAACGCAATTGGGGTCCCAATGATTCGGCATCCGTTACACTCGGCCATCGGCCGCGCGAGGCCAGACCTCAATCGAGTTGCCGACGGCATCACAGCTTCCCTACGCCAATTCTGCGTCTCTGCGCGACGGAGCAGTCCCGACAACGACGACAGTAATAACCAAAGTAGATCCACCAGCCGCCAGCGTGCTGCTGCTGCTGCTTTCGACGAGCTCCTCGCATTAAGAGACACCGCCCCGTCTCCGTCGAAGCAGACCCCTAATTCCAATTCGCCTATCAGAGCCAAAGAACCCAGAGTCGTCTCTGTGAAGAGCTTGCCGTTTGGGAAGCTTAACGCATTCTCAAAGACTGGCGACGAATCTGCGGACGGCGGTAACGTCGAGCAGAGGACTTGGGGGTCGAACGTCATTAGAGGCGGGTTCCAAGGCCGCGGGCGGGGAGGCAACTTCGGTTTTGCAGGCCGAGATGGCACCGCACGACGACGAGGAGGAGGAGCTGGTGGCATGAGCAGAGACGACCGGCCGCGCCGCGCCAGAAGCGCGCGAGGTCGACGCAGGGGCGGAGACGAAGACGGAGGCCGTAGAGGCCGCAGGCGAGAAGCAAACGCCGACGTCGAGGCCATAGACGCCCACCCCCAAGTCAAGGCGTACCTAGAGGCGCGAGAGATGGGCGCCACCGTGCCCTTCAACCCGACACTCTCGCTGCAGTCGCTCTTGGGCCACGGTCCCGCCGTCGCCACGGCCGGCACCCCGTTCGGCCACGGCGAGATCGTCATGCGGCAGACGCGCATCCTAGGCCGCGGCCGGGACGTCCGACCGACAAACATGCAGCGCCCCGACGACATCCGCGCCGTGCTGCGCGCAGGCGTCCTCCTGCCGCCGTCCCGCGAGGCCAAGCTGCAGATGAGGAAAGCGCCGAATTTCAGGCTCGTCTACGGCCCGGCCGCGGTCAGGACGGCGGTGCTGGAGGACGCGCTCCTGGGCAAATACGAGGGCCCCAAGTATGCGGATCCGAACGATACTATTGGCACCCTGAGGAACTACGTCAAGAGGGATGCCACGTGGAATGCCGATGCTGAAAGGAGTATCGAGGCCAAGGTGGGGAGTCTGCTGGGCCAGCAGGCTGGGGCGGCTGGTGGCGGTGCGACGCCGAAGACGTGAGATATCTATCCACTCATTAGAGGTTGATCGATCGATTCTTATGTCTGCGTATGTGCTGAGGAGAAATTTGCACGTAGGGGCTTAAAACATAAAACGAATCCAGGCTCCTAGATAGGTCTTGTTTTTGTACCATCGTAAGACGTTTGTAACAACATCTAGTCTAGTGTACACGCCCTTCTATATATACACGGGACGCCACATCGCTACTGATCTAACATGTGCCGAACCCTTCGTCGTATTTTGTACATTGCCTGATTTTTAAGTAACTGAGTCGCCTTTACTCTTACTCCCTCTCTACCTACCTAGCCTCAGCAGCCCTAAGCCCCTCCTTCTCCGCGTCGTCAATCTCGCTCATCTTGGCCTTGATGACCTTTTCGAGCTCCTTATCAATCATCCTCCTCATATCCGAGGTTATGCTGCGGTTCTTGCGCCACGCGTCGTGCAACTTGTCCCTCCTCTGGCGTATGCTCCTAACCCTGTCGCGCCAGCCATTGCACAGGGCCTTGACGCGTTTCAGCAGGTCGTCGCGGCGCTCGGGTTCGATCTTGAGGATTAGTTCGAGCTCGTTGTCCGGGTCGCGCTGGGGCTGCTGGTTGAAGTCGGCGCTGGCCTGCACGGCGCTCATGATGGGCTTGACGTAGGCCTCCTCGTGCGCGATCAGCGAGATCGTGCGCCCGCCCCGCGGGATCACCTGCGCCATCTCGCGCAGCGGGTACGTGACCCCGGGCGTCTTCCGGTCCGGCTGCACGCGCAGGCCCCCGACTATGTCCGGGTTGAACCGCCCGCCTGACTTCAGCTTCATGAGCGACTCCCGGTAGTGCGACTCGTGCCGTTGCATGCGCGACGCCACGTCGGCGAAGTCGAGCGGGTCCTCGGGGTTCGGCTGCGGGTGCTTGGGCCCGTCGTCCTCGTGGACGCTCTCTGCTGCTGGTTCTTCCTCTTCCCGCATCTTGTTGGTCTTCGTGTGCCTGCCTCGCGGCCCGGACGCCCGTGATGATTTACTCTTGCATGTGACTGTGGTCGTGTAGAAAGCAAAGGCTCGCAGGTCGCCTATGACGGGATGAGATATTCTATGGACCGAGATTGGTCGGACATGTTGTGAGACCTCAGGGCTACTCGCTCTGAAGCTTGGTCGGGCTACATCGTGGCTGCTTCGGTAGGTGTAAGAGTAAGGCCTTTTCCTCGGTAGTTAGTTGGGTCAATTGGGAGGACTGACACTCTTCCAAGCTCGTGTCGAGCGAAGCTCTGCCGCAGGAGTGCTCTGGCGGTCGTATTCCGCATGCTGCGTGAGATGAGATAAATTTAATAGATCCCGAGATCGAGGTCGTGAGCTAGAAATTTAGGGTTAATTGCTTGCAGTTTCCCATGCTTATCGATAAGCCGTCCAGAATGTTCGTACCTTGTAACATCGAGTCCAACAATCTCGGACAGAAAGAACTCCCTACATGTAGGGTACCTACTTGATCTTTTAAGCAAGAGATCAGTTCCATTGCCATGCGTAACATTTCTTGACTACCAATTCCGCACCCGTGCACTGTGCTAGGCTATTGTGGGCGAAGCTTGGCCCCACTTAACGCACTAAGTAATATAAAGCACTATAAAATGATTCGTTGACATCACAAGTGGTCGACTGGTGTAGTGGTTATCACGTCTGTCTTACAATCACACCAGTGAGGTATATTGTGAGGACACAGAAGGCCGCAGGTTCGATCCCTGCGTCGATCAGCTTTTTGCCTTTCTACACTTCTGCGATTGAGTAGTATCATTATCTTTATTTTTCATTTCAAATTGTCTTGCTTTTCTCATCTTTCCCCCTCCTTTTTGCCTGATTAATAAAGTTGAGCAAACCCTACGAACGCGCCTTTTCTCCTTGAATGATACTAGGTGGACAAATATAGATGAGACTTATTGAGTCGTTTAGGTGATTAAGTATTTGTCATTTTCAATACTTTCTTGTATGATGGCTGAGAGGTAGGTATCCTTAGCCTCTCAAGACAGTTCGCTTTCGTAGCTCATATCAAAGTCCTGGTACTCCGGCCGCTAGCACTCAATAACACCAACGGATAGCCCGACTTGTTTAAGAGAGCATCCTCTCCCTCAATAAGGCATGATGAACTTCGAATTATCCTAAGAGTCGAATTGTTTGTGTTGAGAGATCCATGCTCTAAAGGTTCCGTGCGACCACCTTGTCAAATATTTTGTATCGGTTGGTTAGACGCAAGGCACTCATACCCTAAAGGTCTTACTCATGGCATATAGTCCTTGTTATAGGGCTATTTTCTGTCACTGCCGTGTATCACACAAGGGACACAGTGCACTCGCTTTAAGCTAGATAAATCCCTACTAGAATGTATTAGCTCTTTTTTACGATATATTTAATAGAAGATAGGGCTTTCTCAGTGCAACAATTGCAAACAAGTAACTGGGTAGCTAAACGGGTCACAACGAATCTAAGATCGAAGTGAGCAAGTTATTTGCATTATTCTCCATTGATCTTTTAACGTCCTGATCCTATTAAGTGACTTCTTACCTTACTTGTTTATAGCCGCTATCCAATCGCGTACCACCTAAAAACGAGTATAACTTGTTAAGAATACGCGGCAGTGACTATTAAAATGGACACTAGCTCACTGGCAATAATTAGAATATTGTCATATCTTATCCCATAAACGCTCTGTTCTTGAACCTTATATGATCTTGATACGAAGCAATTATGATAAAAGTTGCTATGAATACTTCATAGTTTATTAACCAAACGAGGCCTAATTCTAAGAAACTTCACTACTTCTAAATGAATCTTTATCATATAGATAAGTATATATCTTACCTACTATAGTATTTACGATGCTACATACTAAACTAATGGTGGCAATGCGAACTCCGTACGCTATTCTCGGCGGACTTTCCGATGTTATCGTCGTCTCTTAACCGTCTATAATTAAGGGCAAGAAAATATTACATACGGAAAAGCAAAACCTTAGATATAGCCTAAACTATATACAAAGACATCTCTACTCTTCAAATATTCTATTTATTACTTATACGCAAGCTTATCTTAATAAGGCTACCGTTTAGACATATATTCTTAATCGAGTATAAATCACGTCTTCCGTCTTTACCAAGGTCCTGTGACATCACGACCAGTACCAAGTGGTCATAATGGTCACTCTACAATAAATTAATATACAGCTTGTTTTTCAAGTTTATAGATGGGTCGATTTAGCCTTTAGAGCCGCGCGTCTCAATAGCGGCATCTAACAGGTTGTAGATCTACTCGTTAGGTAATTACAACTGCCGCGTACCAGACAACTTGGCTATAAGGACCATGTGTGATTCAGTTATTGGCTAGAATTGGAATTTGACTGGGCTATATCGATAGGTATGTAATTTCTATATGAATTCACGTAACAGCGACGGGAACATTGGTATACTTCTACAATGCAACGGTCATAAACTCCTACTCACGTGCTAGGATAATACTACCCTAAATACACCCATGTCCCCCCTATCTGAGATCTTTCCTTTGCCACACTCAAGGACTGCGGGAGCTAGGGTTGCTTCTACTTTTACTACCCACAGAGTGGCTTGCCTTGTTTTTCGTACAAACATGTTGGTATCGTAACATTGTAATCAAATCATGGATGTGTGCTGGCCGCGTGGACAATCTGTCCGAGTCTACTGCATTCAGCAACGTTACGACACGCCTTATCTAAGAGATATTACATTATCTCTTCATGTACGTCATCCAAATAGTCTTGGATATGAGCAGTGAGTTGATTTAGACTCACAATAGTAGTAATCTGCTTTGCTGGCATCCCCCGTATTTTGCGGCTTTTGGTACAAGATTCTATTGGACAGCAGCACCCATGCTGTCGGCCATTGGGCTTTGGGCATTCAGCTGGGACAGGTTTAGGAACGTCATTCGCGGTTGGCCACGGCATAGACGTTGATCAGCCTTCATGGGATAAGTGAAACTGTCACATGCAAAGTAAGATCGGCGGCTCTACGGATCGTGGATAATAGATGAAAGTCTCAAGTTAGCGAGGTGTACGAAAGACCCGAACGAACGCATTCTTACCGATCTTCCTCAACAACCCCGAGATTATTCCCTGTTGTATATTACCAAACCCCCTAATTCCATGGCTCTGGTTACGTTCTGACTATCTTGTTTGCTTATCTCATTATCTAAACAAGGAGGCCTCCTTGTCTAGCCTCTGTTACGTTTTCCAGAGTCAACACCATATTGATTATCATGGCAGGGTGAGAAAGGAAAGGGGAGAAGAGAACGGTTAAAAACGTGTCACGATTACGCTCAAATCATTTTAAAGGGTAATCGACTTGGTGCCCTTCAGTCTTTAGTCCAGCTTCGGTCTAGTTCCTGATAGCAATTATTCACTAGACCTGCTCTTCCCAGGTCCTCGCCTTTGAGGTTTCTAATACCCCTTGATATTGATCCTCGAAAAGTGCGCTAGCAGCTCATCGCAATCCGATGACCGGATATTTCACGTTTCTTGTCATATTGGGCATTAACTGCTCACGTTTGAGATCTCGGGATTCCGGGATGGCGGACAGAATAGGCCGTACGACCACATTTGTGAGACTCCTCGCGATGGAGATATTTTCTAAACGACACGTGGACAAGATTATGAATTGTTTAGAGGCAACATCAACTCGGCAATTAGCTTGTCAACTGCCCTCTCACGTTTTCATTCTTCACCGATGTTTCTGTGTTTGCGTTCACCTGATGATAAGTCGCCACTGCTGGTTATGTTGCGGCTTGGGCACATATGAGAGACACACTCTTGGCCCGAGATGTGAAGCCTCGCTTGATTATTTGTAACTAATAGCAATTATTCCACCATCCGCAGTAGCCGCTGTTAATTATTTGATAGGTCGCCCTCCTGGTTGGCTTGTAGGGCTGAGGAATAGTCGTTATGACAAGAGACAAGACCCTGAATGTTACCGAAGCCAGGTCACCTATTCTAGCCGTAAGGCACCTCCTCCGGAACGAGACGCGTGATTCGAAGCCTAACAGATGGGCGGGTTCCCGATTGAAGGAACCCCTGATTCTCTCTTCTGACTAGTTGACGTGCATCTGAGGAAGGGGGTCATACTAGGGGCACCCAATCACTGGTGAATATTGATACGCGTTCCGATGATTACGCCAAGTGCCGAATCGATATGTCGCATTTTCTCGACGGCAGCGGGCCGGCAATCTTGACAATTCGCATTGAAGTTGACAAGTCAACAACGGGGAGCCGGGGCACGCAGTATAAGCCGCAAGCGGCATGTCAGACAAGAACATACCCAATCGCGGGGAGAGGATCGGATGTTGAAGTATTTCTAGGCGAATTCCATGTCTCGCCGTGATCTTGTTAGTCGATGCTTGTCTCACAGTTTAACAGTCATATGGAAACACTAATGCTGCGGAACTGTACGCAGAGCCAGCCCTAATAGCTCGACGCCCCCCTTGACCCCCCCTTAACGACTACGCTATTGGATGACGGACGAACCAAACCCATGAGGAACCCCAAAACCCTTGGACACACATGCAAGTTTCGTCAACCCCAGAGTACGTTTGCGGGGAAGTGAAAGCATGGCAATGCGGGGACTCGCATCTTGTATACACAGTTGTATCATAGTCGTATACATACCTAGATGAGCATAATGAGGCAGCGATGCATGGAAAGGAGCCGAAAAGATGCGATCATGTGGTGTGGGTATATTTCGACGAGTATTATACCCTCGACCACTGGCCGATTCGGCCGGTCGACACAGACCAGACCAGACCACACCTGACGAAGGTCCAGCCTAACCTCCGAAGACTGCTAGAGCCACCTTAGTCCCAAACGTGACCATCAAGTTGTTGCGAGATACCGTCAACCTTGTGCAATATTTTATTATAAGGAAAAGCGGATGTTGCTAGCGTATCGTATCTTAACTCCACCTTGTTGACTCGCTATGGGTTACCCGAATAGGCAATCCGAAAGTTCGAGATCACTGCTCCTGTGATATCCGTCTTATGATTCATCGTCGATTTTCTTTGTTTAGCGGAGAGGACTTGTGGGATATGCTGAGTGAATAATGTCCATGAGGACAAAGCTTACTATTATGTTGCTGCTTGTCTCGCAAGCGTCACCGAGAACCGAGTTCATACCTAACAGATTAAGATGTCCGTCAGTCTTTGGTCACATATCGGATTTCCAAACCTTCACCGGTCCCCCCTCACCCCAGTTACCCAGTTAAGGCTACCTAGGCATATGTCACTGTACCGGTGGAGAAGAGCTACTTAGTAGCTCTAGAATCATCGAATCCTCGTCCACTTGTGGCCCCTCTCCCTCCTTGGTGGTAGCGGAGCCCCTCATCAGTTGCTCTCTTATTTACCTCACCATTTAGACCCCTAGAACCTATGTCCGCGGCTCTAACCTTAGAGACAAAGGAAAGAGGGGCCGGCTTGGGCACTATGAAGCACCTTGGCGGAAAGGCATTTTCGGCCCACGATAGCTCCTGGAGCAGGGGAATGGAGCCTCGCTATATAAGATGCTCGATCGAAGCATATTCTCAGTGAACTGGATCTCGTTCATCATTCATATTATACTCGTGTGACATCGTGGGCCGCCTTCCCTGATTCGTGTTTCCGGGCTTCTATGTCACCACCCGTTCTTCGTGTGTCCTAGTTCAGCGGGTCGTTATCTTTCTCAAACGAGACACATACTGTTCTGCACACTCGGATCAGGGGTTCTCGGCTTGACCTAAGGGGGTATCGGTTCTTGCGCGCCAGAAAGAATATATATACAACTACCTCAGACCTCCAACACCTAGGATCCCAGACACGCCACAGATTCACGATGACGACGGTTGCGCCGAGAATCTCTAGAGTTGCCCCTTCTGTGGGCAGACTCGCCCGTGTTGCACCCCGTGTGGCGCCAGCATGCAGTCTTGTCACAAGAGCAAGCAGAGCGGTGGCTTGCAGGTGGCCTACCCGTGAGGAGTCAACACGACGATCCTTTCATAACAGTACGGCACGGAGTTCCAAGCGCAACCCGATCCCGAACAGCCCGTTGGTATTGCCTGAGTTCAGCTTGAAGGACAAAGTCATTGTCGTCTCGGGTGGAGCGCAGGGACTCGGCCTGGTGCAAGCCGAAGCTCTACTGGAGGCAGGAGCAAAAGGTAGAGTAGAACCAGACCCGGGACAGCCTCGGCCAGCACCTAAAGCGAGGCCACTCGTCACCATATTTACCAGTAGGGTGCTAACTATGTGCGATGATAGTACACGTCTTTGACAGACAACCCCAACCAGGCTCTGGCACAACCTATGACAAGGTGGCTCGTCGGGCGAAGGAGGAGCTAGGCACCTCGATAACTTACCATCAAGTCGACGTGCTCACTGGAGCCGACAAGCTCCACAAGATCGCCGAAGACATTGTTACTAAGGAGGGACATATCGACGGTCTGCTCGCAGCAGCCGGCATACAGCAGGAGACTCCCGCCCTAGATTACACGCAGGAGGACGCGAATCGCATGCTAGGCATTAACGTCACCGGCGTGCTCATGACGGCGCAGGCCGTGGCTAAACACATGTACCAGAACGACACGCCGGGAAGCATTGTGCTAATCGCCAGCATGAGCGGCACCATCGCGAACCGCGGCCTAATCTGCCCGTGAGCACCACCATCAGTCTCCCCCATGCCACTTTTTCTTTTTTCTTCGTCGTATTAGAAAAAAACATCAAGATGCTAACCGAGCACTTCTAGCGTATACAACGCCTCCAAGGCGGCGGTGATCCAGCTAGGCCGCAACCTGGCGGCGGAGTGGGGCATCAAGAACATCCGGGTCAACACGATCTCGCCGGGGTACATCGTGACGGAGATGGTGCAGAAGCTGTTCGAGAGGTTCCCGGACCGCGCCGTCGAGTGGCCCAAGCAGAACATGCTCAATAAGCTGAGCAAGCCCGAGGACTACCGCGGCGCCGCCGTCTTCCTGCTCAGCGACGCTAGCCGCTTCATGACCGGCGCCGACCTGCGCATCGACGGCGGACACGCCGCTTGGTAGAACACAGGGAAGTATACCTATCTAGGTAGCGAAGTAAAAGGAGTCCAGTGGAGGTAATGTCGGTGGAAAATTGGCAAGATATCTGCTTTGCTAGGGAGGCGACCTTCTCGGACTAGACGGTTCGCTATAGCTGCGCTCGACGAATGGTGAATCGGATAAGTGTATTATCGGATGGTTCGGTACAGGGGCGATATGATAGATGGCGCCTTTTTATTTTAATTTTAACAGACCTCCAATATTATACACCAATATTTTGCGTTCCCCGAGTAAAAAACCGTGCTTAAGATTTCCCTCACTTGCCTCAATATTCCTTTTTTATACTACTACCCGGCGGCTAGGGGCAAAGTAACTCCCCGAGGCCCTAACCTACCCACGACGCCGCTCTTAAGCCTGAATCGTTTCTCGATGTCGGCGGCCGGGGTACCGCGGGCTTGCATGATCAATATCTGCTTCAGCGTCCCGACGTCTAGGAATTCCCGTCCTCTAGTGCTGTTCTCGAACTCGACGTCCGCACGTTCCTGCAGGCGCTGCCGCGCATCCAGCGCGCTCAGCGTCGGGTTCTGCGCCGGCGACGGGAACCCGGGCCCGTGGGACCCCTGGTCCGGGAAGACGGGGTAGGGCGATGCGGTCGACGAGTGCGACAGGGTCGGGTTCGGCGTCGCGACGCCCATCTGTTTCAGCCGTTGCGAGAAGGCCGGGTTCGTCATGGGATTCGGGTCCGGGTCTACGCCGTCGGCTTTGACGGCTGGACAGAGATGTCAGCCAGAGAAGCGAATCGTCGCGCCGCTGGACGATAGCTCACCGTCATCCTTCGCAAAGGAAGCCCGCGGCTCTGAGCTTCGTTGAGCTCCTGGCCGCGGTCGAGCGTGAGGAGGAGGGGCAGCGCTGCCCGGTGCTCTCGTAGGAAATTTACGCGCCGCCGCCTGCGCGGGTTTGGATGCTTTTGACCCCATTGTTCGATATATATCGTCTGTCCTAATTCATGCTCAGAGGAAGTAGGGTACTGTGGGACGTTGAGGTTTCGAGATGACGTTATGATTGCGTTGAGGTGCGTTGTGGGTGCGTCGCGCATTAGATATCAGATCTGGAGCTTCTGTTGGTAGAGACGGTACGGAGTAGAGACCGCGATAAGTACAAGATTGACATGTGCATGTACTTCTGGTACGTACTGTACATGTACTGATATGGAGGAGCTTGGGCCATCTGATTATATCCTTGTAGCTTCCAAGGTTCTTGTACCACACGATGGTGGCCAGGTTTGGATTCTTACATAAGCACTATATAGATACCTCGGTCTCCTTCCTTCCTTTCCTTCCTTCGTCCGACTTTGAACACGGAAATACAAATAATCTCCCAATTCCCTCACACTTCAACTGTTAGAACTATTCGAACTGAAATATAAGCATACACCACGATCTGCAACTATTCCTCTCTTATTAAGAACATTCCCACGCAAACCCGTTAGTTTCTCCAGGTGATGGTCTTGGTTCTGACCCATTCCTCTAACCCGGTCTGAGTGTTGAATCTACCATATCCGCTTGCCTTAGCTCCTCCGTGTGGCAATGTCATCTCGTCATGTATTGTCATATTGTTGATATGCACTGCTCCGGTTTCGATACCCCTAGCGAACCGTAGGGCAGTTCTTAGGTTCTCGGTGAATACGGCTGATGAGAGGCCGTACTCGGTGTCGTTGGCTACCCGTAGCGCCTCTTCCTCGGTTTCGACCTCGATCAAGCTCACCGACGGACCAAATGACTCTTGCTTGTATATGTCCATTTCCGGTGTTATCTTGCTGATTACCACTGGACGCATTCTCGTCTTCGAGCTCTCTTCGACGTCGACGTCTCCGTTGAGGAGCAGAGCTCCCTTGCCAACAGCGTCCTTCAGAAGCTTCTTGTTCTTGTCCACCGACTGGGCGTTGATAAGGATTTGCGCATCACCTTTGGATGGGAAGAACTTCTCCATCGTTGCGAGCAGGTTCTCTTGGAATGCTGTGCTGACCTTCTTATGCACGATGATTCTCTCTGTACTCATGCACACTTGACCAGAGAAGAAGAACGACCCTAGGGTGCATTGTATCGCGGCAAGACCCAAATCAGCATCCTCCCACACGATAGCTGGTGCCTTGCCTCCAAGCTCTAAGACGACAGGCTTCAAATGCTGGCCTGCAAGTTTTCCAATGATTCTTCCCACCGCGGTGCTTCCGGTAAAGTTGATTTTCTTGACAGTCGGGTTGGCGATGAGAGACTCCGTGACTGATGGTGCGTGGGCCGGGTCTGTCACTATGTAGTTGACTACTCCCTTGGGAAGACCAGCTTCGGTGAGAACGGACACGATGGCGTGATGAGTTCGAGGTGCCATTTCGGAGCCCTTTAAGACGGCCGTGCAACCAGCCGCAATGGGAAAGAGCACCGAGCGAGTCCCCAAGATATACGGCGCGTTCCTTCAGAGCTATGAGCTTGCATTCTACACGATCAATAACTAAGGGGCTTGTTTACCAAGGAGCCATTGCTAACACAACACCATAAGGCTCCTTCAGAACCATTGCCGAAATATCTGGATCGGCGCACGCAGGAACGGTGCCTTCGACTGCATTCACTCGGCCGGCCACGTCCTTAAACATGTCAACGACGAGGTTAAGATTGAAATCAGCCCAGTCTTGTGACGCGCCAACTTCATCGATCATATACTGGGCCAGTTCGTCACGCCTGTTGTTCATGATCTCAGATGCCCTGAGAAAAACATCTCTACGCTCGGCTGGGAGAGAGCTTCGCCATTTCGGACCAGCAGCCGCAGCCGCCTCGACGGCCGTGAGGGCATCCGCCTCCGTCGCTATGCCACATTTGTGCAATACCTCTCCAGTGTCGGGTGATTTCACGTCGAAGGTGTTCTCGATACGGAGTTCCTCGCCGTTGATGACGAAAGGAACGGTATATGTCGACATGACTGCGGAGTCTTGATGTGTACCTTAGGTAATTAGGTCAGCTTCAACTAAGGCTGTGGGCAGTGCTGGGCCGAATTAACTCTGAATCCCTGGCAAAGCTCTTTCGGTTATACACTAACAATGGAGTAGGACCTTCTAGTATTGCACCGGCTAGATGTGCTTTCTTCAAAACCGGTAGTTCTGTGGACCACAAAACAATTTTTTTGCACGTAGTATATCACATCATCTCAACGTACTTTATACGTATCTACACGCTCTCAATAATCAATCTCACTACTCGGCACTTTCACCTGACGTTGTGTTCAAGCCCCTCATATTCCTATATACCCCAGCAATATAGTTCCTGATCGCTTCCAATTGGCCCCGCCTTTGGTTACATTCTACCGCCGACACCATACTCCCGGTATCGTCAGCCGGGAAATGAATTATACACGAGATCAACCCTTTAAGAGAATGCTTGGTCATTCTAAACCGCTGGAACAGTTTTACGATGACAAGTTACGCGTCCCCGTCACATAATTCGTGTCATGCAAGCAGATAGGTATTTTATCTGCTGCCTTACATGACATGTAGATATTCTAAAGCTTACGCAATTGTAACATAAGCCGAGCTCCACTGCCAGTTGCTAGAGACCTATATACGGAAACGGCATGTGGAGATATAGAGCTACAGCACTTCCCCGCGTCTTGTCAGTTTCATCTTCGGGTGCTTCTAACGGATCTCATCGTAGTACTCCGGTCCGACAGGATGGCATCTATTCAACCAAGCTTGCGATGACCGGCACATGACCTATTGCTAAGCGACTAGGAAATAAAGTCGCTCATACTGACTGACCTTGACGGTAGACGACTACGACTAGCAGCAAGCGCTTCTATAACATCAGACTACTCAACCTGACTTTCCTGCGTTTCTAGGCTCCCTCTAATAACGCACCCACCTCAGGATCCTACAGGAGACGTTGAATGTCGACCGAGCGTTGTAGCAGCTACTTCATCAATCTTTGATAAAGCATGACAAGAAAAATGTAAGACGTAGCCTAAGGCGCGAACCTCGTTATGCTACTTTTCAGCTCGAATCACTCTGACCGGCGGGCTAATATACTTCGGTAAGGTATAATACCAGAGTGGTCCTTTCGGACTTAATGCAATTATTGTTTCTAAGGAAATTAAGTAGACATCAGCTCCTATGTCTAGAAAGCACTGCTACTTAGCAGTACGATGAGAAGATACATCCTGATTTCCATGGACGATCAGCCCAGCCATGCTGTCGTGCCCAATAGGTTTGGGTCTACCTATAACTGTCTAACCTTCACTCTTTCAAGTATGACACCGACTTTGTATATGCGCGTTCCGCAGACTTTGCATATATTCGTTTCTTCGCTAGCAAGCTCCTCTGTTTTCAGAGCGGACCGAAGGGTAGTATCAGAGCATTATAATGGCAGAGGATAGCGCCACATTTACTCTGGTTAAACTCCTATTATCTCAAGTGATTGTATTATTTTGTAAACCTGCGTTTAACAATAGGTAGCTTCTTTTAGGTGAACTTGTTATTGTGATTGATGCCACCCTCCCACTCTCTAGTTACCAAGCTATAGCTCATGCTTCGTTTGATAAAACCAGACAAGCTCCACATACTGCTCTCTTCTGTCTCCGAGTGACTACCTGGGGGCGTTGATCTCAGGGGGGGGGGTCTATGCTCTTCACTGCTTCGCAACCAATATCTCGGCTAGGCTGTAGATATCGATATGGAACACCGCCGAACTTGTATTAGGCCGTCGGGTGGCCGGTGGACCACATCCCCGGCTGCTTCGTGAAATATCGCCAGTATTTAGCACTCCTTGATCAATTGGGTTCGCCAGCCGTCTTTGATAAACTCGGGCGTTGCAGACAAACCAACTATTTCATAGCCTTCCGTGAAAATGGACACGTGAATGCGATGGCTTCTACTGAGTCTTCATATGCTCGCAACCACGCGTCACCGGCCACCGTAAATGTCTCTGCGCTCTAGTATCGACCGGTTCTTCACCTGGCTGGCGAACTCCTCTACCTCCATCTTGACAATATGCTGTCCGGGGACGACAACTAGACCAAGGTATCGTGAAGTCATATCTGTTATCATCGTGCTTTTCTCCAAGTTCGCGGCGGCCGCCTCAGCTAGTTTCTGCTGGGAGGGCTGGCGGTACTCGTAAGTAAGTGATAGGACAACGTTACTGTGCTGTGGATACGGTTCCATTAGCAAGCGCAGAGAAAGGCCGGGTCTTCCGGGGTGAGGCTAACAGTATCGGTGCATTTGAAGGTCCCTATGAAGAGGCGTCCGTCTGTTGTGTAGATGCGCAGCTTCCTGTTGAGAAGCGACTTCAGAAACGCCTCGGCTTCTGTCTTCTCGGCGTTATCCTCCATTCTTGTGTCCCGTAGGAGGTCTGTCATAACATTTATGTCCTGCATAGGGCTTCCTGGGAGATTTGAGAGAAGAGCTGGAATTTAAGAGCGGGTTGGGTTTCCGTATGTTGTATGCAGTTACAAAGAGATGGATGTATCGGATGCGACACTGGCAGGCCGTTACGTCGTAGGGCTTATCGATAGAGCTATTAGGTATCGATAAAGACCCTGCAGGCTGCAGCTCGTTACTTTAAATCTGTCAAGGGTACCTAGGTAACCCCTGCCAGTCCGAGCCCAGACGCGATTACTTACAATCGCGGTGCGGCGTCGAGTCATCGTCATCGTCCCTTATCCCCAGCATCTCTAGGCAACAAATCCTCCTCTCTATCCAACTCAAACCCGATCTTCAGCCCGTAGATCAACACCATCCATCATGTGGTTATACTTAAATTACCTACACATGAGTGTTTTGTTTTAATCCCGTAATGTCAAATAAACTACATTTCTTGATACCCTAAGTATCGTGGCAATATGGGTGTGAACGGCCTCTGGACCATAGTGCAACCCTGCGCTCGCCCGACGAACCTGGCGACTTTGAATCGTAAACGTCTCGCAGTCGATGCATCCATCTGGATCTACCAATTCCTCAAGGCCGTCCGCGACAAAGAAGGAAACGCCCTGCGCAACTCGCACGTTGTCGGTTTCTTCCGCCGCATATGCAAGCTACTATGGTTCGGCATCCGGCCCGTCTTCGTATTCGACGGTGGCGCACCCGCCCTGAAGCGCCAGACAATCACGAACCGGAAGCAGAGGCGTGAGGGCAGAAGGGAAGATGCCGTCCGCACAGCCGGTAAGCTGCTAGCCGTGCAGATGCAGCGCATAGCCGAAGAGGAGGGCGAGAAACGCCGGCGGAGAATAGAGCGTGAAGAAGAAGGGAGACCCGAGGTAGAAGAACCCGTCGAAGAGATTCCGGACGTTAACAAGCTAGTCTATGTGGATGAGATAGGCATGAGTCAAGCCGAACGACAGAAGAGCAGGAAGTTCTACAAGCAAGACGCCTATCACTTGCCGGAACTGGACCGCGGTATCGAGGGCATGGGCCGACCGGAAGACCCTCGCATCATGAGTGTCGAAGAGCTAGAGGAATATGCCAGGCAATTTAACAGCGGCGAAGACATCAACGTTTACGACTTTAGCAAGATTGACTTTGAGGGCGAGTTCTTCAAGAGCTTACCTGCTGCCGATAGATACAACATTCTTAATGCGGCAAGACTGCGAAGCCGACTGAGAATGGGTCTGAGCAAAGAGCAATTAGACGGCATGTTCCCCGACATAATGGCTTTCTCCCGCTTCCAGATCGAAAGGGTGCGAGAGAGAAATTATTTAACTCAAAGGCTTATGCAGGAAGCTGGCATGACCGGAATCGATCTTACACTGGCCAAGAATGCGCGTATAGCCGGCGAGAAGGACCGTGAGTACATCCTCGTCAAGAACGAGGGGGCGGAGGGTGGATGGGCCCTTGGTGTTGTGAGCAGAGAGAAAGATCGTGGTGAAATACACAAGCCTATTGATGTTGATGCCTTAGACTTTCAATATCAGGCCATGGAAGAAGACGAGGAGTTGGAAGATGATGAAGACTTTGAGGATGTTCCTGTTGAAGGTCTAAACCGGCTACCGAAGATCCAGCCCGAGTCTCAAGCTACTCTCGATGAGGCGTCGCGAAAGCGACACCTATACGAGGCTATATTGTCGATCGGCGGAGAAGAGCCTCCGATTGATATTGAGGAAGACGAGTCGCTATTTGTTGGAGGTAACCCTACAAACGGTGATGATCTTTTTGAGTCTCAGAACGGAGATGATATTATTCTCAATGATGAAGAAGAGGATCTCAACCGAGCCATCGCCATGTCTCTAAAGACTCAACATGGAGTCGCTTCGCCAGGACAGGAAGAGGAAGAAGAAGATGAGGTATTTGAGGATGTCCCAGCCCCCGAGTGGACTCAAAAGGTTGCCGACAAGCCGAAACCGATCACATCTACAACGAGTGGAAGCATGGTTGCACATATTATAAACAATAGGGCTGGTGCAGCTATGCCAAAACCTGCACCTAAACGACGAGACAGCAATGAAAGCAGTGACAGCGATGTTGATCTACGGGCTGCTCTATCTTCAAAGAGAAAGAAAAAGGCTCCCGCCTTCAAGTCGCAGCCTGCGCCTGTGTTTCCAAATGTGAAGAAGTCGTTCGATGGGCCGTTGCCTTTTGAAAAGCTAGACTGGAAATCTAGCATTTTTGCAAAGAATAAAAAGCATGTCCCTACGGCTGCCTCCGAGAAGGAACCCAAGAAAGATCGAGATTTTGATGCAGAACTTGCTGGCGGGTTCGTACGGGACGATGAAGAAAGTGGTAATGAGGAAGGTAGCAAGATGCAAGAAGACGAAGCACCGCGTCCGCTCCCGCCATGGATGATGCAGGCCGAGACGGACATTCGAGACTCTCTGAAAGCCCAGCAGGCAATCGAAAATGAAATTAATGAGCAAGATCGAGAGGCCGCATTTGAAGAAGAGAGGCAGCGGCGCAAGGACGCAATCATCGAGATTGAGTCGTCCGATGATGAGAGCGATGTTCAAGTCATTGATGCACCTCTACCGACCCGTCAGAAAACCCCTATAAATGTAGAAGAGTCTCGAGCCAGTCCAAGGTTATCCCCCGCCACTTTGACAAGAGTCAACCCCCCTATTGCCGACGAGGAAGGTCAAACTGAGGATACTCGTCGTGCAGACATTGTACAAGAGCAAGCTGCGTCTCAAACAGAAGCAATTGATATTTCTGCACCGAGTCCAAAGCCTGCATCTAAATCAACCTCGCCAGAACCCGAGTTCGAAGAGGTTGAGGTGTTCCAGCCTCCAGAACCAGCTAGTATCGTCACCGCTGATCGAGAAGAATCCCCGGAGCCCACTTTCGAAGATGTTGATATACCTGCACCAGAAGCAGCTGAGCAACCTTTTACATCAGAAGCAGCAGCCGGAGCTATTAATGATGAGATTTTTGGCGATGCCGACTTTGATGACGAATTCAGCGATCCAGAGGAAGAAGAGCTACTCGCTCAAATGGCAGAAGAAGCCGAAGAGCATGCGCGCTTTGCTAGTCAGTTGAATCACAAGTCCGAGAAGGAAAACCAGGAAGCCTACGAGCGGGAACTTAAAGCACTGCGGACGCAACAAAAGAAAGACCGGCGAGATGCAGACGAGGTCACTCAAATCATGATTACTGAATGCCAGGCTCTGTTGCGTTTCTTCGGCATTCCGTATATAACTGCTCCAATGGAAGCTGAAGCTCAGTGTGCCGAGCTGGTGAGACTTGGTCTGGTCGACGGCATAGTGACGGACGACTCGGATACCTTCCTATTCGGTGGAACACGAGTATACAAGAATATGTTCAACAGCAACAAGTTCGTCGAATGCTACCTCGGCACCGACCTCGAGAAGGAACTCTCGCTCGGTCGAGAGCAATTGATATCCTTAGCCCAACTACTCGGCTCGGATTACACGGAGGGTCTTCCGGGAGTCGGGCCCGTGACCGCAGTCGAGATCCTCTCCGAGTTCCCAGACAGGGACGGGCTCGCGAAGTTCCGAGAGTGGTGGCAGGACGTGCAGATGAACAACCGGCCCAAGGAGGCGGACCAGGGCTCGGCCTTCCGGCGCAAGTTCCGCAGGTCGCAGGCCGCGAAGCTGTTCCTGCCGACGGGCTTCCCGAGCCCGGCCGTCTACGACGCGTACCTCCACCCCGAGGTCGACGGCGACGCCGAGGCCTTCCAGTGGGGCGTGCCCGACGTGGCCGGCCTCCGGCAGTTCCTCATGAGCACGATCGGCTGGAGCGAGGACCGCACCGACGAGGTCCTCGTGCCGGTCATTCGCGACATGAACCGCCGCGAGGCCGAGGGCACCCAGAGCAATATCACGCGGTACTTCGAGGGCGGCGTTGGGGTTGGTGCTAAGGAGGCTTTCGCCCCGAGGCAGAGGGTCCAGCGTAGTAAGCGCATGGCTCAGGCTGTTAATAAGCTGCGCGCCAATGCCGTTGTCGATGGCGTCGCTGCGGCGGAACAGGAGGGGGAGGAAGAGGAGGACGACGAGAGCCTCGCACCGCTGCAACCGTCTGCACGGCGTAAGCGGAAGGCTGGTAATACGATTACGATTGATGATGACGACGACGATGATGATTATGCAGATGGTGTGGAGAATGGAAATGGGAGTGGGAATGCGAAGGGACAAGAGGATGAGGACGGCGCTCGGAAGACTACTGGCAGGCAAAAAGGTAAAGGCGCGAAAAGGGGGAAGAGGGCTAAGGCGTCTACGTAGGGCTCTGTTGTCCTTTAAGCAAATGACGATATACCTATGTATATTTGTGCCATGATTAAGGCTTAAGTCTGGTGTGATAGTGTCTTGATTATTGGAAACTATACTTTATAAGACATGTCCAATCTCGATGAAAAGCTATGATAGACGTTGAGATCTACGGAGTTGTCTACGTGTGCTAGATTCCTAGGGGCCTGAGGCCGCTAATCTTAAGCCCCTAAAGGAGTAGGTATCAACTTTTATGGATCGTTCCTATAGTTGCATGCCAAGAATTAACCCCTTTATGCACAGCCCAGCCTCGGTACACGTAGCTCAGACGCGCGCCACAGTAAAGGAAATAGGGATCTCCATTTCCAGCTCTTTTTGCAAGGCTCCGTTTTTTAGTTACCATTCATATCCAATTCTCTCAATCCACACACTCTCTCTCTTAGAAAATGCCATAAGTTGACGACATGTGCAATTTCATTGAATGGCTTCGTTGAGACTGTGGCCTTTATGCAGTTCTAATGGCACGTGATGGGGTCTCGAGGCTGACAACTGTCTGGTGAGCCGTGAGGCCTCGGATCTTGAGATGAACACGGTAGCTAATTTGTGGTATAGCTTCCTTGCCTCGTATATCTGGCTCTCTTGTTCTTTACAGAGACACTCCTTGATAGGTAGGCTCATCTCAATGATGGCTGTTCGTACAGGGTGTTCAGAGGCTTACCGCATCTTACAGATCAGCCGCGCCTCTCTTCATTCTTACTCCTGTTCATCTCGGGCTCAGCAGCTTTCATAGCTAGCCTATTCTCAAAATGGCTTCCCGGCGCAGATGGAAGGTTTGGTATGTTTGAATCACCATTTCATATATGAATACCTAGTTTCTAATGTTGAGCGACAGATTCGGAGGCCGTTCTGAAGGGGATGCAGTCTTCCTTGCCCCAGCGTCCTCGTCGTTTCTATGTTCCTTGTATCATATTTCTCATCGTATTCCGACTTGAGATTGTGCATCAAGTAATGCGCGACTTTCAATGTGCTAGCGAAGGTGTAGAGGTAAAATACAATCGGTCTCTAACCATACTAATGAGAGACGAAGCTGATTCCTTGTAGGCTTTTCTCCCTGTACTTCTAGCCACCTATGAGTTCTTCTCACATCGTCCGACTCAGGTCGTGTCTGATGAGCCAGAAGACATGTGGGGCAATCCATTAGAAGACTTCAAGAATTGGCTCATCAGCTCTCCGATTTCTCTCCTCTTTAGCACTGTACTCTTTTGTTATGGCGTTTTCATGGTGGGCGATTTCACTCCAAAATCTACCTACTTCTGCTCGACTTTGGTGAATCAGAGCTCATTCACTGTAGTCATTCAATGGTTGGGAGTCTTCATCGATGCGATCGTCATGATCATGTTCTGGAGAGTACTTTCGTGGGCGCGGACTACGAAGAGCCGTCTTCGGACGTTGGGTGGGATTCTAATCTTAACGTCTGTCGGCGTCTCGGTTCTATGGATGGGAACGCGGATTTCTCAGCATCGCGAGATCATGGGCCATCACCCCTTCAGGGGAATCGGTTCCCTCTACTTCTTCGATGTTTTCAGCACAGGGTTACTCGTCTCTACGCTTTTCATATCGACGGCTCTTTGGATTTGCGATTCGACCGCATTAGAACCTACGGCTATTGCAACTTTCACTTCTGGCATACTAGCGAGCATTCAAAGTGTTCTGTTGATCGGAACATACCAACAGACCTCATCGGGCCAACCGCTAGTGGTATTATCTGTAATATCAGTTGGCTTCGTTATTTTCACATACACAAACAGCATGAGATGGATTGTCGTCTTCAAACGAGTATTCCTCATGTTGCTTCTTATTTGTATTATCATCGCATCCACAATTTTTGCTGCAGTTAGGAGCAGGCAGCTAGACCGCCATCCAGTTGACGATCTCGTCTACAGAAATAGGGTGGAAGCAGATCGTTGGCTTCGGCATGCAACTGTCAGTACCACGCTGAAGCTTGCGGTTGCAGAATACAAGGACCGTCACCAGGGGCGGGATCCTCCACCGAACTTCGACAGATGGTTCCAATTTGCAGAACAACGGAAGTCGGTTGTTATTGACAGATTCGACCAGATCGAAAGAGATATTCGACCTTTTTGGGGCTTGAGGCAACAGCAGATCCGGGAGGGCCTAGAGATATTGAAAGGACTGCCAGATATTGGTATCATCGACATTGCAGACGGAAAGGCGACACATAACCAACCTTTAGACCCTGCACAGAAGCTGATGCTAGATGAAGCGGTGTTGATGATTTCAACATTCGCTGAACACCTTCCTGACATGTCTGTCGCCATTAATTTGAAAGAGCGGCCAAGAGTCTTGGTACCTTGGGACGATGTGCACAGATTAACTATGGCCGGGAGCAAGACACGGTTCCAACTTCTTCCTTATGGCTCCCGCAAACGTCGGGTAGACGATACCAAGCTGGCAGAGGCAAATCCTATCGATGCATCAAGAGCGCCACTGGGATCAGTTGCCCAACCTTACGTATCTGCGAAGAAATTTCGACAACTCGAAGCTTTAGCATGCCCACCTGGATCAGCCGCCCGTGGGGGTGTCAACTGGGATGTCCGCGATTTCTGCTCTCCGTGTATTAAACCGCATTCAGAAGGGCAATTTTTGCAAGACTGGGAGATGTTCCTTGATCCATGCCATCAACCAGACATATTTAATCTCCACGACCTGCACACGACGCCTCACCTCTACGAGTTACACCAAGACCTTTTGCCACTCTTCAGTAGATCAAAGACAGATAGTTTCAACGACATTCTCATCCCGCTCATACATCCTGACATCAAACAAGAGCCAGACAAGACAGCATTTGACAGGAAAAAGGATATTGTCTTCTGGCAAGGGGATGCCAAAGGTTCGCAAGTCGTAACGCCCCAATCTATACTTGGCGGGCATAGACACCGTTTAGTACACCTCGCAAATAATGCCAGCGCCGTTGACCAGGTGTCGATGCTACTCGGTATTCGAGCCGGCGGAAAGGACAGGTTTCGGTACGAAGCAACGCGAGTGAAAGAGGCCAACGGGCCGCTACCTTTCGAGTTCTCGTTCACCAACGCCGAGCCCTGCGAAGACGCCAACTGCCAGCTGCTCCAGCGAGAGTTTGGTTTCAAGGAGCCAGGCAAGGCGCTCGAAAACCGGTACGTCATGCTGCTCGACAGTGCCGACGGGCCACCTCCGGACCTGCTCCCGACGCTGCGCTCTAACAGCGTGCCGGTGCTGGCCTCGGTCTTCCGTGAATGGTACACGGAACGGCTGATGCCGTGGGTACATTTTGTACCTATTGATTTGCGGTACCACGCCCTGCACAGTACCATGGCCTACTTCATCGGTCTTAAGAACAGAGGCTCGATTAACGGGCGCCCGCAGCTCACGGACGGGCGCAAGGAGGATGCGCGCTGGATTGCGGAGCAGGGCCGCAAGTGGGCCGACAAGGCCATCAGGAGAGAGGACATGGAGGTCTACATGTTCCGTTTGCTACTTGAGTGGGGGAGAGTCATTGACGAGAACAGGGATAACTTGGGCTTTGTGCCGTGAGTATAACGACTAGGGTTGATACTGGACGGGGGTACCGCGTCTTCAGAAACGCCGGAACTGTACATATAGGGAATAGGGCCGGACGACTCGTTCATTGCGCCTGTACTATAGAACGTGGCGGAATATTAGATCGGCTCGGTGGTTAGTTACTCGCCTGCTTTCGTGACTTGGAACTCCATAGAATAAGTGAACTTGGACAAAAGTACCTACATTTTGTGACTGGGTCTTCTGTATGTGGCTTGCTGCCTCGTATGCAAGATTCCAATATCTCCCGTTTGTAATAGCAGTGGCTCAATCCTTCTGGCTGCCATCATTCGATTCAGGCCCAATCATTGGGGGCGGCGTGAAGGAAAAGAAAAGTCGGTCGATTCTAATTACTTGATTGGGATCTTACTGGGGCTTACCGCCGGCGGTATGGCGACATATTTACATTGATCCTTGATGATCAGCGTTTCATTAACGGCCTTGTCTATTGGCTGGAATCACATCACACACTTGTTCAGACGATATTATGATCCTATATAGACTTGCTTTTTGTTGCAGTCTCCTCGATGGCTGGGAAATGCGGTGTAGGGCTGGCGTGGGGGACGATTATATACGAGTACTAAACGCAGGATAGAGGGCTGCAATCACCCTTTTGGCTTTTGCGTGTGCGTCCTCCTGAAGAACTAGAAACACTTCATCGTTTATCCTCTCGAGGGACTGAGGCTCTGAGAAAATGCCGCAAGCTGGTTCTATCAAGCGTGCTAGTGCCGGTACTCTGCGGAGTGACGGAAGCAAGAAGCGTCTCCAGATGGGCGACGAGACAGCTGCTGAATCCTCACTGGCGTATCATGCGCCTGCGGTTGATGTCGAGGATAGTAGTGACGAGGAGTCCTCGGAATCTGGCTTTACATCACCCGCACCTCACCGACGATGTCAAACCCACGGCGACACACCCAACTACAGAACAGTGGATATAAGACTCACTGATTTTAAAGATAGACGGGATGGATGTGGGTCCGGAGATGATTTCGACACAACCTTCGCCATCTTGAAGGGCCCATACGCCGAGTTCCTTGGCGACGTGACGCGGGGGGCGGAATACTCGTTTCCACCGACCATGATACTTAACCTAGAGGCTAGTCGGCGGAGGTTATCGAAACGTGGCCTCTATCGCGTGGGATACGGATACGTCGTCATGCAAGACAGCGAAGTCCTCGGGATAGCCATGGACCGAAACACCGCCAATGTCTAGGCCATGAGGCACTTCTGCGCCCTGTACCTTCTCCATATGGCTCCTGATAGCCTGCGGAACCACTACGGGTCGCCGTTCACTGAGATTAAGGATTACACAGACGGGACGTCGTTCGGGCCCTTCTACGAGCAATACGGCTCCAGGAACTGCTCGGCTTGGGGCGTGAACTCGGCCGGGTGCTTGGGCCTTCTGGCTGTGTTCGGCATGAGACATTTCCAGACGATCTATGTGGAGGAGAGAGAAATATTCGATTCATCATAGATATGTCTCTATTCGGATGAGCCTCGTTTCTTCTCATCGTGGCATCGAGGGTTTGGTAGCGGATAAGTGTTACACTACTTATAATCCCACAAGGGTCTTAGATGCGGTTGATAGCATAAGGGTTGAGCTTTTTGTATGAAAAATGAACTGAGAATAACTCTATGGGTACCTATGACTCTTCAATTCATGTTCATCTGTAACTAAGAAGCTTCAAGTTTGACATGATTTATGTGAATGAATTTGTTAATTTCTTTATCGATACAATACGGTACGCTTAGTATACTAACTCGAGTGTTACATGTTAGACCGAATAATTGCATAGTGTGACGTCGTCATAGTGGATCAGGTACCTGACAGTGCAGACAGGGCCCAGGCAGCTCTCGGACTTGTTCCCCACCTGAACCTGAACCTGAACCAATCCAATCCCGCATCATCAACATCCTACTCCGACCACGACGATAGTAGCTACATTACACCTTGAGGTAGATGCGCATACGACATATTATTGCGATAATTATAAAACTGTTCTCATAACACTTATAGCCAGAGAATCCCCGGCATTCAAATTGCAGATTAGGCTGTGGTGACGACTGTCTGAGACGCCACTGACGATGGCGGTCGTTGACGAAGATACCTTTTCCAATATCCCGTGGAACAGCAGTAGCAATGCTGCCGGATCGCCAGGCCAGAGCTCATCTATGCCGACTGTAGAAGCTGAGCCGCCAAGCGCTGAAGACCAACATCATGGTGCCGATCTACAGCACCAGGACCCAGGCCTTTCTGGTGACATCCTCGAGTGTAGCGTATCCGAGCCCCGCAAGGAGCAAGATGGCAGCAAAGACGCCTTCGTATCATATCTAATTACCACGAGTGCAAGTTCATAGACTCTTCGTAACCGGGAGAATAACGTGCTAATATCTGCCACAGTCGACATTCCCTTCCTTCCAGAAACCCACATTCACCTCCCGCCGTCGCTTCACCGACTTCGTCTTCCTCTATAAGACCCTCTCCAAGGATTACCCGGCATGCGCCGTGCCACCGCTGCCAGACAAGCAACGCATGGAGTATGTGCGAGGGGACCGTTTCGGCCCAGATTTCACAAACCGAAGAGCCTACTCTCTACAGCGCTTCCTCGCGCGCATCATATTGCATCCTATCCTCCGCCGAGCCCCCATCTTACACACCTTCCTCGAATCCCCTGACTGGAATGCTACAATGAAGTCTCGCGCTTCTAGAGCCAGCACGACTTCGGAGCAGGGAAGCGGGGGCGTCTTTGACAACTTTGCCGACACCTTTATCAACGCCTTTACCAAGGTGCACAAGCACGACAAACGGTTCATCGAGGTGCGTGAGAAGAGCGACAAGCTGGACGAAGACCTGGGACACGTGGAGAAGGTTGTGGCGCGGGTAGCCCGGCGAGAAGTGGATCTTGAAACTGATCTGCGGGATCTTACCGAGCAATTCCAAAAACTTATTACGCTGGAACCCGGTGTAGAAACCGCCGTACATGGCTTCGCCGCCAGCGTTGAGGACACCGCGGCCGGACTCAAGAAGCTGCGCGAGCACACGGACCAGGACTACCTCGGCAGCCTGCGGGACATGCAGGCGTACAGCCAGGCGCTGAAGAACCTGCTCAAGGCGCGCGAGCAGAAACAGCTCGACCACGAGCAGCTGACCGAGTACCTCAACAAATCCACCGTCGACCGCGACGCGCTGGCCTCGGGGTACGGGTACGGCAGCACGGGGGCGCTGGGCGGGGCCGGCGGCTTCATCCGCTCCAAGATCGAGGACGTCAGGGGCGTGGACCACGAGGCCAGCCGGCGCGACCGCCTGCGCAAGCTCGAGATGCGCATCGACGAGCTGACGGCCGAGGCCGAGCGCGCCAAGAAGACCAGCGAGGCTTTTGACGAGGAGGTCGTCAAGGAGGTGGTCGACTTCGAGCGCATCAAGCGCGTCGAGCTCAAGCGCCAGTTCGGCGGCCTCGCCGACGCACACGTCGATTTCTATAGTGGTGTGGCTAGTGTCTGGGAGCGCTATGTTGCGGATATGGAGAGGGATGGCGAGGCTGCGTCCGCGTATACCGGGTAGGACGCTGCTTACGACGACTGTGGCTACGGCCCCGGGTATGATTTGCTGGTTGGGTTGAATATCGTTATGGATGGAGGGGATAGGGAAAGGGGAGAGGGGATGGACGATGAATGATGATGATTCTTAAAGCCCCCCTCCTCCTTAGACACCTTACGTACCGTACCGTACCCTTCATGAAGGGAGGTAAAGTTGCTCAACCAGTTGAGCTTTTGCGCAAGCTCTTACCTGCTATTGGTGTCCTCTACCCCTAAACGGGGGTTTCACGCCGTTTTTTAGACGTCTCGAGAGGACGAGATAACCAGCATGAGATGAGGCGAAGATGAAAGGAGAAGATGGAAAGGGTGTCTGGCGTTTTTGGAATCCGAGTTGTAACTCTTGGGAGGAAGAGAAGGAGCCTTGTGGCTCTGTTTTTTTTTACGTATGAAATTCATTCATGAGCATACTTGACCAACTATAATTCATCTTTCGAGACCTGGACTTGTTCAACGTAGTCTACTGAGAAGTTGGCGATACCCTGCGTAATGCTACCCATAGGTACGGATGAAATACCGGCTTTCATTTTAGACGAAAGCTTACCTAGGTAGGCTACGATCTTAAGAGCCCGTGTAGTGCGTATCACGAATATAGACATACATATTACACTATACAGCCCTCACAGATAAATAACGTAGAGTAGTGGACGGTCAAAAATTTTAGACATATCAAATCAATTTCCACTTCCAAACGCCGATGCCATATGCCCATACTATAATAAGTATATATACACCGGAATAGCGGCAGTGATAGCAGCGGGAGTAGCGCCACCATGAATTCTAGGATCGACCCATCGTATTCACACGCCATTACTTCTAAGCTTCACGCTTCCAAGTCTACCACGGCTCTCTATCCCAGAAGGCCCTATCTCCCCTCACCTAGCAATCTAGAGCTCTGCTTCTCATTACGGACCTGACCCTCCTCCTCATCAGAGTCGTCGTGGCTCGCTATGCTAAAGTGGTCCCTCTCGAAATCGTGATCGTCCTCGTCCTCGCTGCCGCCGGCAAACGCATCGTACAATTCGCCGCCACGACGCTTCTGGCCCGTCTTCTCGCCGGCTGCGGCGCCCAGGCCGTCGCTGCCGTCCTCCGCATTGAGCGGCTCGAACTCGTAGTCGTCGCGCGGGTTGTTGCGTCGCTGCTTGCGACGCACGAACCAGAACCATGCGCCCAGGCCAGCGCAGAAGGCCACGATCAGGCCTATGGCTCCGTAGATCCAGGCCTGCGTGCTAGACGACACGCCAAAGGTCGGGAGGAACGAGGGTAGCCACGAACTTGCGGCCGTGGTCGTTTCCGAAGCTGCGGTCTCTGTCTCGGTGGCTGTCTGGATGGTAAGACCCTCAGTGGATGTCTTACTAGGTTTGGTCGGGCGTTCCGGATGATCTGATGGAAGGGCAGTGGGTAAAGCCGTATTAGTAGCCTCCGAGGGTAGAGGAAGGCTAGTTGTAGCAACTGATGGAGTGGCCGTGGAGGTCACGTCGTGGTTTTCGTCGTCTTCCTCAGTCGGCATGGGTAGGACTGTAGCCTTGGAAGCATCGATGCTCTCACCCCACAATTTGAGATGCCAGTCGATGAATTTGCCGGAGTCGTCGTTCACGATGGAATCGCGTACAATTAGTGTCCACTTGCCGACTCCTAATTCACCCCTGAAATATCATTAGCTTTGAGCCCCCTAGAGATTTAGTTAGGGAACTTACCAGTGGACGACGGACATGAACGTCCAGTCGGCGTAGCCCTCGTTGCTGTCGTCTGGGTTACGCGTAGCAGAGATGTGGCTAATCACGTTGTCCGGGCTGATAAGATCAACGCTCAGATCGCCTCGGCGGGTGTGCTCAACGTTCATCGTAACGGTAACATGCTCGAGGCGCTCCAGATTGGCCTCCTTCAACATGTCCTTCGTAACTTCGAAGGTGACAGATAACCCGTGATCACCTTGAGGGATATCCTTGTCAACGTGCAACCATGGTGAGTAAAACCAGGCCTGAGGTTTGACGTTCTTCCAGGTTTTTGCTATCTCCACGAGGGCGTAACTATCAACCTTACCGTACCCAAAGGTGTGGCTGAACTTCTTGCCAATAGTGGTAGGTTGCCATTCACCATCTTCCATGTTAATAGGCACCGCGCTCTCCAATGCGATATATTGCATATCTCTCCAAGATAAATCGGGGCGAACTTCGAGAGCTAGGGCAAAGATACCTGCAGCTAGAGGCGCTGCAGCAGAGGTACCGCCGTGTCCCTTGTAGCATTGGTTTTCTCCAACGTCAGTAGTGTGGATAGCATCTCCGCTACCGCTGCTGTAGGTGACGACAAGCTGAGCTGAGCATTTCTCCGAGTAATAAGGGTGTTTCCCTTCCCTGTCGACGGCGCCAACGGTGATACTGTAAATACTGTTCGTATACCCATCAAAATTGCAGTTGTCCTCGTTTGCAGCACCATTACCACTAGCGAAGACGTATATGGATCCTTTCTTGCCACGTCCATTCTGCACACCGTTCAACATGGCCTTCCTAATGAGGAGGCCAGGGGCGTCCATAGATTTCCCATCATCCGGCGGGCCCCAAGAGCAAGAGTAGATATCATTATGCTCGAAGTCGTAGTTCATGGCCAGGGCCTCGTCGGCATCGCTGATCATTTTACTGAGAATCCGAATACCGGCAATATTGGAGTCGTAGGCGACACCAACACCGCAAACATCGTTTTTAGCAGCCGAAACTTCACCAGCGCATCGGGTACCGTGTTTGTCGTCAAAAAGGGTCGGGCGGGGCTCCGGCTTCTGATCGTTGAAGTCGTAACTACCGGAGGCGTAGTAGTTAGGCTTTAAATCGTTGCTGTACATATCCAACCCATCATCCACTATAGCTACTGTCGCATTCTTGCCAGTGACTCCCGAAAGCCAGACATCGGTGACATTTACGTCATGGCCGAGCTGGACAGTGTTGAAGAGATGCCACTGCTCGTGAAATATCGGATCAGAAATGCCTAGCTGCGCCATGACCGATTTTTGTCTGTCGACCGCCTTCGCATCGGGTGCGTCTGCATGCCTCGCAGGATAGTTACCGGCTGGTAGCGGGGGGGTGACTCGCTTCTGCATAGGAGCCCGCAGTTTTTGCTTGTGGGAGGCTTTCACGCTGTCGAGGACGTCTACGCCGCCCAGCGATCGTTTCCGTCGGCGGTCTTGCACTGCGCGCCGTACAACATCGACCGAGGCTTTAGAAGTAGAGAATATGTGGTGGCCTGGAAGTTGACCTAACGGGCCCTCATGTCTTAAACCTAGCCGGGACGCGATTTGATCGGGTTGGACGTCGCGTTCAAGATGGAGGACATAATAGTCGTTGGTGTCGAAGTTCCTGGCGGCGGTGCCTAGACCAGCCAGGCCACCGACAATTAGGCTGACCAGAGGAGCGAGCTTCATGACGAGTGATGAAGTGGACGTTGACTAAAACGTCTCAGACCTCGAGACGAGTTGATGTTATCAATCGATATGGTCAGTCGAGAGAAGATTAAGGATTGACAAAGGTAGAGTCAAAGTGACGGGTAGAGATTCGAAGATAGGTATCGCGATATCGAGTTTCTGCAGGTAATTCGTATCGTATGTAGGTAAATAGTGTAGATAACTAGGAAGAGAAACAAAACACAGCAAAACACCTCTTCGCTCAAGGCAATGCACGAACCCCCTTTATGAAACCGTGATAGAATATCGCGGTAGACGAAGCCTCCCCATCCAGCGAGGGAAGTGAGATCTGCTAATCGGGTAGCACGATGTTATTGATCTTGTGTCATCAAACTGACAAGTTAAAATGGCAAGATGTAAGATGACGGGAATGAAGACAAGATAGGAATGGAAGAGAAGGTCCAGTGGTTGCAACATGCAAGATGGGGACTTGTGGCGGCGTGGTCCAATCTTTTCCACTGGGCTGCTGCCGGGGCTTACTACAGTACGTACCAGGTAGGTACTGTAAGGCGGGAAAGCCAGGTGTTCTTGTTCTAAAACGCTTCCGAGCCACGAGCCACGCAGACGTCAGGTCTAGACTGGCATGGGTTGTGGAGACTAATTCAGTTCATGATTGGCTCACTACTAGCTTCGGACCCTTAAATAGATGTAACTTTTCGTCGCAACTATCATGTCCCTGCAAACCAAATCAACATAGTTCAATTTGAAGAGAAAAGAGTGGATAGTTAAGTTTTCAATTAAGTAAACCGCTTCATTCTTTCTTCCCTTCAAGTTTGAAATATCGGATCACTTCCATCATTCTTCTAATCCTCAACTGATCAATTACATGTTGGTAAGCGGTCATGTAGGTATGGTCATATACCCATGCATGGTCATAGCCGTATGTCCTTGTCATGCTTCCAATCAAGCCTTACGAGTACCTGCCTAATGCCGCCAGCCGAACAAACGGTACTAGTAGATGGTCAAGCTTTCAACGCTGAGCTGTTTTAAACACCTTCAAATCACTTTCAACTCGAGTTGACATGCCGAAATTGTATGTTCCCTACCGACATATTTAAAGGCAATGAACACATATGGTCTTCATTACGGCTGTCGATCAAACATTGCCTCTTCCAAGGGGTGACATCACCAGCGGACTAGGATCTACAGATGCGCCAGCAGCAGCAGCAGTATCTAATTAAAGAACTGCGAGCTTTGGAGTCTAGTCGATTTGGCGCGACGGTTCTTCCCGGTGCTGGGACAGCCTTTCCAACATTGAACGAATTGGATCTTGCAACTCGAGGTCAACTTATGTCTTATCTTGGAGTGCGCTATTTCGACTGCGACGGGGTATGGTCGTGAGCTTACCAGCCACCGTTGTTTCGGTCTTACGAATCTGTGCGTTGCACACGATCCTGCGAACAGATCCAGCTCCCGAAGTCCTAACCTCCGAGACTTTCTTGAGCATCAAGTCCGACTAACACAAATAGAATCCACCTACCTTACTTATTATGTATGCAGGAAGCATAAAATAGCAGCAACAAACTCCGTCGGAACGTTGACCGCTTTTTCTCGAGTACTATACTCATATGTATAACATATAATAAATGCATACAAGACCATAGCCTTTTCTATGTTATTCCTGTGTACGAGATCAGATCTGTATCTTACCAGGTACACGGACTGCTCCCGGTGTTCCCTACCAGGATTCAAACGAGAAACCGGGAGGCTTGCAACTTTGCAAGGCTTAGAGATCCAATGAGGAAAAGATAAAAAAAGATCCCAGCATCTTTTTTTCTTCATCTGCCAGCCTTGGAAAGCTGAAGTTAATAGCTCTCTATTTACCAGCCAACTTATTATTTTCCCCAACATCGTCAACCTAGATCAGCACATCCAATACATTCTAGCTTTCTAATAGTCCTATGTCCGCCATTGCAACTCCGTGCTCATCATTCATATTTGCCCCTGCATTAATTACCGACTACCTACAACTATCCGGGTCGTATGTGTCTGCACGGCATTGGTCTATCATGGACACCCGCAGATGAGAGCTAGTCTTACACGCTTCCCCCAGTTCTCTAATCAGCCTGTCTTGCAGCCCAATCACTGCCAAGCCTGATACTTGTTCGTCATGTCCGCACCATATTGGGGCCAATTGCCCCAGACAAAAGCTCGGCGCATGTCCGCCGACTACGACCAGAATGATCGTAGACAGTCCTTAGATCAGCCTGCCGCTCAGTCTCAGTCCCAGCCTCGATCGAATCGGGAATCCGTCCAAACAGCTCATACAGACGCTTACACAGAGTCTACCCTCAGTCCCTTAGCATCTCCTGCTACCTCTAATTTCACCGGGCTCGCCCCTCGCCCGCCTTCTCTACCTTACGGGCAAAACCGATATCCTCCAAAACTACAAGAACAGCAACGACGACGCGCCAGCCGATCCCAGGACGACGGCACCCACGACGAGACGACCACCTCTCCTCCCCCTCCTCCAGCCGCTCCCGACGTCCCTAGAGCCCCGCCAGTTAGCTACAAGGACCCTTATAGAAACGGCAGTCCGGCTTATACTCCGACTTATACTTACAACGCAGACGGCCAGCCCGGGCCTCCCCTCTCGGCTTACCGATACGGTTCGCCTAGGTACGGTTCTCCCCAGGCGCGAATTGCCGCCATGGAGTCCGAGTCCTTCTATAAGGACCATACTCCACCTGCCGAAAAACAGGGTAGAGCACCTGTTCTCGATCGATCTCGACAGAATTTTGACGAAGGTGGAGCTCCCATTAGGCAATTGGACAAAGATGCTGAAATACGTCGGCCAGCAAACGGACATCCGGCAGAGAAGAGGCCCGCAGATCCATCTGTACCCAAGAGACAAGGAACACTAGGCGCGCCAACGAAACGCCCGACGTGGGCAGACGATCGGTCGCCACTGCAAAAGCTCGAGCTTACGCTTGATAGCATCACTAAGGAGGAGAAACGGGCTCGTGTAGAAGCGGCTGAACGCCGTGCGAGAGAACGGGCAGCGCGGAGAGAAAGTACAGTAAATCAGGAAAAGCTTCAGCCTCAACCAGCGCCCCCAAGCGGCCAGCAGGTTCGGTTTAGAGACCGGCGTCAATCCGAGGACCGACATGAAGAACCGCGCGCGATTGTCGCTGATCCGATGCAGGCACAACCGTCTGCTGCCGCATTCCACGGGCCTTTGTCTCAAAACCCAACAGGAGACATCCGGCAGTATATAGCATCTGACCAATCTCCACGCTCTCAAATCCCAGTAGCTAAGAACCGAAACATGCCGACAGTTGAGAAAGCCGATCTGCCTCAACGTAACTTAAGCTTCCGTGAAAGGGCTGCAAAAAATGACCCCAACCCATCAAAAGATGCAGACAGCAGCTCACCGGTGTCACCACTCACTCCGCCAGACGAGGGCGTTGCTCTCGCTCGGAGTGGAAGCAACAAGCTGAAGAAGAATCCACCTGGAGATCCCTGGTATTCTGCCCGTAAGGAGGCCGAGGAGAGATCTATAGCTTATCAAAGACGCAACATGCAAAATGAGGAAATGAATGAGCCACCTAGGCATATGGACATGACTAATGTCACTCAACCTATTAACGAGAAAGCCAGAGGAATGCCTCCTTCGTTAGAGCAAGGTGATAGGCCTCCAGCTAGGGGCAAGCAATTTGATCAAGAAGAGGAGTATGAGGACCCGCCAGTTCGACGAAAGGGGTTTGCTGCCGCACTTGGGCTTGGTCGAGCTGAATCTATGGGGAGTAATCAGCAGTCGCTACCATCGCAAGACACCTTCCAAAGCTCATTACGAAACCCAGATGCTCCCAGGGTGCCTGGTGGAAATGTAAAATCTGTCAAGTTCCCAGATCGAAAACATGAGGCCCAGGCATTCGAGGACGGTGAGTATGACTCGGATTCGAGCATTCACACACACGGGTTCCATGACTACATGCATCGAGGCAAGCTCAGGCCAGGTCGAGGGATGTATCAACGACCGGAATATCTAGAAGAGTGGAAGAAGGCTACAGTCGGAACGCTTTCGGGTCCTTTACTGGATCTCGGCGAGGAGCCCACCCCAGGTGTTGATAAGGACACACCGTGGTGGGAGGGCGGTGGCAAACGTAGGGGGAGTACGACAGCGCGCATACAGCAAACAGATACTTTCGATGGGGCATATGACGATACGCAGGTTCCAACCAGGTTCAAACCGCCGTTATACCTCAAGTGCGGGCCGCTGTTGCGTTATTGCGGCCTTCGTCATGAAAAGCCGCTAACGCGAGTGAATAACGACGACGCACTTCCCGACCGCGAGATATGGAGAGGCAGTATCATGATCGTTACCCAAGATTCGGAATCGTCATACGAAATTCCACCGATCCTTCGGCTTTTCCTTCAACCGATTGAGCTTCTACCACCACCTCCGGCTGAACTACAGGGGGAGCTTCCGCCAGAGTACGTGGACCCAATTGCTGGCATACCGAAGCTTGGTCGTCGAGGAGAGACTCTGTTCGTACGACCGGTAGAACACCTAGAAGAGGGCAAGGATGTTTCGAGGCTAGACCCTGATGACGGCCTATTCGAAATCACAAGAAGTGCTCCTGACTTCAATAACGCGCCCGAGCCACCTGGCTCGTTTACAAGTCGTAAGAAACGCATTCAGGTTGATGGAGAAAAGCTTGGAAAATACAAGGATGTGCGTGGATTCCGGTTGCATGCAGAACGGGGACATACTTTCTGGAGGTTTAACATCGAGGTTGATCTCCGCGATGAACAACAAAGAATCGCGTACCGCATCAATCATGGTCCTGCTACGGGCTTCTGGGTCCCTGCTCGGGGTCAGTCGATGAACATCATGTTTCACAGCTGCAACGGGTTCAGCCTGAGCGTGAATTCAGACGATTTCAGCGGGCCGGATCCCATGTGGCGTGATGTACTCAACAACCATCAAACTCGGCCCTTCCACGTAATGATCGGAGGCGGAGACCAGGTCTACAATGACGCTATAATGCGAGATACCCATCACTTCCAGAACTGGCTACATATCAAGAATCCCCTGCACAAGAATAACGCTCCACTCACCGCAGAAATGCAGGACGAAATGGAACAATTCTACCTGGATAGATACATGATGTGGTTTTCGCAGGGACTATTCGGCTTAGCGAACTGTCAAATCCCAATGGTTAATATGTACGACGACCACGACATCATAGATGGGTTCGGCTCATATCCTCACCACTTTATGAAGTCGCCTGTATTCAGCGGCTTGGGCAACGTGGCATTCAAGTATTACATGCTCTTCCAGCACCAGAGCGTACCCGAGGAAACGGAAGAGACAGAACCGAGTTGGGTTCTAGGAGTCAAGCGTGGACCATACATCCGTGAACTGAGCCGCAGTTTGTTCATGTTTCTCGGTACCAAAGTCGCGCTCCTCGCCGTTGATTGCCGGACTGAGCGTAGAAGAAATAAGGTTGTCCGCGAGGATATAAGAGGTAAGGAGGAGGAAGAGGAGGAGGAGGACACGTGGAGGAAGCTTATGTCGCGTTGCTATGATGAGATTATCAAGGGCAAAACAGAACACCTGCTTGTCCTCCTTGGGGTTCCGATTGCTTATCCTCGGCTTGTGTGGTTAGAGAACATGTAAGTGTCACCCTTTATTAAACCAGTAGTGTAATGTGTCCTAACATTTTATAGCTTGACTTCACGGTTAATGGATCCCATCAAGGCCCTCGGGAAAGCGGGATTGTTAGGAAACTTTCTCAATCGCTTTGACGGTGGCGTTGAAGTCCTCGATGATCTTGATGACCACTGGACAGCAAAGAACCACAAAGACGAACGTAGGTTCGTCATCGAGGACCTTCAAGATCTCGCCGCGGACAAGTCCGTCCGCATCACTATCTTGAGTGGCGACGTGCATCTAGCTGCGGTCGGCCAATTCTACTCCAATCCTAAGCAGAACATTCCCAAGCACGAGGATTTCCGCTACATCCCCAACGTCATCTCTTCTGCCATCGCTAATACACCACCTCCTGATATAATGGCCGATATACTGAACAGGCGTAATAAGATTCATCATTTTGACAAGGAGACCGACGAGGATATGATTCCTATCTTTGAGAGCGGTGTCGATGGCAAACCACGTAATAACAAGCGTCTCCTGCCGCACCGCAACTGGTGCTCCATCCGCGAGTACGTGCCCGGAGAGACGCCACCGCCCAGCCCGCCACCAGAGGAATACGATATTACCCCTGAAGGCACACCGCCAGGCAGCCGGGGCGGCCTCTTCCGCAGGTTCTCGTTGTCTAAGAACCGAGGACCCACCGTCCGTCCGGACGTCCCTGTAGACCGCTCACGGCCGCCCATCTCCAGCGGCGGTGGTTTCATGCGGTCATTCTCACGCCGTGCTTCGTCCGACGGAGGCTCTCGGCCGAATAAACTCATCCGCACCCTCTCTCTAGGCCGGGGCGACCCTTCCCGTCCCCGTCGCGGCAGCTTCTTCAGCAGACGGAGGCCCAGCGTGGACAGACCGGACGACGGCGGCATCAATGGCGACTGGGGCCCAGACAGTGGGGAGGAAGACATGTACGACGCGCCGCCGCCCGCCCGACGGGGAACCGGTCAACCAACCGCCTACGCCCCCGGTCCTCCACCGGACTACCCGGGCGGCGCCAGCAGCATGGGCAACCTGCGCGGCGGGGCCGGAGACCGCGACCGCAGGAATGATGAATATGAGGTCGGCGACGAAGAGTACTTCACGGCTCGCCCGCCGCGCCGCGCGTTCACGCAGCCCGCTCCTGCTACAGCTTCTACCTCTAAGAACGAGTACAGCGATTACTACAACCGCTACGACGACCACAGCCCCGAGTCCGAGCCCGAGCCGCCGCGGCGCCCGTTCCACCGCACGCCCACCGGCCTCACGGCCAAGCAGCTCAAGCGGGCCGGCGGCGCGCAGCACCTCGCGGTTGATATCGAGGGCGGGCTCGAGGTGTGTCTCAACGTCGAGGTCAACCCGAAAGATCCTGCGGGTATTACTGTCCCGTATAGATTACTCGTGCCTAGGTTGTGGTACGAGTACCAGGGCGAGGATGGGTCGACCGACGAGTTGGAGGCTGAGGAGGAGTTTCAGATGGAGGATGAGAGGGGACCGGTTCCGGTGCGTATGGCGCCGCGGGAAATGGCCTATGAATGGGAGGAGAGGCCGCAAGGGGGGATTTTGAAGAGGTTGTTTAGTGGACGCAGACGTGGGGGTGGAGGTGGAGGTGGAGGTGATGGTGGAGGTGAAAGTGAAGGCAGAGGTGAAGGTGGTGGTGGAGGGAGTCAGTATAGAGCGAGGAGGCAGTCGCCTTAGGTGAGGGTGAAGTAAGAAAGAACGAAGATGGAGGGGAAACGGCAATGGTTCGAAGCAGCTTGTAAAATGCTTGTAGGAATATGCGGTTTCAGGGGTTGGATTCTTTTTATCGTCATCATCATCATCATCATCATTCGGGGCGGGAATTGGGAAAAGTTTGCCTTTCTTCGTTGCCAATGGCTTGGCAATAATTTCGGCGAGGATTCACTTCTTGATGGATGATGGTTTTTGGAGGACAGAGATAGTACGGGAAGCTTCGGTTCTTGTTTTTTTCTTGCCACGCGGGCAAGTTGGCCTGGCTGGACCGGGCTCGAACTACGATTCTTGGAGTCAACTAACGAGTTACGACGTTTGGATGTTTTGTGGTGTAAGTAACTGGGGGGGAGCTTGTTGGAGGTTTGGGGTCTAGATGGCGAGCGAGCTGGGACGTACATGCCTGGATTTATTGGAATATTTACATAGGGGTATTCACCGCCAGATCGTAAATGTCGATTTATCATACCAAATATTTAATATTGATCATACTTCTTATTCCACTTCTTGAAATTGTGTTTGCCCCATTTGGGTTGTGTGAGTCGAACTTCCAAGTCCTCGAATGTTAAAGGGGTGTAGTGTGTAACCTGAATGATGTCTATGGAGCAACATTGACGCTGTCGTCTAATATTAGAGTCATTAAAATGTCTTGACGCCTTCACGTGTCGTGATGGTGATGATGAACCTTGCCAGAAGCGTCTCAATACAGAGCTTCATAGTTGCTAACCCCTTAACATTGCCCGTAGTACGCTACTAGACTGGATATAGTACTCTACTCTTCGAAGTACTTGTTCATTTGGAACTATGTTAAGTCCTATCTATGGCAGTAAGCGCTACTGATGTATTCCTATAAGTCGATTAATGAGAGAATCACTTACGACGGGGCCACATTCTTACCCCTATCATCCAGGGGAAGGTAACACCACCCCGAATGCTAGATAACACGGAAGTACGGCCTGTATCTCTTCATTGTGCTCAGATATATCGAACATGTTTCCGTCTTGAGTGTAGAGCATCGATTACAGGCGTCGTACATGGTTAGAGGAGCGGCCCTTACTCCTTGGGTTAGCCTACGGTTGAATAAGGAGATAGTTGACCTACAGTGGAAGACAAATCCATAGGCCAGATTGCTTTAGATTTTGATGCAGATGTTATCGTATGGCTCACTGCGGATCGCTTCAAAATGAACACGTATAGCATCGTTGAATCGTCAACCCATTCAGAACCAGTATGCTTAGCTATATAGCATCCTCCAATAAACATGAATGACATAAGCTTAGCAATCATCTGAATAACTTCTACTTCAGTAAGAAGTTTACCTGACATAGGAGCCACCGTGAAGAACATAGTCCTCAATTGTGTTTTCTAAAAAGCCGTCCCCTGGACCCCGCCCATTAAGGGGTGGCAGCATTTAAGGAGTGCCTAGGATGTCAGCCTACGCTACCTTGTACGATTACCTCAGTTGTTAAAGCATATCAAGATTCATTTCGGTGATATATTGTAGCTATCTCCTGGGACCGAGCACGAGTGGTCATCCAACACCGATACGCCTTGCAACTGGTGATCACAGATTGCTCAAATAATTATCTAACTTAATACAATCCCGGAAACTAGAAGAATGGCACCTGGAACATATTATCTCTGGTAATGTGATTGCTATTAAACGAGTGTAATGGTTATGTTAGATAAGCCGTAGGGAAATAAATTCCTGGCTGCTGTTAGCTGGTAGACACTGCTTGTTTCCGTAAGCAGGTACCTACCGTGCAATAATAGTCTAACAAAAAGAAAATAGGGGGAAAAATCATAACAATCCCCAGGACCGGAATCGAACCGGTGACTTTTCGGTAACAATCTTTTGACAATTACAGCCGAACGCCATAACCAACTAGACTACCCGGGGTCTCTTGTTGACGTGTTGAGAGACTGTGCTTCTAAGCAAGCTTACCTAGGTAGATATGTTTGGCAGCATGAGTTCCAAGGTTGTCATAGCGGTGACATGGACACCGTAACACGGGCGAAATCTAATGGCATAGGGAACGATAAGAAATACAGGTAGTAGGCAAGAGGATATATGCATACAGAGACACTTTAGAGATATCGCCTAATAGAGTTGTTTGATAGGACCACGTTGTCGTCTATGTCATACACTAAATGCACTCATGAGCAGATAGTAGTAACTTGTAGATATGTCTTGATAATATAAGCCATCTTGTTAGCTTATGAGTATATCTTATTAAAGACCAAAATGGGTTATTGTTAGTATTATCTTAAGTCATACAAGAGTGAAGTTCCGGATATCGGTGCAAGCTTCAAGATGAGTCATGAAATATGGTCCAACTGAACCATCGATTAGCTCAAGCCTAGTAGCGCCTGTTACTTACCTACCCCTAGTCTTGGGCTGCTCGTTTTGCCTCGGCAACTAGCGTTTGCAACGACTTGCGCCATGAAGTGTCAAGTCTTGATAGTGCTAGTGTAGCTCTCGGTCAAATTACACAGGACCCACGCAGACGATGCTGGGCAGCCTATTGGCGATAGGCGCGGCGTCTATACCGAGACGTAGCAACTAATCCTCTCATAGGTCTAAGCCAGTCAGTCTAATTGTTGCCGCGTGTAGCCTCAAATCCTATATGAACTTCCTCGTTCAGTCTACTTACATTCAACGGCTGAGAAGACAACATGGCCGAGTACCATGTATTACCACTATCCGGGGCGGAGAGGGTTGGAACGTCCAATAAACAAGTCGACATGGATCAACAGTCTCAGATTACCGTTAGGATTTTTGCGTACGTAGTTGCCGCTCGAAGAGGCCGAGGGTTCGTTACACTACCGACCGGCGCACCGCTCATAGGTCGGCGAAGAGAGCCCGGATGTTGAAGGATGAAGCACCTGGTTAATTTTCCTTAACTCGTGCTCATATTGCAGTGATTGCCTTGTGTTTCGTGAACTGACGCGCCAGTGTGGAAAATCCAATACAATCCGTCAGTACCGTGCCTTGAAAGATTCTCCTTCCTAAATAGAGTCTGCGTAAGCAGACAGCCTTGTTTTATATTTCTTCCCATCCATGTAGAGCTGAAAAGATTGATAGGTGAGGCATGTTGCGGTTTCAGAGTAATTCGATGTCGACGCGTTCAGGGCAGAGTCATTTATGAGCCTCACTTAGGCATGGAAGCTGGAGAAGCATGTTGGTGGATGAGCTGCAGGAATTGTGATACAGTAACCGAATCCTGCGAAGCACCGGTAAGAAGTAATTTGGCGACGAATTGCTCTAAGAGGTCCGGGCCGAACACATCTTCGGCACTGGGTACCTGGAGATGAAGTGTGGCTTGGCCCGGCGCGCCGCAATTGTGCATTCCGCATACAAGATTGTCCAGCCGGAAGGATTAGAGTGTCCCGGTGTGCTGGAAATCGAACATCATCTCGGCAAGTACCTACAACTTTCGGACCCGGGTACAAAAGACCTTTGCCGCATCTTCACATGCGAGCAGCAAGAGAACCAATAAAGGAGAGATGGCGTGTCTTGCTGCAAGTTGGAATCAGACGTTTCTGCAGGCAGGTCAAGTCGGGCCGCTGGTGCACCTGTGACGGCCCAAAGCCGCGGGGTCTACGAATGGCTGAGGAGTCGCTGCGGATGAGATCTCGACGGGACCCTCTGAAACGACGTTAACATGAGGTGTTTGAATTTCAGCTTGGTTCATCGCGGACACGTACGTGCGGTTCGTCTATCGGCTGGAGGCCTCACTATAACCTCATTAATCGACGCTGGTGCGACTGTGTATGATTTGAACGAGGGCGGCTTAGACGGTGGTCGTAGTTTGCCCTTGACGAGTTCACGACGCTCTTGGCGAGGCTTCTGCCGCTGCTCCTGTTCCAGCTCGGGAGACATCGATGTTGGTGTCTGAAGTTCATATACGACCTAGGAACAAAGAGATACACGACGGTACTTTAGATCATATCGTGATGTAGGATTTAATTGATGCATACATATACAGACCTAGATTACTAGGTCTAGGGATGTAAGTTGTCGGGTTTAAATTCACGATGCATGACAGCAAGGCAATTGGAACCGACGAGTGGCCGCTTATACTCCGGCAGTTGATGCACGGACCATTAGTTTGGCGCCATAGCTCTAGTGGCTTACCCATTTCGGAAAAGAGTTGTGGACCTCCTTTAGGTCAAGCCGAAGCTATCTACTAGGAGACATTAGGAGAAAACGGTCAATTGACGAATCCTCGCTCATCAATTGCATATTTATAAGCTTCCAGAAAGCTTTGCAGAAAAAAAGAAAAAGTTGGGCGAAGTCAATTGAGAGTTGTAAGTAATTTGCGAGGTGAAATATAGTACTATGGTCAAGCTGTCAGGGATCTCATTTGCAAGAACAAATTGGGGTACGGGCACCTGACCCCTTTGACCGGGATGACCTTCCTATAGAAGTATCCCGTAGGCCAAGAAGGGTAAAGTGTGACCTCGTTACCCCTCATTTCGACTCGTCCGTGGAAGTCGGCCAAGGGTTTTGCTTGCAGGTCGACGACTGAGAAGGAGGGAGCTTCGCACAATGAACAACTCATAGCTCATTGCGAGGCAGGTGATTTGCTGTCGAGGGCCTTAGGTAAGGTAGGTACCTGACCCTACGTGCATTCCGATTCTTGCGACCTTGAAAATGAATCCAATCCCTTTGGTCAATTGAGACTGACCAAAATGTCTTGGATCTTTTTTTTAATTCTGAGTTTAGGGTACCTGCCTGACCTTACCTTACCTTTCCTTATCTCGTCTTCTTCTAGTGATTGATGACTCTCCGACTTCAACCCCGACTAACTTGACAAGTGAAGAATTAATAAAAAAGTGTCTTTGACATTTGATGAAGAAGCTTGAAAAGTCACAACCCATCTATTTTATTAATAAAGAATTCACAGTATCCACTCTTTCTCTCTGCCACATCCCGTGCCAGGCCGCCACCACCCCGCGTTAGCGGCAAAAAACAAATTTCCCATTGAGAGAGCGCCGCCTCTCCCACCTTACCACCCCCCAATTCCGAGTCATACTCATATCCGTTTACTACTGTATTCTTATCAGCTACCCGACCTTACCTTACCTTACCTACTGTATTAGTCCAGACCCCTCCTCCAATTCCAATTGCTCAATTCCGTGATCGGTCTCGGACCTCAACGCAGACTACAAGCTGAGCTCACACTTTCAGCCTCGGCCGGTATAACGGCACGGCGCTCGACGGAGGGATTCATAATTGCCTCAATTCACGGCCTGTCACATCTGGTCACCTTGGTTCCGCTTGATATAATTTGTCAATTGCAGGAGTGCATGGATGGTCACACAGTTGTCGGCGCCGTTTCGGCCCCGTCCACCAGCCCTACCAGCCCTGTGAGCATACATCGCCATGGTTCCATGAAGCGAAAGCGCAGTGAAGGAGGTGTCGGAGTCGATAGCAGTCCGGGAAGCGCTATCGGCGATGAAGACCACTCTATGGCCGAGCCCGAAAAGAAGAGGCAGCCCGGCGTGAAGCGGTACGTCAAACAAACTTGCTTGTCTACCTACTGATTCATCCATCCTCCATCATCCATCAGCCAACCCCATACCATACTACCTCAATTTGTATAAGACATTCATAAATATAATACAATATTGAGCTAACGGCGTCGGGACAGTGCGTGTAACGAATGTAGACAGCAGAAACTGAGGTGCGATGTTGTCCAAGAACCGTTTCAGAGTTGTTCGAGGTGTAATCGTCTAAAGCTCGAATGCAAGATCGAGTCCAATTTCAAACGCATTGGCAAGCGAAGTAAGCACGCCGAGATGGAAAAGGAGATCGATCGGTTACGGCGCAAGATAGCCCAGGCTAAGGCGCAGGGTTTCGTGGTGGAAGACGATGAAGACCTGCAATCTCAGTTGCAATCCCCCGTCGCAAATAGTGCGTACTCGCATACCCGAAATCCTTCGCTCATGGGGTCCGATGAGGCTGTCACCTCCCTCCTGACTCTCAAGCGGGGAGGGTCGTATAGCTTGGCCGCAACCCATTATGCCTACGAGCTTGAGACAGTGCGGCTGACCGAGCAGGACGTCCACGCTCTATTCCAGGAATTCTTCACCTGCTACCATCCTTTTCTTCCTTTCCTAAACGAGCAGCAGTCACCTGACCTTTACTATCAACAACATGCATTACTCTTCTGGACCATCATTGCTATCGCGTCGAGGCGTTATCATCCCAAGCCTGGTATACTGCACGAGCTGTCAAGCGGGCCTCTGAATAGACTGCTATGGGGTACGGTAGGCGACGTACCAAACAGCTACTTCGTCGTCAAGGCCCTTTGTCTTTTATGTACCTGGCCGTTGCCGACGAGCACCACGACCGCGGATCCGACTCACATTTTATGCGGCGTGATGATGAAGGCCGCCACAGGTATCGGCCTACATCGACCGAACCATACCCAAGATTTCTCCCGCGTGTCTGTCGAGCTCAATAAGGATCAGCTTCATGATCGAGTAACCACCTGGGCCGTATGCAACATTGTTGCGCAGTCGATTGGAACAGGGTATGGTCAACCGGCCACTACACTCTACGACTGGACGCTAGCTCTCCGCCCTGGAGAGGACGGTCCCTTCACGTTATCATCAGAACTCGAGGCCAGACTGAGGATAGAGAGATTCTGCGACAAAGTCTCGAAAGAAATGTACAGTAATGCGAGCGACCCTAGGGGCGTAGCCGGCGACGAGCACAGAGCGATGCTAATGCGGGTGTATCGCCGAGACTTCCAAGAACTACAGACATCAATTCTTTCCCAGCGTCTGTCGCCGATAGTGGAGATCCATCTAACGGCTGCCAACGTGCACCTTCGGCTGGCCGGGTTCTTCGACTCAAGCAGCACTCCCGGTTATATGGACGATCTTATGGGCCTATGGCGAGCTATCACAAGCTTTCTAGACCTCCTGTTTGAGGATTCGAATCAGCAAATCTTACTATACGCCACAAACTATATCCAGCAGATGCTCGTCGCTGCCGGATTCGCTCTGTTGAAGTTGATGAGATCGTTCTTCGCGAAAACGATAGACTTCGAGAGGGGGCGAACACTTTTCCACAGGACCATCCAAGCGATCCGCACGACGAGCGTGTTGGATAACGACCTACAGTGGCGGCTGGCGGAGCTCATGGTCCAGATGTGGAACGGCGCGCGAATTGATAACAAGTCCAACACCTCATTTCACGATGACGACAACTCGGTGCTCATCGACGATAGCCTGCAACTGAAGGTGCGATGTAGGCATAGCATGAGTCTCGTGTTTGACTCTATTTGGCGTTGGAGGGAGGAGTATCAAGCTCAAGGACGTGGCACGCTTGACGGTAAGACGTTTTCCTTCCTCTCGATAGATACCACGCTCGCGTGGCATGGAGGACTTACTAATATCGATCAGCTCTCAAGCATCCAACTAATCCCGACTCGGCTAATGAGTCTTCAGCGTCTTCTACCCACATGGACAGCACACTCCTACCCCATAACAATCTAGCGAACCTAACAACAATGGCGCCTAATAATGGCGGGATAACACCAACAACAAGCCACGGCTTGAATGCCGGTGCGAATAGCATGATCGGAATAGGGTACGGGAGTGATGCTAACTACGACTTCTTCGATCCTCAACACTGGATGCTCGATGGCTTGATAGATTTCAACTACACTTTTGCCCAACCTTTGGAGGGCATGTAACAACTATCGAACGGAGCTCAGGTACACGGCCAACAAAACACTCCGGGTCTAAACAGCACCGGTGGAATGATATACCCGAATATCAACAGCTTCAATGAAATGATGTGGGGCATATCTACTATAATATAATTGCGAGAGCGCGAGAAGACGAGAAAAAGACCGAGACGGAGATATAACGAGGCATCGGAACCATGACTTGCGTAAGGGCAGACGCGAGAGATTGATTCGTTTCATGTGCCACCTGGAGTGGGTTTTCTTACGTTCAACACTGGAGCGCCATATCCAGTATAGATTGATTATGATTGAGGAGAAATGACTTGAACGGAATGGCTTAATACCCCTCTGCATCGTTGCATGGTGTTGCGAAACGGAGGGGGTTCTATACCAGGGGCGGCGGGGGTTCAAGCGATTTGCTTTATACATGATATACCTATATATCTCGGACACCGGATTGTGTTTATTGATCCTGTAGTGAGCATTAATTGAAGCAAGGCACACGAAATTGAAATTGTTCAACAGTGGCCCAAGCTACGTCTACTTCGTGTGAGGGAAATGCTCAGGAACGTGGTCTTGCGGCGGTCCATGTTCCAGCTTCCTCGACACGTATTTGTAGCAGGACGAGGTTCATACATATGTCATCAGGCACATGAGAGCTATCTGTTGATAATATTCTGTGTCGGGAGAGGATCCTTCAGCGTCCCCTGTAGAATATACCGGTACACATATCCGACGAGGCTGTAGCTGAAAGATTGCTTTTTTTTTTTCGTCGCCTAGGTACCTAGCGGAACGGCCCACGGGCCGTGCACCTCTTCCATCCATGCCATGTGGTTTTGAAAGGAGGCGCGTCACGATCGCTTCCTGACGACATGGCGATCCGATTAGTTCCGATTCCTAGGACGAAGTACAGTACCTACCTAAGGTAGGTAGTAACTAGGTAGAGAGGTCCGGCGTGTTGCGCGCGGCACTGTTCGACGATGCCCCGACCGATATGTTTACCTACTATACCAGGAAGAACGAGCGGTGGCGTGCCAGAAATAGCAGCAACCGTCGCTCAGCCCGGAATACCGCATCCCCGTCTGCCGACCTAGGACACCCATCTTCTCGTCTTATTTTCCTGCTTGGGTGGGGTGGTGGTGGTGGTGGTGATGGTGGTGGAGAGGAACGGAACTTGCCATAGGTACGTGCGTATGGTTGTCCCTGTCTCTCTATCTCTCGTCACGGGGACGGGATACGACGGGAACTTTGTCGTTCGGGGCCGGTATGTTGTTCTACGCTGAGAGAAATAAGTCAGCCTGCCCGATGCGGGAAATTTATGACGAAGGGGCCCACGCAGGTTGACGGAACGAAAGGTGACATCGATCCTCAGATAGATTAAGCAACGCATGTTTCAGACCTGCGCGTGGCTGGCCCGGATTGCAACCCACGTACATACACTCATACATACAATACCTATACCTACGTACATAAGGTAGGTACGTTGTATGCGAGCCCTTGATCTTACGTACGTTAATCGCGTGGCATCCGGGGCTGCACGGCGGCGGCGTCGGAAAAGACTACTAGCTGCAGCTACAGCTGCAGGAGCATAGGTAATCAACGACATTCGTTCCCTGCGCGTGCCCTTTGCCGGAGATGTCTGGTTCGCGACAAGCTTCTTTCTTTTCCGTGCCGCAGTATCGAACATTCTTTTTTTTCTATTTATTGCCCACTCCTATGGGTTTAGCCCGTGGGAATTACCCACACTGTGGGCACAGGTACCGGGTTGCGGTTACGAAAGGAAGCTCTCACCACCAACGCTTAAGCGCCGATGTATAGCTACCTGGCTTCATCCTACCCTGTCTCTCTGTCTCTCTGCGTGTCAAGCTCTCTCCAGGTCCCGGTGCTGACATGCAGCAGCAGCGTGCTGAGGTGATCTTTATCATGCAATGTGACGTCCTGCGATCTACTATACCTGCTTTCTATGGGATCTACTGGTCTCTGGGAGGCACGGCAAGTTAGAAGGATTAGGGGGCGGGCCACATGGAAGCGGGTTAATTGTCATCCCTTGTCCGAAAGGTTGGTTATTCTAGCCCCCAAGCCTAAAGGATGAAGAAAAAACGTGGGTTTCGACATCCTCGTGAACAAGCACGCCCCCCGGGCAAGCAATAGCCGTTCCCGTTATGTTAGCCTACCCACTGTAATGCCCACGAGGCACGCAGGGAGTATAGGTATCAAGTGGAGAGGGAGGAAGATCTGTGGTCTCGCTCCTTGGTCCAGCTCGGTCATACGAGATCTAGATGGATGCTGGTACCTGCGTTTAGGCGGATCGAATTCATTACGAAAGTCAGCAAAGAGACGGCACCAGCTAGTTACTGATACCGTATGACCTCAGCGACGGACCGGCCGATGGTATCAAGCTTGTCGGAAGTTTGCCTCTTTATCTATTTATCTTACGAGCCTCATTGAGGCTCAAAAGATGCAACTCCGCGGGTTCTTACGGCTTATTGCAGACGGCTGAAACACGGGGGACAAAGAATATGATGGCCTTTAGTCAGTTGTCAGCTATGCGTTGCTGTGTACAACGTTGTGTTTAGGTACGTTCGGTTCCGTGGGGGATGATATGAGGTTCAATCAAGGCATCTCGGAGATTAGGACGGCCTATAACATCGAGGCTCATAAACAAGCTGAGATGCTATCCGTATGTGCCTCCGGAAATTTCCCTGTGCGACGGCGTAGTGCCACTGCGGTACCACGGTTAGAAGACGGATTGTTTCCGCTTTAGAGAAATGCCTGGTCGCGGCTCCTATGCTGCTACGCTCGCTACTCCTTCGAGACGACGGAGATATACAGATATGTACGTCTTTGTTACTGTGGACGCTACAGTGTACAAGATGGTTGCGGCGCATGGTTCCAGATCGCATCAGTTTCGATCATAGGATGCGATACAACACAGTTGCCTTAGAGAAGGTGAGCGGTTGAGTCAGACAAATCGTGTCTCTGTGATACCGATCGTAGATCTATACAAGTCGCTCATAATCTGGCCGTTCCGCTCGCTAAGAATTCCGGTGTACAGGAAGGTGGTAGTAAGGCGAACGAGGCTGCAGAGTCCTTAATCACACGCCCGATCCAATGGGACCCGAGATATTGGTTGTTGGAACTTCCATAGAGTAATGCCAACCATGGTAGGCAGAATACTCGTAATGAGAATTCGTCACAGGGACGTGGACACGGCGCCGAAGGATCGAAGCTTGCCTCGTGGTATGGGTGACATTGCTTCCAGGGTGACGTTGAAGCAAGTACCTAAGCGAGCACGCGCAGGCATTGCGCACGAGGCGAGCGCTTGCGCTAGCCAGTCAGAGAGGTCGTATGCTCGCCTACATGGTGCAGCTCGTTTCAAAAGTTCCCAGTATGGAATTTTTCTATATTCTTGGATAGTCACCGGTGAAGGGGGGAAAAGTCGCGGTGAGCTCGTGCTCGGAATGAGTCAGCTAAGGAGCCCAAGCCAGCCAACTAGTTACTGTAATGGGACGATAAAGACAAGATCAGGCAAGTCTGTTCGGCAGTGCTTACATGGAACCGTCGTTCCAGCAGGGTATCGGGCAATGTCATGCTCACCCACTAAGCCGGCCATATCCCCCTTTACTTCCTTATCTCTAGAACGCTCTATAACTGCCGACTTCACCTCGGAGATGCCGTTCAGATGACGGGGTCTTCGATCTTTTTGAGTAAGGTGATTGTCTGTCAGTCGGGGCCAAAAAGAAGTGTGGAAAAATAAAGGACGGAAGGAAACCAGTTGCGATCATTCGGTGACGTATAGGGAATATTACCTACATACTGAGATGATCACTGTAACACAAAGACATCCTCCCGGGCCTTCGATCGTGCTTCTTTCCCTCCGGAACCAGGTCTGGTTTCGGGCCTTAGTTTGGTAATCAGCCTGCATATGTCTGGGGCGACCGGACCTCGCGAGGCGGCCGTGTGGCTTAACTCCTTGAGTCGAAACGTAACGGAGGGTGGCCGGCACTGGGGTCGCATGATGCAGGGCTGTAGACCGCTGATCAGCGACGAATTGTGGACGTAGACGACATTGGGACTACCAGTTAAGCGCTTGGGGGCCGCTGCGGAATTGCGGCAGTGCTGACGAGGCTGTTTTTGCACTTTTTATTTACTTAATTCCTTCTTTCTATACTTCTTTCGGATACGGAAAAGAATTCGACCCTGGTCCCGTCTCGAGTCATGTATATTATACATGGCATCAGGATAGATACGGTGCTGCCCAGTTTGTCAGGTTACGGCTCAATAGGGAAGAGTGTTGGTAGCCAAGGTTACATCCACGTACGCTTTTGGTTACAGTCGAAGCCTTGAGTAGGCAAGTCCCACTTCGTCGCGGTGTGGAAGGAATGGCAAACGATCGCCTCTCTTCGTCTCCCTTCGTTCCAAACTCGGGCTTCGATCGGGCTTTAGCTTCCAAGGCTTCTCGTCGTCCCAGTATTTCGTCTCTCAGCTTTGTTGCGGCGCAGACTGACAGGAGTTTGGGGGCTACGACTATAGAATCGTACCCGCCTACGTCCAACCCCATGTTCGGAGGAGTAGAGGCCCATGTTCGGAATAGAGCCTACGCTCGGAGTAGGATGTATTATGCTGTAAGTCTCGACAGGCAACACCAACACCCGGATTATCCTCGCCCAGCTTAGACTAGTGCTCTACACTACCCATTACGCCTAGATCATAGGGCTGGCCAATGGACAAGCGTAGTATAGGTAGTGTCGGCGAGACGTACCGAAGGATTAATGATCAATCCGAATGACGCACATATAGGATGTTAAAGGACTCCATCAACGTGCTGGATATGTCATCAGAATTCGGCACTCTGATTACGCAAGATAGTAGCATCTGCGTCGTGGCTTTCGGAGCTGGACATGTGCCCTCTCGGATACTGGCTTCAGCCTTCACATCCTGCCCTCTTCTAAGGAGACTCGAGAGCCTCATGGCTGTACTGGTACGAAAGATTCGCCTAGTAAGCATAAAGAATATTATATTAGAATAATTCATCGAAATGAAAGTGTGTCTCCTTTGGCGCCTTCGGGGTCGTAGGTACGCGATCCAGGCGGCAAATGGAAGTTGTTGGCTGGTTTCATCCACGCACGGGGAGGGTTAGAAAAGGTCTCTGAAGGCTAAACCTTGTTAATGGATACAAGTCTGGGGTTGTTCCAAATGTTAATTCTAAAGATTCGCTTCAGCTATGTCTTCATCTGTCACACTAGACCCCACCCGAACCAGAATAGAAGTGATTTAAAGTTATTAGCTACTTCCCATGATCCTTTTAAGGGGATATACCTAGTTTATCGTAAAGGTTGATGTCTTTCTATGATCCGTAGGACTTGAACACGTTTCTCTTCACCTCTAGCATGGTGAGGTAAACAAGATGTCTGAAGACCATGTGTCTATCGCTTCCTTGCTGGGAGAGTTATAAGATTGAGTGTCGTTAAGCCTCGCTCTTCGCCGAGGCCTGGTAGTTAGTGGCGATAACAAGGAATATACACAGGTTTGTTGGTTCATCCTACTGCTCTCACCTGCCGAAAGCGTCGCCCTTGGTTGATGCATATTCGTGGTCGAAGAGAGCATGCCAAGCTGTCTTCGCCAGTTTGCACGTATGAGATTAAACTTGGTAGCTATTATTACGAACTGGAAGCAAGGATGCGGAGATCAAATTTCTGGCAATGGAAACCCCTGAGTTGTGGTTGGCGTACCCCTGAATGGAGTACCTGAGATAAAGGGGGCCCATAAGAATTAGCCTCTTGTAGACGAGACATTCTTCGTCTATGAGCCTAGGAATACCGCTGTTTGGCCAGGGACAATCTATTTGCCTCCCCTATACCTGAAAGATACGAATGGAGGAAAGTGATCCTCTTCGGCAACAGATCCCGAACATGGTCATTTGATGCTTCCCGTCACGGTACTTGAGATACATGTTATCGCGTAGTGAACATCCAGAAAGAGCATAGTTAGCGTATCGCATGGATATCAGAACCGTAGATGCTTACAAACATACATAGGTACTCAGACGACATTGCCGTGGATCTCCGAGGACTGTTGAGATAGGTAGTCAGTACGAACAGGGGAGTATGTACCGGCAACGTACAAGGAGGTGCCGCTGGTACCCTCACCCTGAAATATTTAAGCTTGTATTCCTGAACGGCACACGCCGTATATCCCCGACAGTCCTGTCAAATCTAGGCTCAACCAAGAGCCTAACGGCCACTAGGATGGAAAGGATACGAAGCTTGGACTAAAAGGGGCCAACTGCATAGATGGGTGTGAGCACAGCGCTTATGTGCATTCTTTCGAAACTTTCGGCCCTGTAGGGCTGCCTATATCAGACCTCCTATGCCATAATTCGAGTAGCAATGGACGAATAGGGGCTTGTTTAGCCGATGGGGCTCTTTGGGATGAGATAAATAAGGCATGAGTAATGTATGTGTGGAGAGATATCCAAGGGGCTGGGCTCGCTGTTAGAAGCCATGCACTGTTCCCCAGAGCACATAATGCAATCCAGAGGATGGGAATCAAGATTAACCCTAGGCTATAGCCCCTCGTACACCGTGTGATCTAGCCAGAGTACTTGCGCTCTTGTGAGAGGGATTAGAAGGCGATTAACATCCGTTGGCTACTAGTGGTGGAGCTGCGGTTAATGCAACATGTTGGTTTGAACGAGTTGAGCCAAGATCGCTTGCTAGGTAGCTTCCAACACGTGAAGAGGACAAGCGCGCGGATGAGAATGTGGTAGCCTCGATAGCAAACCACGAAGAGGACATATTGTGTAGGACGAGTCAGGAAACATACATCCTTAGACCCATCTAGGATAGATGTACCGCAGTAATCTCTAATGTCTCTCGATAGGGCCCCAGATATCGTCGAGTTGGTCCTATGGTACACGACAGGCCAAGTGAACTAACTACTCGGCAGCATTCCAACCGAGTGCTTGTCTGCGGTCCGGTCCGGATTTAGAACTCGCTCAGCCCTATCGCTTACCTACCTACCGTAGATATACTGACAGCACGTAGAGGGTTCGTAATTACTATTCGTGGTATTTCTAATGCTGAACCACCTAAACCTTCTTTTTGAGTGCTGACAATACTACATTCTGCCAACACTTCGTACGTGGACGGATCACAGCTGACCGACTTTTAGAAGCCCGTAATTATTCGACGGAAAGCGAAGCTTGGCATCAACCTTTCCGTTTATACTACGTAGTATTGTGTCTATACATGTATACCTCCCCAACCTACATACATCAACTCGATATTGGGTTCGAGTCAGCGTCACACACCTTCTGAAAGATAGGGAATTAGTATAGGCTGCAATGGTGCTGAGGCTGCTTGGCTATCCTACTACACGAGTATCGTCAATTCTTATTGGTTACCAACAGCACGGCACGCTAAAATATTAGTGGGAAGTAAGCTTCATGCTAGCCACTCAGAGCTCGTGGTTGATGTGGTCAAAGTGTGCAGCGCCATCCTTTTAAACGCTAAGCGCTGTGCTGCAACGCGATCCACTTCATATCCCCGCCCAACCCACCTAACTTGGAATCCACCTCACATTTCCTGCTCGCACTGTACCTACTAAACTCCTTGAACATGTACTTTGATCGCCGAGTCGGGTCGTGGGCTTGAAGCCAAGCAGCCCCAAGCCAATCGACTTAGGCGGATGGGCAAGGGTGGTCCCATCATCCGTCCCCTCCGGCTTGCCGTCATTTGATCGATGTCCCGTCGGCACGTTGCAATCTTTTCACATTCACTGCACCGTCCAAGGCATCCGCTTCTGCTTTAGGCTCTTGCTCGACGCTCATGCGTCAAGGAGGAAACCGCTCAGCAGGATCGTGACGCATTTATTATTGTATGCGTCCCAGACGGTCGGGACCGACAACGCATCGTCTGCGCGGTGCGTCTTACCACCGCAGGGCATAATTCGTTCGATTCCGTCGGGTTCCAGGCAAGTTCCAGGAAAGCCCCCGGGGAGCAGCTAAGGACAAAAGTCCTCTTTTTCTGTCTGTCTGTCTGTCTGTCTGTCTCTCTCTCTCTCTCACATCATACCGCCGCCCGCGGCCCAGAAAAACTCTAGGTGCTATGCAGGCCCGTCTATCACTCCCGACTAAGCACTGATATGAGTGTCTCAACCTACCATTCGGGGGGCTTAGTCTCCCTGTAGACGCAATTACCACCCGACGACCCGACCAGGAGTAGCGCGTTCTACGGGCCAGAGACGCAGAAGTACATAGACGCAGACCCCAACCCCATCCCGTTTTGTCTTGCCTGTCTCTCTGTCGTGCAGGTGGAGAGAGGTCGTATTGCGTCTCAGAACTTCTGGTCTCGCGATGCACCATCTACGACAAGTTTCGAACCGACACATGTTGTACATGAGCGACGTGTGCTAGCGTGCCCGTCGACAACGCTAAGTATTAACCTTATAGGTTTACTGGGCTGGAACTGGCATAGTTTATCTGGCGGATCTGTGTGCGGCATCTCAGGACGATTTCCCCGTTTGTGGGCCTGTGGGACGAACAAGTCCTGAGTCCGTGGCTTTCCTCGCGTCGTACACGTAAGGTATCGTATAAGGTAAGGTATATAGTAGATAGGGCATATTCGAGTAGTTAGTCCCTGCTCTTGACCATCTGAACTAGCAGATGATCCTTACAACCTGCGGGAATTTGGTAAGGTCTACCTGTGGTCTACCTGTGGCATGTAACATTCGACCATACATACCTCCTGAGGTACATATGTACCTTGAAAGTGGTGTTTTTTGAGCGATGCCGCGATTGGCCGGCTTATTATTTCAAATGGAAGGAGGGCAAGGTTCTGGATAATGCTCCACAGTACCTAACAAGTACAATACCTTAAGTCCCCAGTGCCCGGACCAGCCAGTTAAGGCCGTGTGGGGCATTGCGCCCCCGTTCTCACATCAACTCAGCCCATATTCGAACATGCCCTGGTCACTTCACCCCCTTCTTCATCCGCATCCACTATCCACTATCCATGGCCTAATGCCTCACCCGATTCGAAGATCAATTCGTCTCGCACCTCTCTTCCCGTCTATCCTTGTCGTCTTTCTACCTCCAAGTAATCAAAAAAGGGCCCCCAATCTCTTAGATCACTAATTGTTTGCTGGCTCACGGTCCCGGCTTCAGGTCGCTGGTAGATCAGTGCTTGCACGCATCGAACAATTTCGATTAGCTCGAGCTTCACGAGTCAGGACTCTGGGGTTCGATAGCCGCAGCCGACCAGGGGTTTCTAGCGCTGCTTGCGACGACCACCATGGCCGAAATATTTCATACATACCTACCACCTTACATACCTCCCTACATGACTTCCATATACGCCATTCCGAGGCTTCTGGTTACTTACTAGGCCGCGCTTGGCCGCCTGGCAGGCCTACTCCTCCGCCCGATGTTGCAAACCGTCGAGGCATCGTCGGTTTCAAGCGAATTACAGTCTAGGTGAATTTCGACGTGTAAATTTGGCGGCCTCCTAAGTGGGAATCTTTAGCCCTTTGCAGTCTAGTTCGTTCGATGGCGACGGTTAGAACAGTTGAGACTATCAGGCGTGATACAGCTCTAGAAACCTTTAATCATCACGATGCTACAGAAATTGACCTATCCAAAGCTCTATACCGCCTGTTTTTTGCTTCGAATTACTGCGCACCGCCGCGGCGCAGCCTGAATGGTGTCGGATCTGGGTCAATTCGGGAACGCCCAGGAGACCCCGTACCTACCGTCTCTCCCCCCTCTAATTATTCAACTGTGTTTCTCGACTTCCCCGCAGACGACGGAGGAAGGGAAATGAGAAAGCAAACTCGCGAAGTAACCAATCTCCTACAGATGTGGTCGCGGCAACTCGATATCTGCCGGAGGTTCGCTTCACTGCACCGCTCCGTTTTCTTTATCTCTCATTGGAAGTATGGTCGAACTCATGTCCAAGCGGACAGACTAACATAGAGAACAGAAGAGCATCGCCATCTTCGTTCTGCTTGTTAGCTACGTTTCTTTAGCTCGTCTGCCTTGGCTGCTATATCATGCAATAACATGTGCAATGCTACTCATTAGATAAGGAAATCATATATGCCTTTACATCCCATGGGTAAGAGAACATACTATTCGACTCACATGCCGTGGATCAACGACCTCCTATGCCTACTCGGGCGAGCATACAGAGGTCCATCTTCGTCATCGCAGCCCTTGGTTGAAAGGATAGGTAGACCGAAACTTTTCGTCACATCCAAGAAGTGTTGTCAGCACATCTCTGATCAACTCCCAATTTAGGGATATTTTCTTTCACACGCTCTCAACACCATATCCTTGGGTCTAGCTATCCTGGTACATATCTGTGACCCCCCTGTAGCTGCGTGGGTCCTGGGCCAAGTATACTGTACCCTATCTACATCGACTACCTTCCCGGTACCTAGGCGGATGTCGAGCTCCTGGCTACACTTTCACACAGTGCTGGTACGGCCTGATCATGCCAGTCCAGTCTACGGTACTTGCCTCTGCTCATTCTCGCTCGCTTAATATTCGATTCCCTAGTCAAAGATTGACGGAGACATTTCCTGAGAACGTTTGCTCTCGTCCCCCATGCCTGCCCTACAGCCCCGTATTTCCTCGCCGTGCCATATTCCCATCCCTCGGCCATTGCCCATCTCAAGCTGCCACATCTATCATCCCCGCTGCCTCTCCCAGTCGCCCTCCTAAGCCCTGATGAGCCTTGTATTACCATTCCCACGGGCGTGGTTCGTACCAGAGGCCAGTGTAACTACCACATAGTACATCGAGGCGCTTAATGGAAGTATTCCGGTGACTGGACCCTTGGCCAACCGACACACTAGGGTGTCTACCAATCCGTCCATCGGGAAACAGCCCATAGCAGCTCTACACACATAGCGGCGGCTATTCATGCGTCTTGCTGCTTCGTCTCCACACGCAATACTTGGGTCACTCCTAGCACTAGCTAGATTCAAGCCCCTCCTGGCTCGCCCTGTCACTTCGACCCTTGTCACTCTTCGAGGATGTACCTCGAATACCGAGGTGGGTAACTCTAGAGTACTGTGTGGTATGTTCCTGTACATAACTGTCAATGTACCCAGTGGAGCTACTCGTTACGGCTTGGGACTCGAGCTTGTAGCTCTCAAGAACACGGTCGACGACGTACATATGTCCTCCACTTCCCACTTCAACTTTGACCACCCCACAGGACAAGGCTCCAGCTTTGTCTATAATACCCCTTCGTCTCCTACTTTTGCCTCGCACTTGGTCGTGACCTCAGAAGGCAGATTTTTTTATCTCTTAGTCCAAGTCACTTCAACTACCCTATGCCGTTGTATCATCTGAGGGGCGTTCAAGGATCTATGAGTACATATAGCTTCGAAGAACCGTCTACCCCTACGCCTAGTCTTAGTTATCTCGACGAATCTCCACCCTCGCTTTCAGAGTCGCCAACTACTCACTACCTCTACCAGCTATCTGTCGGTATCGAAATGGATGACAGCGTGTACGTTCATCAAAGGTCAGACCATATGCGCCATAGTCTGTCCCGGGACTCGAGTCTACCCGAAGACCGGCGATCTATCGCATCTCCTTCTAGTTCTGCCTACAGCCATGACATTCCTACTACTTATGCTTCAGTACGTTTAAAGTGCCATACCAGCTTGATATTTTGCGACGTTGAGAACGTAGTGACTCATTAAGTATATAGGTTCCAACATTCACCAACTACGCGGTACAATATGATTCTTCGCTTCCTACCCCAGTGTCTGGCGCTGGATCTCCTTCGATGAATGAACGGACCACAAAGATCATGCACCCATACAATCAGCACCGGGCAAGCTCTCAGCAGCCCACACCTCCAAATACTTCACGGCCATGGCCAAACTATCAGATGAACGCCCATTGTAGCCAGGCAACCTCGCCCATTCCCTTGCAAACTGCTGCCGACATGCTAGAGATGCAAGCTCTGGAGGCATCTCACTCTCCCGACAATCACGGACACATGGTCTCGGAGCCTTCGTTCCAATGGGGCCATTATACAGTTTCTAGCACCGAGGTAACAGAAGACATGCAACCGCAAATGACGCACTCGTCGCTGTACCCAGTGCCTAGTGTAGCGCCCACGGACTTAGTTAGGCCTCCAATTACTCTGAACTCTTCGAATATGCCCCTTCCGGCACCGTCGCAAGTTCCCCTCCTGCACCACTCTCCGGATCCGCGAGATCTAGCTCCCTCGGTTACGCCAATCGATAATATGCATCATCACTTCCCTAATATGATACACCAACCGCAAGTGATCATGGACTTTGCACCTTATCGAAGGAAGCCTTCCAGGTCCTCGAGGAATGGCCGGTCAGGTAGACCTTCAAAGAGACCACGAGCTCAAAGCCGTGCTCTTTCGAAACGTGGCGATATGGACTACATGGACTCTCAACAAGCACCACCAACAGGTGATGACTCTTCCACTACGAAGACACCAGCCCGGTGTATCACCTTAAGGCCCGATGCTCCTGAAAAAGACCGGTACATCCTGGAACTTAGGTGTCAAATGGATAGCGATAAAGGAAAGGGTATATGGGAAGAAATCACGAAGAAATACGAAGAACGCTTCGGGAAGAGGAGGCAGGAATCGCTGCAAATGAATCTCACCCGAGCAGTATTGAAGTACGCAGTGTGGCCCGAATCTGAGGTGAGTCAATAATGTCTGCAACACCTGATCAGCCCAGGGTAGCTAATTAGGTACATAGGATGAGGCTTTGAAACGTGCTGTCGATGAGCTAGACCGACGCCGCTATTCGGACTTAGCTAAGCTGATGAAAGAAAAATACGGGGGCTGCCAAGCCTGGGAGTGGAAAGATGGTCACATCCTGAAGCGCCTGGTCGATTTAGGCCTCGAGGAGTTCGATCCCGAAGACGTTACGAAGAAGCCACGCCGAAAATCCAAGAAAGCCATGAGCAAGCGGCCGGTTGGTAAACAATCTTGGCCCCCCCCGACTGTTACTCTTCCATACGAAGAAGACAACCGCACGATATCGTCTGAGCAGGAGAACTATATCCTGGAACGTTACTGTAAGCCGGACCCCGAATTTCTAGATCCCGACGCCATGCATGGCGTCGTAGAGCACCCGAATCCACTGTCTACCAGGGGAAGCACCGAAAAAGATTCCACAGAGACTCAAAGCGAACGAGTGGCTAAACAAGCATGCGATCAGCTACTCTCGAAGAGTGACCATATATATGGACACCCCATGTCATAAAGCGAACTATCGACCCTGCTGCGCTGCACTTCCCTTCTCATAATTTATCTCTAACCTTCGCTACTTCTATTCAAACCGTCACTATCGAGACTACGGTCACTTACATATCACTAGAAGATGCTTTAAAGCCATAATTGAGCGACCGTTTGGAGTTGGAGGGGAGTATCAACGTTACCACTGTAGAAAACGTCTGTTCTCGCGAGACGGCAGAGGTAGAAGGTGCCCTTGGATTAGACAGAGTCGCACAAAGCTTGTCCCTTTGCTTTTGCACCTTCAAGCCTCGAGAGGTCTTTGTGTGGGTGATTTCACCAGGGCGTTTAGGTGCATTGCTTTTTTACACGGTACATATCACAAGCTTCACGGCCGTCCTTTCTTTAGGGTCAGTTTGGAATTGGCTGTTTCATGTCGGATTAGGTATTTTTTATGATCATCACCATTATTAGAGAATGTTAGGCAACTCTAGCTTCGAGTGTTGGGAGGCAAAAGAGTGTTCTTGTCGAGTTTAGGTTAATTGGAAGCGCGAAAAAGTTGGAGGATAGTTGCCGGTGAGGAGCACGGAGTATTCTCATGTTTTCATTGTAATAGTTACCACTCTACTGTCTCCTTGGGCTGTCTATCTCAAACATATTCAAGATACACCGCCTCCTTGCGAGACTACCTACTCGCGAAGCTAGAAAGTCAGACGAGATAGAAAGAGAAATGTCTCATTGAACAGCTCGAAACATAGACACACACAGAGAAACTCCTGCCTTCTAAGCATACAGTTAGTTCTTCTAGACTTATGCGTTCAAGACCCAGACAATTGTGTCTAGTGCGATATTCGCTTCCCCTCCCCGATCGGGTGGCTTGGCGGACAAATTTGTCATCAAGGACCTACCGTAACGTACCATCCCGTCTGATGTGTCTACATATTCCTCCTTGCTCTCTATAGTGAGATCGCCTATTACTTCTATTACATACTCACACATACTCGAGCTGAGGCGTGGCCAGATTTCGAAGGTTCTCTGCAAGGGAGGGAGAGAGAGACCGGGCCAATATCGAGCCGCGCGGAAGGGAGTTAAGAAGGAAGAGAAAGGGCAAAAAACACGAGAAGCGCGCTGCGCCTGTTTCTAATTCCATAACTCTTCCACAGGCCTTCCGTCCCCCGTCGCTCCCGGTTTCTGGGGTCTCGGGGCTGAGACACAGCTATCTTAGGTGTATTCGCCTCAACCACACAACACGAGGTCCGGACTTCCACATGGACGCTTTACCGCCTCCCTATTGCGCGCGGACTGGGGTATGTGGGGTTTGCTTTGCTGCCATGATCGTGATCGTCCCAGCGCTCGCTGTCTCTCGGCTCGTTCTATCTGCTTAAGTTCTAAATCCGAGCCCCCCGGATCTGAGTGTCGTCCACCGGATGAGATGGAACCGAGACAACCAAGACCACCCAAGACGGAAACGGCACTAGACCACGATAGCGACCACCGCATCATGATTCAGGACCACGTACCACTGGCAGCTATTTACAGCGTCGATCAGACCTTGGCCCACGTGCTATTGTGACCACACGTGTGAATGCTACCTGTGACTGGACCTTCGTGCGAGTATCCTACGTCCCAGACCTACATATTTCCCGAGTAGTGGCACTACATTACGTGTGTTGACTCGGGAGAGTCGCATGATTTCTTCCGTCGGCCATTAGCTGTGATCCGGTCTCTGCGGAGATAGAGCTAGCGCCGAAGGATCAATATCATGCCGCCGGATCGCGAAGCAATACTAGTCCCCATGTTAACTAAGTGACTATACACTCGTACCTACCCCTATGACATTACAGCGTCGCCTACAAGTCTAGGAATAGCCCTGGTTGGGGTATCTATCTATAGTTCTCATACCACATACCCTGCTTCTCTAGGAATGAGGGCAGTAAGAAGATGTGGATGTATTAATCTATAAGAGGAAGTTGAAAAGAGTATTGAAGGTTGTATGCATCTGTTAGCGACACCGCCCCTTTTTCACAGTTCAGATCTCCTACCTACGGTCAAGTACCAATAGAAGCCCTAGTCAGCAAATCAGAATAAACACTGACAACCCACTGTAATAACGCCCCTTCTGTCTGCACCCGGTTCTCGTGCCATGGTTGAGGTGTGATGGCGTTTGAGAAGGTCCGCCGCGAACCACGTCCTCGGGAAATTGGACCGCCTCTCACTGGCTCGAAGAAGGGCCGCAAACGAAGGGGGTTCTATGCTACGCTACCTTCCCTAAGCAGAACTGCTCTTTTCTTCTTCCACTTCTCCACGCAATAATAAAACCCGTTATCAGTTCTTACGCCCCTCTAATTTCAAGTTGTCTAACTAACTACTAATAAGCTTCTGTCAGTTTACTATGTAACTAGGATTTTACCTATTGCGAACAGCCCCCCTATCTCCGACGATTATATAACCAGATAGAGAATTATCACACTGACAAATAGAGAAAAAAAACAGGATACTACAGGAATAAAGGGGCAGGCTAATAAAATAGATAACGAATGAGCCTCTTGTATCCTTTCGCCACGCGGTACACACAAACAAGTACCCGTCGGGTACTTCCCAAGACGTTGAGAGCGACGTTGAACATTCTGAGACCTGGTCTGGGTGTAACGTGACTGTGATCTATACTATGCAGAACGGGGACTGGCGTAACTGGGCGGGACACGGCACCGAAGGGGTCCTAGAGCAGGGGGCAGGAGGCAGGAGGCAGGGGGCAGGACAGGGCTGCAGTAGCTCCATCAGGGAGGAGGGAGAGCCCAGCGGGTGATCTGAGAGGCATGAATGAACATTGGATGTAGTCGTACCCACCCTTTAAGCTTAGAATTATTACAATAGTACGCGTAATTATCAATGCTCGTCTCTTTCTCTCTTTATCTCCGTCTCTTTTGGAGTCGTTCATGCAAAAGAGGGTAAAAGCCGCAAGAGAGGGGGAGGTAGAGGGAGAGAGAGAGAGATGAACTCGGAAAAGTGAGGCAAGTCGAACGAACGAACAATCAAAAACACAACTGCCGAAGACGATTTGTCAGACCGTTGCTTGTCAGCTAACCCGACGGTTTGGATCCGAGGGCTTAGAGCTTATGCCGCTGACATGACATGAAATGACACGACATTTTCCCACACATTCCACGATGGCGGTCAAGAGACGAAAATATAGTAGGTAACTATTCGCGAAATGACAATAGGCAAAGAGAGGCATTTGTAAGTTGATGACTGACTACCTGGTAAGGTATACTATGATATACGCCAGGATTGTCAACCGAACAGCCCGTGCTGCGGACATGGCCAAGGCAACTACGGTGATTGATTGAGGAACGCAAAGACCGGCACTGATCCCGCACGCATAAACGTGGATACCATACCTATTCCCCAGCCATCGATCATTAGGCACGGACGTCAAATCACGGGGGGTCTCAGCGATCCCAGGCGCAAAAGATCCCGGGGAAGGAAAACCGTAATATTTTGTATACGGTATCGTTTTGACGCTTGGCCCTTGTTCGATGTAAACAAAGTATATCAATCTGCCTATCTTTTCCCTGGTCTAAATTTTAAGAAAGAAAAAAAAAGGAATGAGTGTTAAAAGTCCCCTGCTGGCGGATATTCATCCGAGATCATCGAACCATACTAGGTAGGTACCTATCGTAGGGTCCGCTGCATATCACAATGCGGGACATTAATCCCAAGAGCCGGGCTCCAGAGTAAATTGAAGCCGGCGAGGCTCATTGGGCGGGGGGGCGGGCCGGGCGGGGGGGGGGGCGCGCGGCGCGGCGGGACGGCGGGCTGCGGGGGCGGGGGGTGGGGGT